>JBBPFD010000589.1:0-10749 GCA_038363315.1 Mugilogobius chulae
TACACATGCATATTCGAGTTGCAGTGTGAGTGACCACCAGACGGATCCGGATCTGGACTAGAGGCAGTGTGAGTCCGGTGAAAGAAGGCGCAAGCGCACGTGTGCCACGTGCTGTCCTTTGACTTTTAGCTTACATATTTGGCTCTGCATTAAAACAGAAATGTACTTTTTTTAGATAATTGTAACTTTTTTTTCCCCATGTCTTCCTAAAATAGCTTTATTTTTGTTTTTTAGGTTTATTTTTGGAAACTACTCAAGAAAGTAAACCAATGATTATTAAAAACTACATTTTACAAAATTTGTGGGGGTTTTCTTCAGATGACTCTAGAAACTATACATGGAGAGCGAAAGAGTCCTTGCCTTTAGTAACATTAAAGGTGCGGTTTGTAAAGGCACGGCCAACAGTATCCCAGTGGAGCCTGTCGGGCAAGGTGGTGGCCTCAGTTTCAAAAAACAATCTGGTTGCTGTGCTAACGGATGGCCACAAGACAATCCAGGCCACAATCTTTGAAAGACATGGTCCCAAAATGCAAGGAGGGGGAAAACTTACATTTTTGACAAGTATAGTGTCTACAAAAGTGACACTGGGGACTGTTTCCTCAATTTAAATTTAAAAAAACCTTGTTCATGATGACTGCTCCTATGGATATCCCCGACGCACTGGTGTCTGACGTCAAGGCGTTGCTGTGGCAATCGGCCCAAAACGTCGCACCTGGGGTAGAGGTACTGCACCAGTATGGCACAGTGAACCAAGTAAAGTCTCGCCCTCTTTACTTGAATTCTAGAAACATGTATGAAATCCCATAACCTATGTCTGTTTACAGATTTTAAAGACTAGACTTGTCAAAGTCCAGGGCAGAGACGTGAAGCTAACCAAGTAATTACACAGTGCCTCTTTCTGTGTCCCTATAGTTTGAATCAAATCTAACGGCCATTTTGATGTTGCAGCTTCAGGAGGAGAGGCTCATAAACTTGTTTTGCGCATGAAAAGAGAAACCTCCAGCTTTCGCTGTAGCACCACAGCCTTTACTGAAACACAGGCAAGTTATTGTCGTTTTTGACATGTGTGGCAACAAGGCTTTAAGGAGATTTATGGAGAGTTATGTTTCTGGTGTTTTACTACGTGACGATTTCTGATAGTCTTTTTATTTTGCAGATGGAAAAGCAATCTGAAACCGTGATAGGTGTGCTTGGCGTGTCAGTGGGGCCCGAAAAAGTCAACCTCACGGACGGAGAGTAAGTCTTCACTGTGGACCCCCAAAAGCGACCAGTCCCCTTCACAATGTCTGCGGTCCTGATGGGCAGGAAAATGTTTGCTACGGAGTTAAAAAAGAGAGTTCTAAATTGTCAATTTGTTCGTAAAAAAACAAAACAAAAAATGGGTTTCTGTGATTTTCAGTTTAACCCTTGTGTCCCGTTGGGGAGTTTTACTCCATTTTTGGCACTTTTCATTTTTAAATTGTCCACCATTGCTAGAGTTTTTTAGATATTTCAATGAAATCTTGTTACAAACCTTAGATCGAGTCAAATTTTCAAAAAATCAACTCAGTTTTCCTAAACCCAGAGTCTTGTCATTACACATGAGCTGTCCTTATGTTCTGTTAGAGCCTTTTACTCCACCTTTTTTGACGGCTGTAAAATTAAAGTAAATGTTTATTTTTCAAACTTTTTTTGCTTAAATCTGTTAATCCACTTCTGTTCTGACTAAAAATACCAAATTTGAACAAAATCCTCAGTGTTTTAATATTTTTACAGACTTATATAAAAGCTGATTTTCAGAGGAGGTGAAAATGTGACACAAAATGGCCCATTTTTCATATAAAATGTGAATATAATCTGGATTTTTTTTCACCTTTTATTACAGCCTTGGGCGTGTTAAAAATGAGTCCCGACTTTGACTTTGATGATTTTGTAGTTTTTGTGCAGAAGCAGTAACAGTTTTTTCTTCCTCTTGTTCTGTTAGCGCCATTTTTTCCCCCATTGACTTCCATTAAAACACTTTTTTTACTGCTCTGAAAATCCTCTATAAAAGTGTGATTTTTCAAACTTTTGTGTTTGTTCCTTCTCAGAAGAAGTGAAATAAGTCATTTTTAGACTTGATGATGAATTGTGTGTATTTCCCATTGAAACAGGCCTGTGAACAGTAAGACACAGTTTCCCCATGTAAACCTATGGAGCCACCAGGAGACAGGACATGTTTGGATTTAGGAGGCTCCTGGGGGCGTGGCTTCACCTGGGGCAGGGTGGAGGTGTGTGGGGGGGCACTGGGGGGTGTTGGGGAGTATGTGTGGGTTTAGTGTATGTGCATATATTCAAAGACAGTTATGTCTCCATAATTGTGCAGTAAAGAGCTGTTCAAATACACCTTGTCCTATTGTAATAAGGGCACTACATACAGATATGCATATTGTTCAATATTCACACACATACTCCCAACACCCCCAGTGCCCCCCGCACACCTACACCTCGCCCCAGGTGAGGCCACGCCCCAGGAGCCTCCTAAACACAAACATGTCTCTTCCATATATGGAGGTCCATGCTGTCCTATATGTCCCATAGGTTTACATGGGGAAACTGTGTCTTACTGTTCACAGGCCTGTTTCAATGGGAAATACACACAATTCATCTAAAAGTCTAAAAATGACTTATTTCACTTGTTCTGAAAAGGAACAAACATAAAAGTTTGGAAAATCACACTTTGATTGTGGATTTTCAGAGCAGTAAAAAAAAGTGTTTCTAATGGAAGTCAATGGGGGAAAAAATGGCTCCAACAGAACAAGAGGAAGAAAAAACTACAAACTGCTTCTGCACAAAAACTATAAATGCATCAAAGACAAATCGGGACTAATTTTTAACACGCCCAAGGCTGTAATAAAGGGTAAAAAAAAATCCAGATTATATTCACATTTTATATGAAAAATGGGCCATTTTGTGTCACATTTTCACCTCCTCTGAAAATCAGCTTTTATATAAGTCTGTAAAAATATTAAAACACTGAGGATTTTTTTCAAATTTGGTATTTTTAGTCAGAACAGAAGTGGATTAACAGATCTAACCCAAAAAAGTTTGAAAAATATATATTTTACTTTAATTTTACAGCCGTCAAAAAAAGTGGAGTAAAAGGGCTCTAACAGGAGATTAGGAACTTTTTTCTACGGGACACAAGGGTTAAATTTTATTGTTTGGCTTTTTCACAAAACTGGACCCAAAAGCAGACCTCAAACACAAACCAAAGTTTTAACACATTTTTTAATAGCAGCGAAAAAGAGGCAGTTTGCCCTTTAACAGCAGAGAACAAACTGACGAGGAATGACAGATGAACCAGGTTCTTGTACACAGGGTGATTGTAGATGGATCACAGGTGAGTAGTAGCAGACTCCGCCCAGGGGAGAGACAGAGCAGGAGGAGGAGAAGCAGGGATCCTGACAGTGGAAGACTTTTAATATTAGGCTTAAAACGTTCTTCTTCGAAATTGCCTATTGTCAGACCAGTTAGGAACAGAAACTAAACCCCTAAAATACGGTGGGAGTGTGGAGGCTCGGGTGGTATCTTCTCATTTCTCCCTGTGAAGACTATTTAACTACTAGTTTATCTGTAGCCTGTTCTCTCTTACATAGTGTTTAAAAGGTGTCTATTGCTTTATTGAAAGTATATTATTTTGTTATTTTCTACCATTGTTTGCTAACAGTCCACAGAGATGACTGTTGTGATTTGGGGCAAAACAAAAATAAATAGATTTGAATGTGCATGGTCGATCGCACCACTGGAGATTGTCTGGCATCTTATTTCTAGCAGCATCTAAACTCTCCTGACAAATGTAGAAAAGCTTTACAGATGTCTGAGCATCCACCAGGGCTTTGACCCATGGCTCACAAGCCGGTCGGAGTGTCCTTTCCATTGCTTGCCTCCAATAAGTTTCATGTGCCTGTGTCTGTATTTTGGCTTTGATCAAGTAAAGGGGACAGATGGGTCAATATCGCTGCTGGTCCTTATTCCTTTGACAGGTTCTTCCACTCCATCAACATGTAGAACCCCAGTATGAAGGGTCACTTTCCAACTCTCCCCTCAGCTGTGTCAGAGGGAGGAGTTTAGACAATCCACCTGGGCTGCTTGTCTGTCGCATCAACTCCATGTGACGTCGGCGTGAACTGTAAATGCACTGACAGGGTTTGTCCAGCATGGCAGCACAGTTGTGTTTTTTGCACACACAACTGCACAATAAGCAAGTTTGCGCAAACATTTCCAAAAAAAAGCCTGGAAATAGCAGATAATTTATTTTCAACCCTCTATACACAGTTTGACAGTGAAAAAATGTTGATTCTGCATTTAGTTTCTCTTTAACCTTCCTTATGGACTCTGCATGGGAAATATTTTCTGACTTAACACTTTTCAATTGTTGGGCTCGGACAAAGGACATGCCGCCACATGGTTGCCCCCATAATTACAGCATTTAACATTTTGAACAGTGCACTCTGAGAATATGCCTCTTTCCACTCTTCCCACACCTCTCATCCCCCCTACATACTGCTGCGACATGGCTAAACCTTAGACCTTGTCCACACGAAGACAAAACGAGGTAAACCAGACTGAAGCCGGTGTAATGCCTGTATCTGACCAGAGTGTGGCGCTGTGACACTGACACAGACAGGAAGTAGACACGGCACTGCGCATAAAGTTTTTAAAGAAAGAAAAAAAAAGTTTAACATAAATATAAACTTAGCAGAGAATTCTTTTATACTTAGCAAACATTCTGAATGAACAACATGAATCTAAAAACTCCGCTAAACCAGAGTTTTGAAATCTTTTCACCCTGAGACCTGGTTTCAGAAATCTTCGTTTCCAATGTCCTAAAACTCCTGCTTCATGTGGACGATGTTGGTTTAGGACAAATATTTGTGCTGGAACGCCTGAGCAGGGCTGGACTGGCCATCGGGAGCACCGGGACTTTTCCCGGTGGGCCGACGCCGTTTTGGGCCGGTCCGGTCTGAATAACGTAACACACATCACGTTACAAGTAAACAGCTGCTCAGCAGCCCAGCACATGGATCGCACCAGCCCCGCCCACGGCCCCCGCTCATTCACGGCAGAGAGTGATAACTGCACACGTTGTGGTGCACGTGTCGGTACATTTTTGCGTTTGCGTCTCTCTGTTGTGTTTGTGTGCAGCGCTACGGGCTTTGAGCGCCAGACACAGAGAGAACGGCCCCGGCACCGCACGCTCACTCAACAGGCCGCGTGTAGGGGACACAGCCCTCAGCGAGGAGGATGATACAGGAGGCGTGTCCGGGGTATAACGCCTAATCTGCCGCATCATTTTACAAACGGTGGCTTTGATCACTTGTGAAATAAGCACAGCACATTAATATTTGTTTAAAGTTGATTTTTGTTGCCTTTTTCTTTGTTAATGTTAAAAGGAATACAATTTTAGGTATACCTATGCAGTTTTTGAAGATTTTTGTAGATAATAGTCTGATTTTTAGTGTTAACAAATCTTAATTTTATTATTGGACTATTTTTTTATTGTATTTATTATATTTTTTATTATATACTATATATTTTACTATATAATTTATGATTTATATATATATATATATATATATATATATATATAATTTTTTTTTTTTTTTATAAATGCGTGGGCCGGTCTGAGGCCAAAATTCCAGGGCTGAATTTTTATCCCAGTCCAACCCTGCGCCTGAGCTTGGACCAGTGTCTACAGGCAAAATACAAAATTAAAATGTGTTTATTCCAAAATAAGGCAAGTAAAATTAACAAATGAGTAAACAAAAGCAGAAAATAATTAACTTAAAAAATACATAAATAAAGATCGCCATATTATTCTTAACACAAAGCAAATTACTGGAACTGAACAAATGCAACTAAATAATATAAACCCCAAAAGTAGACTCAAAGTAAAACAGCAGTGGCTTAGTTTCTTTACCCACAGCTTACACACAGCTCCATACAGTCTGTGTCTGGGCTCCTGTGCCAGCTGTGCAGTAACACCAGGAGCACACTCTGCTACAGTCAAAAGCCCAGCACTAGAAGACCAACTTAAGCATCATGCTGTGCAATAATGTCAGGTATTTAAATCAGAACTGGTATCTTATAACTTCAAGCAGTGTTGGAGGCAGGAGCAGCTTACCTGTGACACCTGGGAAGTACTTTTAAAGCCCACTGAATTACTACAAAATGGAAGTAGCTCTACCCCCTAAAGCTACAGCAACTGAGAGAAACGTTTTACTCATTACATTCAGCATGTAAGATGTCTTACATTTTGTCCTGGATCTTTGATCAGGGACTTTCCTACTTCCATCAGAAGTAGGAAAGTCTGCGGGACCTTACACATTTACCCTGTTCAACATTCCTCCTCAACACCATCAAGAGAAGAATTGCAGAACAGAACAAAAAATGCAAGAACAACAACGGTTTCATTTCACCAAAGCCAGAGCAGAGTGCACTCGAGCAGCCGGTATCCTGACGTCCAACCATCATGGGAAGGTGCTTTGTTTTGAGTCACTGACTCCTATTTCTATTGTTAGTTTATAAATAATAGTCGGCGTTCAGGTCTCAGACTTGACAAAAAACTACTTGCAACAGGTTGATTTAACAGTATGCACAGCTTTGAAACATCTCCGGGTTTTTTTTTCTTTTCCAGGACCAGCATCTCAAGAGGCATGAGGTTGAAGAACATGACAAAAAAGGCAAGTATTGTGTTGGTGATGGATAAAAAACAAGGAATATTAGTCACCACTAAAACAAAGTCCGGACCATATTCGATTGAGCCTGTGCTCTTGAAACAGGACGATGCTGCCATCTTGTCCCGAGATCGTGACGACGACATGCGTGATGTAGATGATACTGAAGGCATAAAAGCCATTTTTCCTCAACACAATTTTAAAAAATGTTTGTCATATAGTCTGAAAAAAAAAAAATACCCCAATTTTTTTCTGAGGATGCTGTTCAAGCATTACTCCAAACATTCTCTAAAAACTTCGAAACACTTGCCCTGCTGTTCCGAGCAACACCACCACAATTACAAAAAAACAGTAACAACACAATGAATCGTCTATGGCAGTGGTCCCCAACCATTTTTCTTGCAAGGACCGGTACAGTCAGGGGCGTAGCACCAAATTCTGGGCCCTGGGTACAAACTTTGCTGATGGGCCCCTGTGCAAGAGTTGTGACTTTTTGTACTTATCTATTTATAGACCTCAGAAATGTACAGGGAGCATTTGCAGTGACTCACAGCCTTCTACAATGTGCTACAAGAGTGCCACACTTATTTTAGCAGTGGTGGAGATTTAAAAGTAATAGATAACAGACAGGTGAGGGCGGGGGGGTCTGGAGAGTTTTTGAATATACAGGTCAATTTTGGTGAGTTTTGGTGCATTTTACAGGTCTCTTGTAGTTGAATGAAGTGTCTAAAATCATGGCTTTTACTCTGTTGAATCAAAATGCATCTAGTCAGCTGTTAAGTCTATTTTGTATAATATATGCAATTTTGAATTAAAATATTTGGACAGACAGCCTAGCAGATTGAAATTAGCCTTTGGCTTCAATTTGGAGTCTCATTTCTGTCTGTTCATTAACATGCTCTGTCCCAATCAAATAAATACATAGCCTACATAAATACTGAGAGGAAGAAAAACAAAATCGCGTTCATATTTAACTGTGAGTAACATAATTTGAGTAAGTTTGAAAATCATAATTCAGAAATCTCCTACTGGAATAAATGATGTATGTTGTCTAAACGTGTTTAAATCCAAAGAAACAAAACACAAATGCCACTTTAGTTTCAAAACACAAATGCCCTCCTCCAAAAATCTTTCATTGTGCAGCTTTAATATAAGAACCAGCCATGATAAGATACACTGAAACATCAGTAAATTACAGCCTTAATATGATTTTTTTTTTCATTAAAAAACCTAAAGGGGCCGCATAAAATGATGTGACGGGCCACATCCCTTGGGTTTGACACGTGTCATAAAGTCATGACTCTTCCTACAGCTGCTCACCTGGTACTTGTTCACTTCTCTTTCAGAGAATAAAACTACACTTTTAGTCATTAAACCTGAACATATCCTGCTCTTTTGTCACTGATGCTGTCAGGCTCGTGGTAAATGAATCTGTTGTTATTAACATTAGACCTACTTCTATGGCTCCTGCTCTGGCGCACTCAGCTCCTCCGTGCTCTGTATCCAACACGCACCAAAACGAGCAGTTTCCTCTGATCTACAGTGACACGCGCCAGCGGGTCGGGCCAGAATACGATCATTTCATTGTGAGGTGAGTTTGGACTATGACTTGCGTGCAATGAAATGACTGCGCTGTGGTCCTTGCAGCCATGCTGCGTATGATAGTTTAGCACTTTAAAATACATGCATGCATACATATACATATACATACATATCATACATACATACATATACATAATACATACATACATACATGCATACATACAAACATATACTCAACAAAAATATAAACGCAACACTTTTTTTTTTGCTCCCATTTTTCATGAGATGGACTTAAAGATCTAAAATTCATTCCAGATACACAATATTACCATTTCTCTCAAACATTGTTCACAAATCTGTCTAAATGTGTGATAGTGAGCACTTCTGCTTTGCTGAGATAATCCATCCCACCTCACAGGTGTGTGAGATGGAAAAATACAAAAATGAGGCTTAGTTTCTGTTGAAACTAAGCTGCATAACCTTGACATGTACATTTTGATAAACGGGCACATTTGCCAATTACTAAAGAATGTGAGTTTCTCCTTCTGCTCAACTCTCCTCCTACACCTTTGTACTGTCCTGTGTCTCATAAGATAAGACCCACTGGGAAACAGCCCAGTGGAGCTGGATCTGTTCTTGACAGACTTGTATCTCTCACTCTCTTTGCAAAGATATTTACAATAAAACTCATAAAGACACATCTGTTTTCCTCGGATTCTTTATACAAATTAATTTCCAAAACAAACTGGTGTCAGAAGTGGGATTCCAGGCAGACCGTTGGACCAGCAGCAGGCGGAGGCTGATCACCCAGGGCAACCAAATTCACGCTCTGTCTCTTTCCTCAACTAAAGGACGGGAGGGCCGACTGCTTCTGGACTCCAGCCGTCACCTCGGAATCCTCGTTGGAGAACCACTACAACATTGATGCGGTAATTTTCTTTCCAAAATACAATTTTGTAAATTACAAATTGTTCAAAATATCCGAGATTGTTTTGAAAACAGATTGATGGGGAATGAAAGCTCTGGTGACAACAAAAAGGGTTAGAGGCCCACTAAAAAAGGGTTCGAGTCCCCTCTAAGAACAGGTTAGAGTCCTGTAAAAAAAAGGGTTCGAGGCCCCTCAAAGAACAGGTTAGAGTCCTGTAAAAAGGGTTCGAGTCCCTGAAAGAACAGGTTAGAGTCCTGTAAAAAAGGGGTTCGAGTCCCCTGAAAGAACAGGTTAGAGTCCTGTAAAAAAGGGGTTCGAGTCCCCTCTAAGAACAGGTTAGAGTCCTGTAAAAAAGGGTTTGAGTCCCCTAAAGTTGAAGACCCAGACTGGAATTCCCCATGTGTACTCACAATGAAAAATAAGTAAGTAAAGAATGTTTAAAATGTTTGGGAAATGGGTGAGACATCTTGGCCTTCTTAAAGTTGGTTATTTTAGCTCAAACTAGTTGAAAAATACAAGATTAGGGGAAAAATAATAATAATAAATTAAAGAGGGTAAAAAGAGTAAGAATATAGTCAATGCCAAAGATTTAAACAGATAGTACAAAAACACAAAGTGTCTGAAAGTGTGGGTAAAGGAAGCTGTAATATGTAAAGCCATAGACAAAAAAAAAAAAAAAAAAAAAAAAAAAAGTCAGAAAATAGACAGGATGAACAACAGGGATCTGCAACTGATTTTTCTCTGTCTGCTTTGTTTTTGAGCCTGAGTTGACCCACTCAGCGGAGAGAGGACGACTGGGTTCCTCCCTACTGTCGCCGACAACAACCTCACCACACAAGCACAAGAAGCAGCAGCCACCACTCCATCTGCTCCATCATGCAAGAAGCATTATCTGACATGTCTCCCTCACAAGGAGATGCTTGAGAAACTGTCACCACACAAGACCACATATCCCGCATCCAGTGTTCACAGCTGGGATGTCTCTGGACTCTGGGAAAAATGAATTTTGGTTATTGGTGAAGTCATCAAAAAGGAGTTTCCTGTAACATTTGACATGGACAAAATCAAGAACTGTATCCAAGACTCACATGAGACTGTACTGGACTATTTCCATCGTCTAGAAGATGTATGTGTCATTCACTCAGGAAATGCCAAACCCCAAAATTACACTGGTCAAGAGACCCCCTTTGAAGTTATTATAAAAATGGCATATTGTGAAGGACTTATGTGCCAAGTCTGAAATCAATGAAAACTACCCTCGTAGGTGGATGGCGAAAGAACCGTATTCCAGAAATTCTGCGTCACGCCAAACACGCAGAGACAAGAATTAACAAGGGAAAAGTCAATAACAGTGATAAGTTTGAAACTGCTCGGTTAAAGGCAAATCTGACTTTGGTCCAACTCTCTGGAGAACAATCCAAGGACATGGCAGAGACATAAGGGCATGGTGGACAAAGAGGACGTGTCAATATAATAACCAAGGCACTGGACTTCAAAATAACTTTGAAAAAAAAAAAAAAAAAAGAAAAAAAGAGATAACAATTTATGTTACAACTGTGGGGTACAAGAACATTGGTCAAG
>JBBPFD010000590.1:0-10739 GCA_038363315.1 Mugilogobius chulae
CTCCCTGGATCAGAGCATCAGTCAGCTCCTGGACAGTCTATGGTGCTACATGACATTGGTGATTGGACCAAGATAATGTCGCTCAAGCATAAACCTAGCTTTGTCATGCATCAGAACAAAACCAAAAGCCCACAGCACCAGCTGGTCTCCCAATGGATCTGAGAATTCCTTCTTGGTACCTAATGGGGGACAAATGGCTGGAGTACTGGTGGTTGGTGGTCTGTATGGGCCGTGTCTTGCCCCCCTGGTCTTAGCGTTGATGTGTCTCAAAGAGTTGTTTTGTGTTTTGGCTGCTATGAGCTCCAGAGGCAGCGCCCAGCGTGTGACATACTGAGCTGAAGTGTGTGCTCCCAGTTCATTTAGTGAGCCGTTACCTGAGCAGATGAACAGTGCAAAATTCAATAAATGCACTAAGCATGGCTTTTTTCAACCAACGCAAATAACAAAATAAAATTGATAGCAAAACAACATGCAAGGACTAATATTTTCATGTTTGACCTTCTCTTCACTGCTCCACTGTCATGTTCTGCAGATGTGTGCTTCACTAGATTAACTGAGATCAGACATGAGCTTTGAGCTCTGGAGCATAAAGCGACCATTACACAACAACATTTTTTTCCCCGACAATGCCAATACATAAACCAGGTGCAAGATAGGGCTCTATGTCAAATCACAGCTTTTTTTTTTATGGTGGATTATTTTATGGTATTAGCTTGCTTGACCTAGAAAAAGGCTTCTCACAGACATCACAGCTCATTTTTCGTCTCTAATGTGGACTCTCATATGTGAAACTAAACAGCTTGACTGAGAAAAGCTTTCTCATAGACTTCACAACCATATGGTTGTAAAATTTGTCTCACGTGTGATGTTGCATGTTTCTTTAGACTATTAAGGTGCTTTCAGAACAGACGCCCCGCGGTGGCCGCTTATATATTTGAAATTAGTCGTGTTTCTCGCGCGACCAACTTGCAGCTTTCAAACCGCGGCGTGTTCATGCAGCCACGGCATCTGTGACTCTCTAATTTAGAGCGTTGTGCAAGTCTGATGTCAAATGGTCAGTGGATAACGCATCGGACTCTGGTGTGAAGAGCCCCGGGTGCGTGAGTTCGACCCCAGGCAACAAAACAGCTGATGAAGACATTTGAATCTGTAGCAGATTTTCGAATCTTAAACTTTAAGAATTCTCTTTCTGTACAAACACATTGTATTATCGTTTTAAAATACTAAAGAAGCACTATGTCTTTATTTAATATAGGTTATGCATAAGTGCAGAAAAAAAACAATTAAATTTACTCATATGGGAATTGAACTCGGGTCTCGGGCCCAACCCTGCGTTTACACGTGCGCCACCAACAACTGTTTTGCATGGAAATGACAGTATATAAATCTGGTTCAGTCGAATGAGCAGGTTATTTTTGTCTCGGACATCATGTTTATTTTGCTGTGGATATAAAGTTTATTTGGCCAAAAGAGCCGCTTGTTTTTGCCAGAATCGAGGAGTTTTATGAATTATAAACACTGACAGCGGAGAATGTACAAACGAGAGGAATCCCTGGACTAAAGTTTCTAAATACAATCTTTTTTTTTTTTTTGTGGAGCCACAGGGAGTCCAGTCACACATGTTATGTGTTTTTTATGTTTGTGCAGCTTTTGGTTAGAATAAGTTCATAACTTAGAAGCCTGATCATGTTAAAGTCGGAGTACTGTCGTTTTGAACTACGTACTGTCACTTGCTCGCGCCTCGCGCATGGACGCTCGTCCGCCCTCATGGCCCGAGTAGATAGGAGGCGAGGAGCGGCAAATGTCGCTTGAAATCCCATTCATGTGTATGTGTCTGTCAGCGGAGGAGCGTCCTCATGTGCCGCCAACAGAGCAACGACATGAGCGATGTGAATGGAGGACACAGGGCTTATTTGAAGTTAGAGACAGTGGTGTGTGGGGCTGATATCAAGAGGATTAGTTCTCTTGTCCATGTCTGCACGGGCCTTCCAGCTGTAGTACTGGTCATTAACACTGTCACTTTGCTCTTCACATGTTGGTCGCGCTTATTAGACGCCCGTCTGCCCTTAAACGCTCGCGCCGGTCGTAGTAGACTCTCCGCGCCGCTCTGGTCGTGCGAAATCGCGCCTACACATAGACATAACATTGAAAGTGTTAGCGTGGTCGCGTTTGGTCTGAAAGCACCTTTACACCTCTAATTCTAGGGGTGTGGTGACAATGATACACAAGTCTATTCCTGTTTGTATTGAAAATGTGATTAATGATCCTAATGGACGTTATTTGATTTTACAAGGAAATTTACTTTCTACTCGTCTTAATCTGATTAATGTATACGGCCCCAATGACGATTTTTATAATAGTTTATTTTTAAGAATTTCTGCTTTACAAGGAAAATATATTATTGCAGGCGACTTTAACTGTGTTTTAGAACCAAGTAAAGATATATCATCTGGTATTGATAACTCCCATAAGAAATCAAGAGAAGTTTTGCATCAGTTCATAAAAGAATTAAATATAACCTATGGCGTTGTCAGAATCCAACCAAACAACAGTATTCTTGCTGGTCAGGTACACATAGAGTATATTCTAGAATAGACTATTTTTTGGTTTCAACAGACTTGGTCCCGTACATAAAAAAAATGTCAATATAATGGGATAGTAATATCCGATCATGCAGCCGTCACTATGACTTTCATTGAGCCAAAACTAATCAGAACACGTGCTAAATGGAGATTTCAAATAAAATGGAAATAAAATTTCAGACTTTTATTAGACAAGCCCAAAGTTGCTGTACAGAAACAGGATTGTCTCTGGGGGGTAGAGCCTGTGGTGTGGGGGAGGGAGAGGCATACAAAAGACAAACCTCCATCCCCCGAAGAAGTGCATCTACTGTCTCACATTTGATCACATGCTTTAGGTGCAACTGTCTGCACACAGCCAACACGTGTAGTTATTATACTTCTGCTCATCCAAAACTCCTCAAACTTTGTCGAAATGACCCTTTGTACTGGTCATGAAAAGCTAACAGACTAGCACATGTTTAAGTTGATTCGTTGGTAAAAGTAGATTTCCCAGATGTGCAGAGTCAGACTTACAGAGAGTGAAGCAGGAGAGCAGGTTCAATGCAGGAGCAGCAGCAGTTCAGCCCTGGAGTCGTGTCTGAAGGTTTATTCTCTCCAAAGTTCTGGTTCAGTCTTCTCCCAAAGCTCTGCTGCTGTGTTCAGTCTCTTCCTTCCTTTTCCTGCTTGTGTAGCTGAAGCCCCTCCCCCTGGTTTTGGGGGAGAAGCATCACAGTGGGTGTTTATCAATGGAGCTCAACAGTCTCCGCCCACTTGTTTCTGGAAGTACATTGTATTTTATCACAGGGATTTTTTCTACAAACTTATCCAGCATGTTCTTATAACCAGCTGCATCTATTCTAGACTTCCCAAGTAAGATTACAACAATACATTTTTCCAAACAGAAAAAAGTAGAATATTGTGATCATTTCTGTCAGTCACTTTACATCAGTTGTCTATCTAGATGAACCTCTTTAGTTCAGGCTTTTCTGTAGTTGAACTTTTCTTGATCGATTCCTTAAATCAGGGGTGTCCTACTCATTTTGACAAAAGGCCACATTGACATGTTTGTCCTCGAAGGAAAAGTTGTAACTAAAGTCAACCTTACTAATCTTTGACATCCTCCAAATAATAGTCTCTGTATTTGATTTTTGTGGATTTATTGAAGTGACAGTTGCTGAATTCACATTCACATTAGTCTGAAAAATGACTTTGAAATCAAAACATTTCATTAGGTACATATACAGCAGAACAATTCATACAGTCTACAGTTTTGTTTTGTTTGTTTTTTTTAATTTTCCATTTTTTCATTTTACAAACAGAGCATTCCCTGACAAGGTTGGTCTGATAATGATTTACATTCAGGTTAATGCTCACAGCAAGTGTAGATACTATCAATGTCCATGCACAAGATAGAATATAACAATAAAAATAACATAATAATTCAAGAGCAGAGATGCAGTAAATGCTACAGAAGTTACAAGAACCTCCTGCAATACATAAAAAAAAAAAAAAAACAAGCACATTTTCACATACACAGGTAAGTTTTCACCATGCACCATCTTTGTTCAAAAAGACCCATTTTCAGTTGTAAAGATGCTGTCATTCTTTCCATCATATAGACTTGCTTAACTCTTTGTTTCCATTCAGCTACTGTAGGTGATGCAACATTTTCAAGTGGAGTCTGAGCTTACGAGGCCAATCACAGACACAGAAGTTACGCTAAAGAGTTCATTTATTTGTCATGCATGGATACAACAGACAAGCACAAATGTGTAGACATGACCAAACATTTAATAGATCGACCACTTAGTCTGAATGAGCTGTGTCTTTAGACAAGTGTATTTGTCTGAGTCAAACTGATGGGTAAAGATCCACAGCCAAATGTGCACAAAGTGCATTCAATCATTATTTCTTGACAATGACAGCGTTTAATAATCATCACAGATTAAATAAGATTCTTCAGTGTTCCTGGAAATTTACACCAAAGAGCTGCAGCAGCACGTCATACGCGCGTATTTTCAAAAGCATCAATCTCCACTAGACGCGTCAGTGCTGCTCCAACAACGCGAGACTGAGCATCTTCACACATGAATAAACCAAAAAACTGCTCACATATTATGAACTGGTCAGGCGAGGAAGAGCTTAAAACTGTGAATAAGAGGTGCTGCATTTGCATATTTACATCAGATTTTTGCTTACTTCACGTTGTACTAAGAACCTTCATTTTTCTTCTATTTTTCACACCGTCCCGCAAATAATAGCGTATGATTTCTCTCGCTTGCTCTCTCATCCACGTGCACGCGCATTGGCGCCCCAACAGGCACGCACAGCACTGAGAAGAGCAGCCGGAGGAGAGCAGACCTGCCGGGGGAGGAAAACAGACGCAGGTAGGACTAAAACGGCTCATATAAAGCGATTGTGAACAGAGGGAAGAGCGTTGTTTTCACAAACACGTTTGTTATAGTTAAGCTGTAAGATGATGTGTGGTTTAAAACCTTGTAAGGACATGATTTAAAGTTTGTATTTGAAGTCGGAAAGTTTGCAATGTTCACGGCCGTTCACGGAGCTTCTGGGCACGGTACATGTTGTTTTAGTGGTTGTAATCTTTGTAGTTGACGAATTTTGAAAGGGCATTGGAACTTTATTTTGTCTCTGCGCTGCTTTTTTCCTGTTTTCTTTCCTGCTAAAAATCCCGGGGGAGGCGCCGTTGACGCTGATAAATTAGAAGTCGGATCTAATTTGAGTGACGCGTAGCGTATTGACGGCCGTCAGACGCGCGTCTCACACTTCTAGTGTAAATGGTTAGGACCAAATCAGACTTGATTCCATTATGAGCGACTCCTGCGCTTATGATGGTCGTATGACGTGCTGCTGCAGTTACACGCTGCTACAGCTTTGGTGTAAATTGGGGGTAAGGCTACATAGCCTATAAGATCTCATGGCTCCTCTTAAGAAATATGCTACGCATTGATATGAAAGAATACGCTGTGACTTTCACATTTCCTCATTTCTACGCTGCTCTCTCTCTCCCTTCTCTTCACAAATGCCTAAATTCTTGTCTCTGATTGGCCAGTGCCTTGTCTTTAACTTATTCGGAAACTTATCCTGGTCCGGAGCAGGTTATGAGTTTGCCACATGTTGCCATAGAGATCTGTCCCGATAGGAAGTGATCCAGTTTCGTAGAACCGCCAGATGAGGTTTAACCCAGGACTTACCTCGCTAAACCCCAAATCTAGCTTCGTAGTACAGGGCTCTGCTGTGAAGCTCATAGTGGCTAACGCACAAAAAACAAAAAAAAATTCACGCCAACGCCAAAACATAGACCAGGTGCATGATAGGGCCCTATATATCAGATCACAACTTTTTGTTCTTTGTGTACAGGCGATTATTTTATGTATTATTAGCTTGCTTGACGTAGAACAGGGGTCTCTAACCTTTTGCGCCAGAAGAGCTACTTTTGCAAAAAAAAAAAAAAAATGGGTGAAGACTAAATCATCGAAGTTCGCTACGTCGCCCGGATTGGCATTAATGGGGCCCCACCCTGGAGCCAGGCCTGGGGTGGGAGCTCGCAGGCGAGTGCCTGGTGGCCGGGTCTTAGCTCACAGGACCCGGCCGGGCCCAGGCCGAAAAGGCAATGTGGAACCACCTTCCCGCTGGCCCACCACCCGCAGGAAGGACCATAGGAGACGGATGCAGTGTGTGTTGGGCGGGGAGAGGTCCCTGGACGACCCAGGATGGAGCCCTAGCTTGGGCGGGAGGTTGAGCATTTCCGACTAGATATAGTTGGCCTCACCTCCAGCACCGCCACGTCTTCCGATGAGGAAGCAGAGACTGAGGACTCGGGGGGAGGCTCACCCATCACCCAAGCTGAAGTCACTGAGGTTGTCAATAAGCTCCTCGGTGGCAAGGCTCCGGGTGTGGATGAGTTCTGTCCTGAGAATCTCAAGTCTCTGGATGTTGCGGGACTGTCTTGGCTGACATGTCTCTGCAACATCGCATGGCGAACTGGGACAGTACCTCTGGACTGGCAGACCGGGTGGTGGTCCCTCTGTTTAAGAAGGGGGACTGGAGGGTGTGTTCCAATTACAGAGGGATCACACTCCTCAGCCTCCCCGGGAAGGTCTACTCCAGGGTACTGGAGAGGAGACTTCGACCGATAGTCGAACCTCGGATTCAAGAAGAGCAGTGTGGTTTTCGTCCTGGCCATGGAACACTGGACTAGCTCTATACTCTTCATCAGGTGCTCGAGGGTTCATGGGAGTTTGCCCAACCAGTCCACATGTGTTTTGTGGATTTGGAGAAGGCATTCGACCGTGTCCCTCGTGGTGTCCTGTGGGGAGTGCTCCGAGAGTATGGGGTCCAGGGCCCTTTGCTCAGGGCAGTCCGGTCCCTGTACAACCGGAGCAGGAGCTGTGTTCGCATTGCCGGCAGTAAGTCAGACCTGTTCCCAGTGCATGTTGGACTCCGCCAGGGCTGCCCTTTGTCACCGGTTCTGTTATGGACAGAATTTCTAGGTGCAGTCAGGGTCCGGAGGGTGTCCGGTTTGGTGACCACAGGATTTCATCGCTGCTGTTTACAGATGATGTTGTCCTGATGGCTTCTTCAAACCAGGACCTGCAACATGCACTGGGACGGTTTGCAGCCGAGTGTGAAGCGGCTGGGGTGAAGATCAGCTCCTCTAAATCTGAGGCCATGGTTCTCGACCGGAAAAAGGTGCCTTGCCCTCTCCAGGTGGGTGGAGAGTCCTTGCCTCTAGTGGAGGAGTTCAAGTATCTCGGGGTCTTGTTCACGAGTGAGGGAAGGATGGAGCGTGAGATTGACAGGCGGATCGGTGCAGCGTCTGCAGTGATGCAGTCGCTGTATCGAACCGTTGTGGTGAAGAAGGAGCAGAGTCGAAAGGCAAAGCTCTCGATTTTCCGGTCAATCTACGTTACAACCCTCACCTATGGTCATGAGCTTTGGGTAATGACCAAAAGGACAAGATCGCGGATACAAGCGGTCGAAATGAGTTTCCTCCGCAGGGTGGCTGGGCGCTCCCTTAGAGATAGGGTGAGAAGCTCAGTCACACGGGAGGAACTCGGAGTAGAGCCGCTGCTCCTCCACATCGAGAGGGGCCAGCTGAGGTGGCTCGGGCATCTGTACCGGATGCCTCCTGGAAGCCTCCCTGGTGAGGTGTTCCGGGCATGTCTCACTGGGTGGAGGCCAAGGGGAAGACCCATGACACGCTGCAGCGACTATGTCTCTCGACTGTCCTGGGAACACCTCGGGATCCTCCGGAAGAGCTGGAGGAGGTGTGTATGGACCAGGAAGTCTGGGCGTCCTTGCTCAGATGCTGCCCCCGCAACCCGACCCCGGATAAGCGGAAGAGAATGGATGGATGGAAAAACGGGTGGTGAGCTTCTACTTTTAGCGATTACCAAAAACTATGGCATATTCAAGAGACCTATATTTAGAGTAAAAATAGGCATATAATAAATAAAATGTGAGTAATAAAGCATAATTTGTATAGTCTAAAATCCTTTGGCGAGCTACTTGGAAGGTGGAGGTTGGAGACCCCTGACCTAGAAAATGCCTTCTCACAGACATCACAGCTAAATTGTTTTTCCTCCAGTATGAACTGTCATATGTGACAATAAGCTACTTGATGATTTAAAACGCTCTTTCACAGACATCACAGCCGTATGGTCTTTCTCCAGTGTGCAATCTCATATGCTTTACTAAAGTGCTAGAAGAAGCAAAGGTCTTTTTGCAGACATCACAACTAAATGGTCGTTCTCCAGTGTGGGTTCTCATATGTGTTACTAAGTTACCAGATCTTTTAAAAGCCTTCTCACAGACATCACAGCGAAATGTTTTTTCTCCAGTGTGGGTTCTCATATGTTTTACTAGATGGGTTTGGGTATAAAATGTCTTCTCACAGACATCACAGCTGAATGGCCGTTCTCCAGTGTGGATTCTCATATGTGTTACTAAGTTACCAGATCTATTAAAAGCCTTCTTACAGACGTCACAGCGAAATGTTTTTTCTCCAGTGTGAATTCTCATATGTGTTACTAAGGATCTGCTCTTCTAAAGGTCTTCTCACAAACATTACACCTGAATGGTTTTTCTCCAGTGTGGATTCTCATATGCAACACCAATCTATTTAATGTAGAAAATGCCTTTTCACAAACATCACAAGTAAATGTTTTTTCTCCGGTGTGGACTGTCATATGTGACAATAAGCTACTTGATGAATAAAACTGTCTGTCACAAACATCACAGCCGTATGGTCTTTCTCCAGTGTGGATTCTCATATGTATTTTTAAGGTATTTGCTCTACTAAAGTTCTTCTCACAAACATCACAACTAAAAGGTTTTTCTCCAGTGTGGATTCTCATATGACTTACCAGATTACCTTTGTTACAAAGGGCCTTTCCACAAACATCACAACTAAAAGGTTTTTCTCCAGTGTGGATTCTCATATGCGACACCAGATTGCCTTTGTGATAAAAGGTCTTCTCACAGACATCACAACTAAATGGTTTTTCTCCAGTGTGGATTCTCATGTGTTTTACTAGGCTGCCTGAGTTAGAAAAAGTTTTTTTACAGACATCACAGCTGTAGGGTTTTTCTCCAGTGTGGATTCTCACATGTGTTACTAGGTTGTCTGAGGTAGAAAAGGCCTTCTCACAGACCTCACAGCTGTAGGGTTTTTCTCCAGTGTGGATTCTCATATGTTTAACTAGGTTGCCTGAGGTAGAAAAGGTCTTTTCACAGACATCACAGTGACTCTGGTGTGACTTGTTTTGTAGTGTCTTTTGAGAGCTGAAGCATCGGGCCACATCTTCCCACACTGTTCACAGCTGAATGTTTTTTCTCCAGTGTCAAAGCTCTTGTCGCTTAAGCTTTCTAGACTTTGTGAATCCTGTCCTTCACTGGCCACAGCTGAATGGTCTTTCTCTGGTGTGAGCTGTTTTGAGGTCTGAAGCATGGCGTCACGTCTTCCAATACCCGTCACAGAAGTTCTGCATATGTACAAAGAAAAGAGGAGATATAGTTAATACAAATTTAAATCAAATTGTGAGTTGGTTGGAATTGAGTCATGAAGGTCACATCAGGGTGTCCGCAGTGTCTTAAAAAGTCTTAAAAGTTGATAAATGAAATTTGCCAAAATTAAGACCCTTAAAAAGTATTCAAAAGTCTTAATTCCAATTTAGAGGTTAGCAAGTGACAGCTGCAGGTTGGAGGAGCAAGGACTGGAGAGCGAGGAGGAGCGTGGGCCTATATTTTGTACAGGTGGACCACCAGAGAACTGGAGCGCACAAGGAATATACCGTGGGTCTTTATGTTACGGGATCTAGCGAGTAACTCAGGATGCTGGAAATAAACTGCAAAACTTTAACTTCAACAACCAAAGCGTGCAAAGGACGAGCGAGTTGGATCGGAGCCAGGCATCAGCAATGACAGAAAGCCTCCGCAGCAGCATTCAAGTAGTTTTATGGAAAATATTTGTACAAAGTTTTCACACGGAGTAATCACGCAGGAATAATCACGCAGGCTACGTGTTCGTGCATTCCATATCTGCTCCGTCAGGTAACGGCCCAAAATGTCTTGTGTGTGCATTGCCACTCCGAATACTCTTTTTTTTTTTATATAAATTGCTAAGCGTGGTGAAAGTTTAACAAAACATGTCCACAACAAGCACACAATTTTTGTGCTCACTTGAAGGTGCGTAAACCAATGTGGAACATGCGCTGGTTAGTTGTTCCTGTAACAATTAGACAAGTTGGATAAGTTTCCCCGCTGCGCGCTTGAAATCCGACTAGCCAAGATCACCTTCTCACGATGTATTCGACTCAGTAGACACGGCGCTGCACTGCCACCTAAAGGCTGGGGACATTGAGAACAAGAGAATCAATACTGAATCGTTTTATTCGAAGGGACTATACTTGATTTTTATACAACAAAATAACTTAAAAAATAATTTCTCCCTAGCACTGATATCTTGTTGGAAATTAGTCCGCTAATTCCTGCCTATGTCTAATAATGTCTCGTTTGTGTCCGACTGTCTGTTTTTGTTTTTAGCATTGTGGCTAACTGTTGTTAACATACCGACTCACCTCGCCGATATAACAGTTATGAAAAAAACATTAAAACTCATCATGAGTTCTGATTCTGAAGCTCAGGAATGCATTT
>JBBPFD010000591.1:0-10612 GCA_038363315.1 Mugilogobius chulae
AGTAATCTACTGTAAAAACAACTTACAGTATTATACTGTTCATATAGCAGTAAATTATTGGCGGAAATTACAGCTATCCTTTACAGTGCATGTAACGTATTGGTGATACGTACTCAAGCTACGATCCAATTTACATTTATTAAAGTCACCAAGAATAAATTTTGGAGCATCAGGCGAAACCGCATCTAGTTTGTTGCTCCACCTCTGCAATTAGTTGCGATGCTGAAGACACGTTTGCCCGCGGATGGATGTAGACGAGTGTAAAGAAAAGCTGTGGAAACTCTCTTGGCAGGTAGAAGGGGCGAAGAGAGATTGTTAAGAGTTCCAAGTCGGAAGTGCAGATCTTCTCCCGCACTACGACTGTCTTACAGTACTTTTCATTAACATAAAAGCAGACCCCTCCTCCGGTAGATTTATTTGTAACACTGGGTACTCGATCCATGCGAATAGGATTTCCAAATCCGGTGATGCTCAAGTCAGTGTTGTTGTCCTTCTCTCCCAGCCATGTCTCTGTAAATGCCAGAAGACACGTTTCTTTGAATTCCTGGTTGTACCTGGCACAAGCCTCAATTTCATCAAATTTATTGCGAATGGACTGGACATTTGAAAGGAGGACGGTAGGTAAAGGAGGTAGCCTACGTCTGTCCCGAAGCCCAAATTTACGCAGCCGGCGCAAAGTACCTCGTCTTCGTCCTCTTTTCCTATGTGATTTCCTCGGCCCCTTTTTCCCTGTCGGATCAACAAGTGTCCTCCGGAATGAACGGAGGGGTAACGATCCAGTGACCGGATGACGGAGGCTAAGTAGCAGTTCTCGAGTGTAAACAATCCGGGTGAGCTCTCCGGTGTCATGTGGAAGGCTGGAGGTTACGCAGCAAACGAAGGACCAAATTGCCGCAAAAACACCGAAATACATGCAGTTCATGATTAAAAGAGAGGTGGTTATCACGTACGTACAGGCTCCAATTTATACAATCCACATCAAGATAAAAGACAGTCCACAGGACGATAAAAACAACTAAAAACAGGACGCTGCTCACGGGTCGCACAAGCGTGAGCGTCCCCGGAAGTTTCAGATGAGACTAGAGATAGTTATATGCACCTGTTTGTTAAATGACAGAAACTTGAGTGTTGAGTCAGTTCATCTCTGTTTGAACTTGAGCTAGTGGACACTTCAGTTTGCTGCAGATTCTATTGTCAAAAAAAAAGAGTCACATTAACATGTAAAATAAACTGCTGGCACATTTTCAGCACCTGAGCTTTCCTGAAAAACTATAACTGAATAGGGACGTTTCCTGTACCTGTTTGTTAAATGACAGAAGCTTCAGTGTTGAGTCAGTTCATCTCTGTTTGAGCTCAGGCTTGTGGATACTTCAGTCTGCTCCAGATTCTATTGTCAAAAACATGAAAAAAAAAATGATGGCACATTTTCTCTCTGAAAAACTATAACTGATAGTGAAGTTGAATGTACCTGTTGTAAATGACAGAAGCCAAATGTGTCAGGCTGTTTCATCCTAAAGACAAAAGGCAGTGCTTCAAGGAATCCACTGTGGAAAATGAGAGAACAATATTAACATTTAGAATACAAAATAGGCTTTGTTTATTTTTTTGCGTTGTAAAAATCTTCTACATTAACCAATTGTAATAGATTGAGTTTTTTAGGTAGACAAAGTTTGAGATTGATTAATGTTTACTTTTAATGTGTTCTTCCTTTAAAATTAAATGATCTAATTCAGTGTAATCGTCCTTGTTGTTCAAGATTTAAATCAGGACTATTAAAGTCTGCTTTGTGCTAGGCCTATGACTTGCTCAGTACATTGTGAGAAGTAAAAAGAATCCGTGTGGTTAATGGTTTTCTAATTTTCACGTGTGCCAGTGAAATCACACACATTGATAGCGTCAGTTTTGAAGAAAACTGCGGGTCGTTTTCAGCTGCCGCTTTTGCAATGCTTACTACCTCCGTGGAACCTCAGTGAAGTTGGCCCCCCATTAAACGCAAATCTACACACAAACTATGTCAATCGTTTGTGCTTCGTTTGTGCTGTTTTGTGCTGCAAAAAGTTTCGTTTGTGCTGCTTTAGTTTTTGAGATATTAACGATTCTTTTATAGGTCAAATTAGGGTCAGCCAGCCCCCCATTTAGCTTAAATAAGCTGTTATGGTTTTAAAAATATGAGCAATTATATTTTCGGCAGATGACGTCATTCAGCCTCCAGAATGTTAAATATCGCTCAAAAAACACCAACAAATTATATAAATCATTTGTTTTTCCTTTGTACTGTTTTGTGCTGGGCGTATTTAGGTTTTTTATTAGCAAATGTAAAAAATAATAAACATATTTTTTGCGGCAATAGTGGGACGTCACTTCCGGCTGCAGCAGCGCGAGAAAAAGGTAAATGCTAGATAGTAGGGTCCAGAGGGACGACGTATACGTTTAGAAGAACGATTAAGTTTAGGAACAGGGTTAGGGTGATGGGTAAGTTTAGAAAAAAGTTTGGGTAAAGGTTAAACAAAAAAATATATATAACAATTTAGGCTCGATTAGCAATAGAAATAAACTCATTACCATGGCAACCAGCTCATTACGTCTCTCCGGGCCAGACTATCTCGCACTAACCCGAGGAAAACTTGTGAAAATCTCACTCGAAGCCAGCGGTTTAAATCAAAAACTATAATATAAGTCTGGTACATACCTTTAGTTCACCTGTGATGGTCACACTTGTTGTTTTGCTTAGATTTCCACGAGTTTTCCTCACGCTGCTGCGAACAGCTGGCCGGAAGTGACGTCTTTTGCCGCAAAAATATATATTTCTTTATTTTTTTAAATAAGCTAATAAAAGTAAATATGCACAGTACAAACGAAAACAAATGATTTATATAATTTGTTTGTGTTTTTGAGTGATATTTAACATTCTGGAGGCTGAATGACGTCATCGGCCGAAAATATAATTGCTCATATTTTTAAAACCATAACAGCGCAAACGAAACTTTTAACGGCACAAACCAGCACAAACGAAACACTAAAGAATGACACCATTTTAAGCTGTTTTGGTGTTTATTTAAGCTAATGGGGGCTGAGTGACCCTAATTTGACCTATAAAAGAATCGTTAATATCTCAAAAACTAAAGCAGCACAAACGAAACTTTTTGCAGCACAAAACAGCACAAACGAAGCACAAACGATTGACATAGTTTTGTGTAGATTTGCGTTTAATGGGGGGGCCAACTTCACGCAGGTCTCCGTGGAAGAGGCAGAGCCCGGTAAAAAGCCTGCCCCGCGCTGCGATGCCTCTTCTCTGTGAGGGCAGCGCGAGGCACGGAGACTCGCTTTGAATCTCCGGGACGCGACGAAGCACGAAACAACACGGTCGCACGAACACTCTCCGGTTCAATGAGGAGCATAATGATAAAGACACGCTCTCACTAGTCCAGTCATAGCGTTTATAGGCAGAGAATAAAGCGTTGGCAGTAAAAACATCAGCTTACCTTACACAATGAAGTTGTGGTTTTGTCATCTCTGTGGGCTCGTAGAAGCAATTTCTGCCCTCCTTGTGACAAGCAGAAAAGTATTAGTGCCTGTTAGTGTCTCGCATTCAGCCCAAAACTAACTAGAAAGTAGCGCGGTAAAGTTTCACCTTCGCGAGCACAGCGGAGCTTCCTCGGACAGCGCCCCGCCTCCTGAAGCTCTCTGCCCGGGGAGCTGCTCTCTGACGTCCCGCTGACCTCGGGCTCGGCGCCCGCTGGTTGAGAAGTTGTTCTGAAATGGAGCACGACTGTGTTGGTGACTGGCCCCGTTTATCTACTATTTAGGACACTTCATTATTAAATAATAAAAAATACATATATCAGATTTAGTTCAAATCGCCAAGCTAACAGCTAAAGTCCGCCTTTTTTCGGCGTTTCTGATCATTTTGGCTCTTAGAACATTATTCAAAAATAGAATCAAGTGAAAGCCGTGTGTTAAGGCGAATTTCTGCCTAAATATCTATAAATAAAAGCACTTTTTAGCTGTCCAACCACATAGAACTACTTACCAAAACCTAACTATTTTTTTCCAATGCCAAAATTAAACAGTTTCTATAAAACTGACAAAAATGTCCAGCTTTAGCTTTTCTTGGTGATAGAATAAAAGATAAAAAATACCTTTATCAGAGGACTTTCCTGCAGCATGTGGAGGAGGCGAGAAGCTGTGTAATGGCTGCCAGAAAATTTGAAAATGACATGGCCACGCCCTCAAACTCTAGCCCAACCAGAGCCCAACACGTTGGGCAAGTAATTTTAACCCAACTCTGGGTTATAATGACCCAACTTGTAACCCAACAGGCTTTACCCAACAGTTGGGTTACTATTTTAACCCATCATTTTTTAGGGTGTAGCCACAATAATTTATATTAAAAATAAACGTGTTACCTTTAAACAGTTTAAAACTTAGATTTTCATAAAATATTATTGCACTATTAAAAAATCTGACTCAATCAAAACAAGTCTAAAAAATGTTTTCTTTAACATTGCTAACGAATAAATAATAAAATAAATAATGTAATCTATTGGTAGATCTTTGAGCTCTGCTCAGACTAAAAGTAGCACGCGAGCTGAAAAAGGTTTTGCACCCCTGGCCTAGACTAACCGTGCACTAATGAGACGTGCCCCCGCAGACATGAGTACCCTGCAGCAGCTCGCAAAGCCACAGTTTTATGTAGTTTAAATGTGTGCAAGTTTGGGTTGAGTCCTGAATTTTAAGCACATTTTATGGGCCGGGTGGGTCGGGTTGAGGTTGACCTCTGACAAAGGCGGAAGTCCTGCAGCCGAAACTGTCAGGTAAAAGACCCAGCCGTCTTATTACAAGAAAAAAGAAAGTTAAACTAAGAGTAGACAGAATGATTTTTCCAAAAATAATTAACTGCACAGTTCTACTTTAATACAGCAAACGTTATTTTATTAACGATGACACGTGTCTCATAGCTTATGCATCTTTTAGTATCACTAGTCGCGTTTCCATAACCATCAAATATCGCAAATTCATTTGCGCATTAATTTTTCTGTAATGGAAGCGCGCCAATTTCGAAAAACACCCGTGTATTGATAAAAGTTTTTGCGCTTTCAAGAGGTGGTTTTCTGAGCGTGTCGAAAAGACTTATTTCGCAAAACTGCAATGGAAACACTTTTTTCGATATTTAAAAGTCAAACCGGAGATAGATCCAGGCAAAATCAAAGACGGAGAAAAGCGGAAGTGGTGGTAGAAGATGAACAAACGGGGAGCAGCATGTTTTGGACAGACGAGGAGATGAAATACTTTTATAACTTTAATCTCTGCTTTTACACGGTCTAAGCAGCCACGGCAATGCGCTTGTTGTGCAGACTGGGTCTCGGACCGGGACTTGGACTGGATCTCGAGTCTGGACTTGGACTCGCTCAGCTACACGCCGCCGTCTGTCGGGATTTTACCATTAACATTATTTTCCAATCATCCACGTATTATGACGCATTTTTTCTTAGTTGTAGTTGGCAGCACTTTTGACGAAAAAAGCTAGAAACTCCGCGCATCGGGACAATGAACTGTGTGAAACCTCCGTGTTTTTGCCTCTGAAGTTGTAGTTTAAGCTGTCAGACTGAAATAAACCTCTTCATAACATACGCGCTTTAGCGGGACGTCCTGGGCAAAGATGCGCGGAGCTGCACGGAAGAAACCTCTGAACCTGATTGTGGATTATGTATTTACACTGTGAAGGTTTTGTGATTCATGACGGCGGATTTTTCGTGGACATTGTAATGTGGACGCTCCGTGGAAACAGCGAGAATCAGAGAAAATAATACAGGTAGGTTATTGGCCTATACTTTTTTCTCTTGCTCTGAAAATAATGTTTTATAATCAGCCCATTTAAAACGTTAACTTTGTATGTTAACCTCTGAGCAAAATCATTAAAGTTCCTTACGGGTTACAAAACTACATGTGGAATATGAATCTATAAACCAGTCACTTGGATAAAAAAATCACACGGTTATGCTCTTCAATTAACAATATTCAGAATACACTGATAGGGTATTTCACCACAGTAAAAGTCCGGACCGCATTCACAACTTTCGTTGACAAACTTTATTCAAAATAGTAAAAAAAAAAAAAAAACATGTTAAAGACTCTCGTGATTTAGACGCCAAAGCGCCAGGAATTCGCTGGAACTAACGAGGACAACAGGACAGTCAGAGGAGTGAAGAACACACACAGGGCCAGATTTATCAAGCGTTTGCTCATGTGCAAACAGGTTAGGGGGAGCAAAAACTTGGCGTAGCTGACATTTTTCTTTCACACAGACACTAAAGATGCAGAATTTGAGGTGGTTCAGATCTGTTTTGTCTAATATGTTATATGTACATCTTCCAATATTAAAGTTTGCATAAATTGCTTCTCAACAAACATGAATTTTTTTTTTCAGTTTGCACCCGCAATTTAGCACCTGGCTTGATAAATCAGGCCCACAGAGTTAACCTGTCTGTAGAAGAGATTTGTGCAGCAGCAGCAGCGTGTGGTGCTGAGCGAGGCCGCAGTGGAGCTGCTCTAAAGGCGCACTAGAATGAGCAACCAACAAGAGGGCTGGTTTTTGGTAAACAGTCTGACAATTTTTGTAAGAGATTTTGAGCTTATTTCCTCTGCAACGTGAACGACACACAAGTACGCACTGAGGATTGTTGGACGTGAATGATGCCAAACGCGCACCCAGACTGTGGCTCTAAAAGAGAGAATGTTTTAGAATTTTGCATGAATAATTCAAACATCAATCTTTCAATCTATCAATGTAATTATTTGCCTAATTATTGATTGATTTGCTGCCTTCAGCACCATGGACAGCTGTAGCCGAGACAAAGGCCTGTCGCGTATGAAAGCAGCGCTGTTTGCCCGCAATGCGAATCAAACAAAAAGTAAATGTAATAACAAACAGAATACTGGCTGTTATTTACACATATCGTCACGTTTAGGTCAGTAAACAGTCGCGAGAAAATGCAGAGTATTTTTTTCGAAATAATAACTTAATGGAAACACTCTAAATGCGAAATTCTACTTTTTCGACATTTGGATTAAGTCGATAAAGTTTTGCGCAAAAGTGTAATGGAAACGCGACTACTGGCAGAAAAACTACTGTATAAGAGTTCTCTGAGCAGTGTTTTTTGTTTAACTCTGATGATTAAAAATGTGTCTCCCAGCTTCAGAATGCAGATCGTTTCACATGCAAATGAGCTGCAAAAAAAATGGTAAGATAAGGTAAGGTAATGTTTATTAAGGACAATGTACAATTACATTAAGCACAATGGCAGAGATGCTTGTACCAGATTGTATCTTACAGCTAATTTCCATCTGTAGTCCTGGGAGTGGAGAGGGGAGGCACATTGGACATGTTTTAGTTGTAGGAGGAAACAGGAGTACCGGAGGAAACCTACGCAGACACGGGAAGAACATGCAAACTCCACATAGAAGGCCCCGGGCGGCCCGGGAGTCGAACCCAGGACCTTCTTGCTATGAGGCCAGAGTGCTAACCGCTGCGGGGCGACACGGGTGTTTGAGTTGAACAAAAAGTTGGCAAAAACTTGTTTATGAATGAAAATACTTACATCATTGAGACAAGCCAGACTTTTTGTATTGTCAGTGAAGTCCCTTTGTGATCTTGATTTCTCCCACATGTTGCTTTAGAGTCTGATCATTATTTATTACTTTTGTTGCAAGTGGCCGTACAAAGTAAAATATCATAAGATTTGCAGTAGCCAAAGTTAAGTTATCCATTTCACAGACTGAGAAACAGTGAAACTTCAGACCTCAGTGCTAGCACTTAGCCACTGTGCTAAAACTACAAAAGCTGACGCAGAGTGTATGTCGTGTTCTGTCTAAACGGCTCTAATTGGCTTGTTTGACTTGGACTGATGTATTGAACCAGCGCTCCATCTGAATTCATCAATTGTCCCCATAGCTCTAGCTCCTAAGCCAAAACCGGATGCACGTGACCACACGCCATATTAAGAGCTGTCCGGATTGTCAGTTCAGTTAGGAAGGAGTTAGGAGAAGGAGCCTGTATGCTTCCTATCATAGCTCTTTAGCATAGGAACCATAGAAGCTTCCTAACGGCGGTAAGGAGCTATGAGACATCCCACAATGCACTGCGCACATCGCTCCAAAAGTGAATGAACAATATGACAATATTTGATCTGTGAATGAAGAGTTTGTAATGAATGAAAAGTTTATTGCCTCTGACTTTAGACACACAATGCATAAAACAAACTTTATAAACTTCAAAAATATTAGGTTTTAGTGCCACATCGCCTTCACTAAATGTATTGCCGAATCTCTTAACTCTATTTACGTGTGAAGAAACGAAACTTAAAGGCACAGGCTCACTACATGCTGCTGCAGCGGGAGAAGGGGAGACGAGCTGCACTGCTGCTGCTGCTGCAGGCAAAGACGGCTTTACTGGAAATAATTTGTCTTTTCTCTCACAGACTGCTGATGGTGAGTCTGTTATATTTATTCTGTCCTGTGCATATATAGCTAGCCTACTTGTGATGAAAAGTTGTTGAAGCTTCGTGTTTAAACTGTTGCACAATGGCTCAGTCTGAGGTTTATTCGCAGTATTTTTATTAAACAGCAGCAGATTCATGAACAAATGCGTTGTTTGTGTAACTCTCATGTCATTCAAATCAGCGCAGTAGGTGCGTGTTTTGTAGTTGTTGTGGATTATTTTGGTATTCACGTTTAAAAATGAATTCCTTGAGAGTTGCCTGAGCTCAAAAGTTTATTTATTAACAAAGTACAATTATGCATAATCGATAGTCCAGAGAGTCCAGGGTCCTAGTCATTGTTGTTGTGAGAGAGAAGTCCACATTGTTCAAATGGAGGTTTCCTCCATTTCAGCTTTCTCAGTCCATTGTTCTTTAGCTCATGCTATCACATGAGCTAGGGCCTGATAGGCCATGAAGAGGCCAGCTTAGTGTTCAGTCTACTCTTCTGTCTCCATAGTCTCTGTCTGTGGTCTGTTCCATGTGCTCGGCCAAGTGGTCTGCCCCCTGCTCTCTGGCTGCGTTGTCCCTTATAGCCATCAGGGGGGCAAAACAGGCAAACGGGTCTGGGAGCCTCTGCTCACCAGAGGAGTTTTGAGTCTTTTCACATGCAACAAAGCCTATGCAGGTGTGATCTACATTAGCAATGCAGAGACTTACTGGCTCTGGAAGCTTGTAGTATGGGTTTTCCCAGGTTCAGTTTCATAAAGGTTACATTTTAAGATTTCCATAACATAGTCCGCTGGTGGATGTTGTATGTTTTTCATAAACAGCTGTGTAGAGTCGCGTCACTTTCCCTCGTTGTTTCCCGCCGCTGGGTTAGGACGTTCGGATTCACCAAACAGAGCTAAGAGCTCTCTCTCAAGCTGTTTTAGTGCTCTTTGTGACCTCGTTCTGACGACCTCCCACTGATGAGAGGAGGCTAAGAGCTAAGAGGCTAGGAACCAGGAGCTAGAGGCTATAATAGGGCTATTCGGAACCAGGGGAGGACTTCATGTGTCCTGATCTCAGCTATATCAAGCCACTATCATGGCAACAACCTCACCCCTTGCCCCCGTAAATGCTTGATTATTTTTTTTCCTTTGTAATTTCAAAGCGCTTATGTTCAGTTTGTTACAGGGCGTCAAGTAGGTCTAATGCTTCCTTATACATGACCAGTATTAGTAAGATGTTTTTGAAAAAAGGCAAAATCATTGTGTCATTTGCTTTTTTTTTTGTTGCTTTTTTAATGACGGAATCAACTAGGTGGAGTTAACATGACTATCAGTTCTCGACTATTGGAAAACTAAATTCAGTACTCATACAGCGTCAAGTACAGATGATGATTTGTCATAGTAATCTGCTGTTAGATTGGACTAGGGGAAGTGTCCTCTCGTGTTATGACGTGAACCTACAGTATTTTATCTCTTATAAAACACATTCCAAACCCAACCAGTTCAGTGACAGTTCTGTGAAATCATGTGACCGGCCTGATCTAATCATGGGCACTTTATCACTTCACTTTTCCTACATTTAAAATTCATGTTAAATTTTGTTTTGTAGATTTGTGCTCTCAATTTCTGCTTCCCTGAAACAAACAGAAATAACTTCATTTATAATGCATCCCAGCTGTTAGTAGCGAAACACAGTAACACCAGTTAGCCACAATACTAACACAACAACAGACAAACTTAGTGAAGCTTGGTGAACAAACGGGACATTATTAGATGTCAGGAAAGCAATCTGTGCTGGAAGAAATTGATTTCAAGTGTAGAAATTTATTGTAAAAATGGGTAGTCTAATTAACACACAGGAGGAGATGCTGTTTTCTGTACTGCCACAGAGAAGTCACCTTGTCCATTTGTTTCTGATGTTTTGGTTTTGCTTCACTGTTTTGGTTTTGCTTCCCGGTCAGTGTCTCCTTTCGGCGACTACCACCCTGACGACCGGAATACGCTGATGACACCATTCTGTTTTTTCTTTCTTTACTCAGGGCCATCCCACCAGCTCAGGTAACGAGCGCTCTGGCCATCTACAGGCAGAAGCGAAAGAGCTTGGCCTTCAGTGAGCTGGACAAGACTAAGTTCCATTGTTATGTC
>JBBPFD010000592.1:0-10603 GCA_038363315.1 Mugilogobius chulae
AACGTTAATATCTCAAAAACTAAAGCAGCACAAACAAAACTTTTTGCAGCACAAAACGAAGCACAAACAATTGACATAGTTTTTGTGTAGATGTGTGTTTAATGGTGTCAACTTCACAGATGTAGGATATACATGTGCCTGTTTACATGAGCTTTACTGGACTTTATGGACAGACAAATTCTGAATAAATCTGAAACTTTTTCGGGACAAACAGCCTCATGTTTTCTGTGACTTTTTGGAATAATTCAACAATCCATCGTATTTCACCAACGTATTAGTTCATCAGCTGTTTGTGTTCATAGTTCCCTGACCTATTGACACAAAAGATTGGCTATGAGCTTATGAGATGTAGATGTCATGTATTTATTGTCCAAATTGTTTCTAGGGTTTTGGATTTTGCGGTCTGTGTTGAGAATAATCAGACGCATGTTTCTGCTTCTGTCAGTCTTGAGCAACACAGGGAAGTGTCTGAGTCTCTGTGTCACAAAGGAGAAAAGAGGAGGACAGGTCAAATACAGGGAATATGTACAGCGTAAACCAGACGCCAAAGCCAACAGGCATGATGACTGATGGACCAAACATCAACTCAAAAAAACGATCAGCGTTCACAAGGTGGGGCCTGCGACAACTTTCATTAGTTTCCGTATGCTTGATGATCTGTGAGAGCTCATGATAAGAGAACTCATTTGAAATCATATTGACAGACTATTTGTCTTGTTATTTTTCGATGAAACTCGCTTTGCCATTGCTCGACTGAAACAGTCTTACAGTAAAGCGTTTATATACCACGACACATAAATACTGTAAGATGAGCACAATTTTACACCTTTTTTGACAACATCTGCTAATTCCTTGTCCATTGAATCGAAAGGCCAGATTCGATCTGTTTTGCTCATGCAGCCATGACCTACACACACTCTGTAGTTGTATAACACAAATACAAGAGTAGTCAAAATGTCTGAAGAAACATTGTGCAAGACCTGACAGAATGTGCATTATTTTGTGCATTAACCTCTAAATGACTGTTTACTGTTCAAATGTTCATAAAAAAAAATAAAAAAAAAAGACAAGCGGCTTGTTTTAATGTAATTGTTTAAGGTTATTTGTGTCTTAAGGCAAGAAAAAAATGTTAACATAGATAAACTAACAAAATCGAGAATCGTGGCTGCAAAATCAAAAACTGAATCTCGACTTAAGTGAATCGTCCCATCTTCTGCGTGAGTTACATGTTCCTCTCTGTGTCTGGGTGGTGCACTCTGGGCATTCCTGCAGGGGCGGACTGGGGAACAAAAGTGGCCCTGGAGTTTAAAGACAAGGTGGCACACCTTTTATTAAAAAATAAAAGAATACAATAATTACACATAAACCCTTACATATAGTGGCGTCTAGGGTCATCCCCAGAAATCTAGCTCCAATAGTCGGGAGCCAACGTCTGAAAAAAGGATGAACCCGTCACGGCCTGCCATACTTTTTATTTGCCCTTTTTTTGTTAGCTTTGACCCTAAGGGTCAATAATTAGAGGGTCTGCTCGGGCGGAAATATCGTGAAAAAAATTATGGCTATTTAGTGCAAACATCTTGAATTTTACAAAGGGCACTAATTTCCTGTATTTTGGTGTATTTTAGAGTCTCTTTGTGGATCTTAATCCACAAATTAAGAACCACACTTTGAAGCGGCAAATAGGCCTAAATAGCCTTTATTCACATTTTGCCTCAAAGCTTAACATACTCTAGTGATGTCACTAAGTAGTCGTTTTGAAGTTAACAGGTATGCTAACATGGACCATTCTACTGTACAATACAGTAACATAACACGGAATGTTTTTGTTGAATGTTTTACTAGAGTTGTGTGTTTTTTTAATCTAAAATCTGCCCTATTTGTTAAAAAAAAAAAGTCACATCAATACTTTGTAATGCATCTGTGACTGACAAACCATTTACACAAACATCTCACTAGAAATATATTGAGTCTATATTTATACCTTACAGTCTCAGACCATTGTCTTGTTTGATTCATATGTTCAGTTGTTAATCTTTCTGCTCTTGTGATTTTAGATTATGCTGTGATGTAATAAACTCACTGAACATGTGAGTTTTTGAATGACAGCTGTGTAAACTGTGGTAGACAAATTTAAAAACTGTGAATAAATAAATACATTAAAAACATTGCAAAACATAAGACCACCACAGTGTTTGTTAAGATAAGTGAGAATCAAGTGATCAAACAAAACCACGTTTCCAATAATGTGTCAAAGCGACTGAGAAAACGTGTAAATAGAGAAATGTGAAATCATGCATGACAATTTATTAACCAAGCAGATTGCAATTGAGAACCGCCGCTCTAAAGTCTAATGAACTTTCCTCTTATTCCTCCAGTCGCACAAGTGTTTATGCGCGCTGGAGTGCTCTCGACTGCTTGTGCGCGCGTCCTTATTTTATATCTGCTTTTAATTGCGGTCGCGGCGGAGTGTAAAGCCCCTCGCGTCCCCCCTCTCCGTCTCCTATGAGTTGATCTTCTCATCACCGCAAACAGACACGCTTTACATTCATTAGCACAACACTCAAAGCAATCAGCCACAGCGCCGGGGCAACGGGCCTCTTTAAAAAATCACATTGCCTAATAGTGGTGTTGTATAATTATATGCCATTAACATCTATCAAAATGCTCTCCAACACACCAAGCCTATTAGCAGTGGACTCGTGTCGGCTCCCGTGTTCGCGCCGCTAATAGCATCTTACATTAGTTACAAGTGTGTTATTATCAGTGCTGTTATTTGTGCTTGTGTTTACGGTGGTGCTAACATGTTACAACAGACAACACGGTCATGTTACGAATAACAGACAGCACGACAAAATGACCACAAAGCATTACAGTTAACAGACAACACAAAATAAAATGAACAGAAAACACAACAAAATGTCCATAACATAGTATGGATAACAAACAACATAATGTAATTAACACACAATTACAATCGACACAGTACATTACAATTGACGGACAAGTATATTTTGGGCAGGTATTAGGGAAAGAATATTAAGAGAAATAAGGCGCTCCTGTAAAATTTTCCTGTTGGTTAGAAAAAGTTAGAATCACTAAAAAGTGTTGCTCAACACAGGATTCTCAAACTACGCAAAAACAAATGTAACCTGAAAAAATGTTTCTTTATAATCAAGTAAAAAAAAAAAAAAAAAAAAAAAAAATATATATATATATATATATATATATATATTATATATATATATATATACTGTATATATAAATATAATAATAATACAATTATAATTATAATCTTCTTTCCAAAGTAAAACTTTATAGTCTATTAAAACTACGGCAAAAAACGTGGTTAAAAACACAATTTTGAATAACTAAAGCTCCAAGTCTAAAATCTGCGAGAAGTTGAGAATATACTGTAAAGGTATATAGAGGTGACAGTGACAGTGTGGTAGTGACATTTTCTTGAGTTACAGTCTGTTATTTGCAGTGTGTTATTTGCAGTGTGTTGCCTGATCATTGTAACGTGTTGCCTGCCGTTTGCAATGCGTTATAGACATTTTGTTGTGGTGTGTTATTGTAATGCGTTGTCTGTGAATTGTGATACATTGTCTGTTAATTGTAATGCGTTTTGTGTTGTCCGTGAATTGTAATGTGTTGTTGACATTTTGTGGTGTTGTTTGTGAATTGTAAAGTGTTCTGTGTTGTATGTGAATTGTACTGTGTTGTATGTGAATTGTACTGTGTTGTATGTGAATTGTAAAGTGTTGTGGAGATTTTGTAGTGTTCTGTTATTTGTCATACCTTGTCTGAATTGAATTGTGTTGTGAACATTGTGTGGTGTTGTCTGTTAGGGATGGGACGAGATATTGTGCCATGAGATCTTGCGAGTTTAACTTGTCACAATAATATGTGCACATGCACAGAAGTATCTCGCGGGATTTTTCCTTATACATAGGCCTTATGAATGGTCATGTTTTGTATCTTTGAGCAGTTCTAGTAAAAAGTCTCCACCACACACAGACTTGTAGACTTATTCTGGCAGAAAACAGTCTAAACTCTGTCCCAGTATTTTGTAAGAATAGGACCAATTTTGACAAAGATAATTAGTCCTAAACATTGTAAAAGTTTGTGCAAAAATATGTATACGTGCGGACATCGCGGAAACAGTGTTTTTCACATTTAAACATAGTTTAAAATAGATCCACAAAGACATATTTCGGCCTATGTCATCAATAACTTTGTAAAAAGTACAAAAGTTTGGCTCCTTGTGAGTGCCCACTTTGTACCTTTTAATGCAACTATGCATGCACAGGCCGAAATGATGTCTTTTAAAGACATTGTTTGTTAGTGTACAGTTAAAATTACTTATTTATATTGATATTTGGAATTTATCTTACAAAAGTGTGCCAATATAAAGTCTAAAATGGCACATTTTTTTACTGCCATTTTAAGCTAACTGTTAGCAGCCGGAACTAGCTTAATCAGACATTTACGGCGTTAAACAGTAAACATCTCTCTTAACTTTGTTGAAATCTGTAAGGGAATTTTGTGTTTAACAGTGATTATTTATATACTGATTATTTATCATTTTGAATGTTGTTTTGTTTTGTATTGTAGTTTTGATGCATCTTTTCCTGCCTTGTAAAGCACTTTGAATTGCTTTGTGTATGAATTGTTCTATACAAATACATTTGCCTTGCCTTTAGTTTATGTCTGTGTTAATTAAAATTTCAAAACGAATAAAACAATGTAAAAAAAAGTAAAGCTAAAGGTACGAAATGTGCTTCCGGTACGAAGTGGGCAATGACACTCCTTCTCTGTCTGGTTCCTGTGAGCAGCACTGCAGAGGCAGGAGAACGGAGCCTGAGCTACAGTCAAATGATTTAACTCCGATCATTTAAATAATAAGAATACAGACAGGCATAATGAAAGGTAAAGCTAAACAAAATAAATATTAAACCCAAAATAATAAACAATAAAAGTCAAAATTTGTAATTTGCCTTGTTAAAATTCTGAATTGAAACAAATAATGCCAATTATTTCAAAATCTTGTCTCGATCTCGTAGACCAATCCGTGGCTGGTCTTGTCTCGTCCAATCCCTATATCGATGGCCGAAAAACAAAACCTTCTATCTGCAAATTTTCAAATTTTTTTTTTTTTTGGCTAAATCTTGAGTTTAGGTCAGGGTTCACGTGTTGAGTTCATTTTAAGTGAAATTCTGGCCTTTATTCCCCCCCAAAAAGTCCAATGAAAAAAGCTCCTATGTGTGCAGGAGGAAAAGTCCAGAAGCAAAACCTCCTATCTGCACTGTTCTCTATGGAGACAGATCACACTTTGGACTTCTGAGCTGTGTGGAGCTGTTTATTTTTTCTGTCACACTCAAATGGCTGTTTTTCCTCTGTAATATTGATGTACTATTGTAAAGATTGTGTTTTTTAACAAGTTCAAGGTATTTACTTCAAATATACCCTAATTAGATGATATGTGTTTTATCACACATAATCTGTGCATTGGAGAATTTAGTCAGACATCACAACATTTGATTGTATATTTGAATGTTAATTCAAAATAATTCAGTCAATATATACATTATGCTTAAATAAATGTTTAAAATTGATTTTAAATTACTATTATTATTATTTGTTTATTTTTAAGGTACACATAAGTTGTAAACACTGTATTTTAATCTAATTATTATCTTGACTAGTTTCTACAACAACACAACTAAACAAAATCACTTAACAATCAACTTTGGCCAGAGAAAACTGCTTGTATGTGTCTGTTTATTTTTATTCCTAATGTTATTATGAATCTCAATGTTATTCCTTGTAACGGCTGTGGATCATAGAGCATCCTTAGGGTCGTTGGTACAACTTATTACATGACATAAGAGACTCCAGTTCCACCTGTGACTTAGTGGACATAAGTGTCCTTACTTCCTCCAATTGATAAATTAATAATTAAACAACTCGCGGTAATATCACTATAAGCACATATATTTATTTAGTGTTTTTTCAGTCTGGAAATGTAAGACAACAGAACAACATAAGTCTGGTTTTACTCTGAATGTGGTCCACAGCTGTTATTTAAAAATAATAATAAATAAATAAAAAGCAAAATCAACATTAATGATGTTATAATCTCTCTGTTTACTTGTAAAAAGTTAATTCAATGTTGTTTATTGGGTTTTATTCCTGCAAGTTTAAATAACTTTGTGTTGTTCTGTAACCTGGGCTCTGGGCTCAGAAAAGTCCTGTTTTCACAAACCACTTAGCCCCACCCACATTCCTGTAATTACTGTGATTATGAGAGAAACAAAACTGTAAAATGTTAAAAACAGATTCTGTTTTAATAAAAACATGTAGATGTAAATCGGCTGTTTGTTGCAGTGAAATGTGGCTGGCGGCGGAGCTTCTTCTGTTCTGTAGTTTTGAACAAGAGTTTTCTTCTAACAGACCACTGAACCAATACTGTGATTATCAAAAAGCAAAATATAAAATGTTAATCTACTTATTTTGTAACTGAAGTCATATTATGTCTCATTTAAAGCACAAATACAAAAGTAATGATCTGAACTGAACCAGGACAACTCTGGTCTGAAACACATTTAAGCATTTCTTATTGAACTTAAGTCTTATTTATTAAATCAAAATGTAATTCCAGGTTAAACACTTATTCAGTATTTACATTTAAATACTGGTTTGGTTTGTTGAATATGACGGTGTGTAGATAAAATGTAATAAATGTTCAATGAGATTTAACACATTATGTCCAAAAGTTGTGAGAGCCAATGTAACTTCAGTCAGAAAAGTCAAATATTGTTAATTATACTATTATATTAAAGTTACAAACATTTAAAACCCTAGTACATCTTTTTTACTTCAATAAATAAAAAATATAGATGAAATATCAGTTAATTTATTCATTTAAACCCATAATAATGACGAGAAGCAAAAGCTCCTATCTGCACAATAAACAGAAAAACAGGGTAAAAACCTCCTAAGTGCGTTTTGAAGGGTAAAATTAACCAAAAAGTTTTGTTTCAAAAGAACACTTAAAAATGGTCTCCAAGCAGTGTGTAAAATGTGATAGTTGACTTTAAGAAACAAACCTCTTCAAAAGAACTAAACCGTTTTTTTCAGTTTACCGAAAAAATGCTTTTCGTAGATAGGTTTTGTTTTTCGACCATCGATATACTGTATCTGTTCATTTTAATGTGTTGTCTGTTATTTGTGTTGTGAACATTTTGTTAGGTTGTCTTTTCCTTTTGTGTTGCTGCTGTTGTGTTTTTATGTATCGCCTGCCTGTGTGTTCCGCAAACACCCAAACACAATCCGCACTTATGTACTTTACCATTGTTAATTAAATTAGCATTATTGCACACGCCACCGCTTTGGGCTAAAACGCTTCATTAAAAACAACGGCGTTTTAAAGAAATGTAATTAGTTGATTCATTAAATCCATAGAAATGAAGCGCGCTGCCACCTGAACACAGGCACAGCGGCACAGGAAAGTCACACAGGAGGGAGTCATTAGCATGTTTAGGTGGAAAACGCTAGAATCTGGTGACCTCAGGTTTGCCTAATGTCTGTGCAGCTCGTAATGTTTGTGATAATAACGGGATATTGTTGGAACACGTTAAGGAGGTAATAAATGGCATTTTGAATTGAAAAAGCCTTTTTGTCAAACTGCACAAGCTGTTTTGTTTGAAGTCAGTTTCAGAATAAGAAAAGGTGGTATTGCCATTGTCAGTGAATAATATCGAGCTCGATCTCATGAGAAAGCATACATCTACCACGACATAACAGGAGATGTAAGTTACGTATGATTAGTTCACGAGTTTTGCGTTAATTTCTATGGTGGCGTGTTCCTATTTAATAACAAAATATTAACAAAAATCCTGATCCTCCAACCAAAACTTTTGAAATCTTGTGTCCTTTTAATGCTGCGTTCAGACCGGACAGCGTCTTGGCGTATTTGCGTCCATTTTCAATGTTAAATCAATGTAAACCCGCGTCCTGGGCGTTCAAGCAAATTTTCCGCGCGTATTGACGTCTGGGGCGTCAGTTGACGCGCGTTTTGGCTTCTGAAACGCGGCGTCTTGCGGATTAGAAGCTCGAAGCTGCCGGAGTTGGGAAAATCCATCTTCAGACGCGTTGGAAGTCGGCGTCAGCCAATCAGAGACTACTCCTGTGACACGTCACATGTTGTTCCCTGTCACAACAAGGGGAAAGGAGGACTGTCTACTGAAGTCTTTTAGTAACTTTTTTAACGAAAGGTCGCCTGTTTGGGGCTTTTTTCAAAGACTTGGTCGTTCGTTGCTTTGAAAATCTGGAGACACGGCAAACAAGGGACATGATCTGGACTTACAGCGCCTCACATGGATGTATTAAAAATGCCCGGTGCCGTGTACAACGGGAGGAGCCAGGAGGACGGAGACAGCAAAAGGACTGCCTGGGGGAGGAGAAAGTTGTGTGATCGATTAAGCTCTGTTTTATAAATGCAACCCGGTAATGGCAACATCCAGCCGCCGGAGAGCTCTCGTCTAGCGGCTGCGGCCAGTGGAGGAACCCAGTGAAGGCCGAGGGTCCAGAGATTTAGCAGAGAAAAGCTAAATGACCGCAGATTTGGTAACAATACCCACAATTTCTCGCCTCAAATGGTCTCAAAGTTTAGATTTGACTCTTATTAACCGTTTTATAAATGCAACAAGCCTCTCTCTCTCAACGTGATCTGTCTATGAGCAAAACAAAGCCTGTAAACAAGCGGGTGCTGGAAGCGCTTTGGGGCGTTAAAAGTGTCTTTTTGTCCACCAAAGCCTTGACGTGCGTCAGAGCAGCTAGAAGCTTATTGAGGCGTCAACAGCATAAATAACCGGCGAAATTTAACGCGCGTTTAGGCGAATTTAGACGCAAATAAGCTGTCCGGTGTGAACGCAGCATTACACTTTTTCATATTGTGCTAAATCTATGACGTAACATAAGTCGTGCTCAAAATACGCTGTTTTTGTGTCATGGTTAGGGTTAGTACGCTTTCTTGTGAGACTGTGTCAGAGATGGCAAGTAACTAAGTATTTTTCTAGAGCTGGGCAAGTTAACGCTTAATCGTGAATATTTATGTTGTCAGCGTTAACACAGGTCACGTGATTCAGCCCAAAAACATGAATGAAAGTGACTCACGCTGCTGCACCATTTACTCCTCCTCACCTTTATGAACAGTCCACAAACAGAGGATCTGTTCCATTGCTGCTAGAGCTTTGAATACAAGGAAGTAAGCTTGCAGACGAGTGGGACAGAGACGAGTCTGAGCTCCGCCTGAGTTTTTAAATTGTCCAAAAAGTAACACGGAAATATGGCCCGTTTAAGTCTTCAAAGCGCTGACACTTCATTAAATATGTGCGAGGAGAATCAGCGCTCGATCATCGATGCACGAACTTTACTCATGTGTTTGTGATGTTTACGTTGAAAACTTTAAAAACTGGATTGTTTTAGTTCCCCCAGTGTATTTAGTGTGCACTCAGCTGGTTTTAACCAGGACTATCCCAGAACTGGACCAGGTTTTCATAAGGACTGAAGATGTTAGTCACCTATGTAACTATAGTTCTATGAGTAAGTGCGTAGCCCTCTACCAGGCTTCGCTGATGGCCAACACTTCTGGTAGGCTTTTACAGGTACATCTCTGGTCGATAGCGCTGCCTCGAGTGTTAGCCATGAGCGAAGCCTGTAGAGGGCGTAGCACATATGAAATAGAACCGGACTAACCCAGGACTAAACTAGACTCTTTCATCAATTTTGTGTGTACAATGCGATTAATCACGATTACAAAACTGTAATTGTTGCCCAGCTCTAATTTTTACTCAAGTACTGTACTGAAGTAGTTTCTTTGCGTATCTGTACTTTGTTTTTGTATTAAAAAAATCTGGCAACATTTACTTTTACTTCTTAAATGTTTCACAAAATATCTGTACTTCCTATTAAAAACAAGTTAGTTACTTTTTTAAGTCTACTGACAGTTTTTTCCCGCTTAAAAGCAAAGCAGACCTGCAGTTATGTCGCATATATCATGACTTTTTTTCCCATTAAACAATATTAAAATCCCCCAAACTTTCTAATATCTAACAATTCCTCATTTGCCACAAGTTTAAATAAACATTTAGTATAATTGTAAATTCCATTTTACACTATATGATACACCTAACACCAACTTTATAATTTTACTCTTTTTTTACTCGCACACGTTAACTTTTGTACTTTTACTCAAGTAAAGTTGCTTCAGCAATACTTTCACTTTTCAAACAAGTAACTGTACTTTTAATTAAGTAGTCAGTATTTTTGCCACTCTGGACTGTGCTGACAAACTGCAAACTTGTTTTGATGCTTATGTGCAAAAAAGCACTTGAGCTTCATAAAGTGGTACTTGAACACTTAACACTTAATGTTTACCTGATATTTTATTTAAATGTTTTATCTTCTTGAGTCATAAAAGTCAAGGCAAATGTATGTATGTATTACAAGTCATACACTAAGCACTTCAAAGTGTTTTGCAAAGCAGGAAAAGATGCATCAAAATGACAATGCAACACAAAACGACATGATTAAAATATAA
>JBBPFD010000593.1:0-10576 GCA_038363315.1 Mugilogobius chulae
TCCACTCTCCTCCTCCTCGCACGCCGCAGCAACTACTACATTCTCCTCTGCCATCTCTCTATCTTGGTCTCTCTATCTCTCCCTCTCGCCCCCTCGCTTCCCCTCTCTATTCCACCATCTTTGCCTCTTTTCTCGTCTTGCGCGCCCACCTTATTTCCTCTCGTCTTTCTTTTTTGCTCTCTCTCCCTCTTCTCTCCCTCTCGATCCTGTTTCCTCTCTGTTTTGTACTCTTTCTCCTATTTGCTCTCGCCTTTCTCATCGGCTCTCCTGGTCTCTTTCACCTTTTTCTCGGCTCCTCTTCTCTTTCTCTAATTTCTCTTGCTTTTGTTTTTCATCTCTGCTCTCTTCTTTCTCTTCCATCCTTCTCATCTGCCTCAACCCTCCTTCAACCCTCGCTCTCTCTTTCTAATCTACATTTCTCTCATCAACTCTTTCTAGACTGGTAAAGAGAGCAAAGAGGGAGCAGGAGAGAGAGAAAAAGAGGGAGCTAGAGAAAGGGGGAAAAGAGGCTAAAAATGAACGTAGAGAGAAAAAAAAGAGAGGGGGGTGTGAGAGAAAGGAGGTGCAAGAGGTTGGGAAAGAGGCGGATGAAAGGAGCCGAAGAATGAAGAGAGAGTGAACGATGGGAGAGAGGTAGAGTTGACGAAATAAAATAGTTATAAGGATAGAAAAGGATATTTAGGATTTTTTTTTTGTCGAGACGGGAAGAGAAAGGAGAAAAATGGAAGGAGGACTGAGAGAGAGAGAGAGATGATAGTCACGAGATATTAAAAAAGAGAGGAGAAGGAAGAAGTATGAGTGAGAGTCATGATGCTTTTAAATTGGTACAAAGACCTTTCATGCAGAGGTTGTATTTGTATTTTTAGGTGAGTCTGTGTTAGTTTTTTTACAGTGCAGTGTTATCAGTCTCTTTATCAGATCAGTCTGTGGTTTGTCTCTGTAAACTACCTCCTCCTCCTCCACCTCCTCCTCCTCCACCTCCTCCACCCGCAGCAACTCTACATTCTACTCTGCCATTTTCTATCTCTCGTCCCCCTCCTTCCCCTTGCTTTACAAAACCCGACTCTTATCCCGTCTTTCACTTCTCATCTCTCTCTCACTCGCCCCCCTTTTTCCTTCTATCCTTTTTGCTCTCTCTCTCCTTCTCTCCTTCCCCATTGTTGCTAGTCTAATCTTACTGTCACTCTCCTTCTTCTCCCCCCTCTTACCACAAAAAAAAAAAAAAAAAAATCAACAATAAAACAGTAGCGTTTCGTCGATCTTTAACCGATTGGCAGAGTTATGATATACGCCATTTACTCCCATCTCTTTCTCTACATTTTTATTTAACTCTACTTGCAGCTATCTCTCTCTCTCTCTCCTTTCCACAATCGCCACCCCGTCTCTCTCCTCTAATCTTTCTTTTTTCCCCTTCTGTCTTGCTCACACCTCCTTTTCTCTCTCTCTTCAGACACCTTCACTTCTGCATTCTGCTCTTTCTCTGTCTTCTTCTTCGCGCTCTCTTTTCTCAAACTTCTTTCAACTTTTTGGCTTTCACCCTCTCCTCTCTCTCTCTCCTTCTCCCTCTCATTCTCTCCATCCCTTCTTTTTACCTCTCCCCTCTCCTCTCCTCTTTCACTCTTATTCGTTCTTCTTCTTTTCTCTCTTTCTCCCGTCTCTCCGCCATTCTCCCGTCATTTTCTCTCTCCTCTTGTTTTTTCCTTTTTCTCTGTCAGACCTTCTCCTCTCTCTCCCTCTAATCAATTCTCTTCTCCTTTCTCCCTCCCTATCTTTTCTTTCTCTCTCCATCCTTTTTTCTTCTCACTCATCTCTCGTTCTCGTTGTCTATCACTTTCCCTCTCGACCTCCTATCCTCCTCCCTCCAGTTTCTCCCACTCTCTCCTCGTCTTTCTCTCTAACCGCCATTCCCTTCCCACTTTTCTTCCTCTCTCCCCTTTTTTCCCCTCGCTTCTCTCTCTCTCGTCCTCTCATCTCTCTCTCTCACGGAATCTCTCTTCATCTCGCGTCTCTTTCTCTCGTCTCTCTTCATCTCTCTCTCGTCTCGTGAGCGCTCAGGCTGCGCGCGGGGCGGAGCCGTGGAGCCTCCAGTGTACGCGATCACTAGTGCTCCCCCTAAAAGGCTCCCCTGCTCTCTCTCCTTCCAACATCTTGCTCTATCCTCTTGCCCGCTCCCTCGTCTTCTCCACTCCACACTAGCCTCCTCTCTATTCGCTCACCACTCACGCGGATCTCGCATGCGCTCCTGTGAACACCAGACGCGAGGACCAAACCCCGCATTTCCACCCGGGACTCTCGCCGCACGCGGACCATGAGATTTCTTCCGCGGACACGTTTCTGCGCGCGCTTGTTTTACTACGGAGCTCGCGCGCGTGGGACCCCGGAGCTGAGGAGGAGCGGAGGACGCGCGGTGGAAGGGAAAACCGAACGTGTTGCCATTCCGTGGAAGTTTAACGCGAATGACTCTGGGACTAAACTTGGCTCGGCTCGGCTCGTGTTGGATTATAACTGGAGCGTCGTGAGTTTTGGCCCCGCGCGGGGACTGGAATCTCGTTTTCCGTGGGATTGTGTGAGGTTTTCCCGCGTCGCGAACATGGATTTTGTTTCGTCGCTTTGTGGAATTCTGCTTTTTACATTCGTCTTGAGGATCCGCGCTGAAGAGGGTGAGTTCGCGTCTGATTTTTGGCTTTTTTACGCAGCGGTTTGTCCACTTTACGCAGCTCTGCAAATGTCCGTTTGTTTCTTTTAGAGCAAAAACAGAAAGAAAACATATTGTGTGTCAAAATGTGTGACTGAAATTCATTATTTCACCCTTATAAAGACGCTTAGTCTGGTCGTATCCGCGTTTGGAATCATTCTCGTACTATCTTGCAACTTCGGTGCGTTTTTGAAAATAATTTTCATGCAATTTCTATGATTGTTAGCGAAATTATAACAATAGTTCGATTCTTTTTTTTAATGTTATCCAGTGCGTCAAAATGTTAATATCGTCGTTAAAGTTTTTGATGCACGTCTTGCAAAACTGGAACAAATCAAATAGTTTGAGGCTTGGGCATCCGTACGTCAGATGTTACCGTGTTTCACGTAAACTGTTGTAAATATGTTTTAAACCTTATTTAGCATCACTCGCGTGTCTGACTCATTTATATACGGGACAAAATGTGTCACATTATTCAAATATCAGGCGTGATTTTTCTTCAGAAACGTCCGTTTGCTTCTGTTTTACCTTCGTTAAAAATGCTTAGTCTGTCAGAATAATGCAGAAAGGAACCAATGTAGACCCAGGGACTGAAGTCACACAGGCTAAAATAAAGATATAAGAGTTTTCTGCATTTTGATCATTTAAGTAATTTTTTATCCCTTCACTTCAGTGAATAAACAACAGCATTTTCCTTTCTTTAGGGTCAGAATGTTCAAAAATCGTGATAAATATTGATACATGTTCACAAAACTGGCTAATCAATAGTTTAGTGTGAATAGAGGCGCTTTGACGTTTTTACGTCAGATGTAACAGTCTTTTACGTAAAACAATAACAGTTGTAAATGTGTTTAGGAATCAAGCAGAAGCATCCACACGTGTCTGACTCGTTTAACGGAACAAAAAACATTTTTCAATATTTAGACGTGATTCATCTCCAGAAACGTCCGTTTCTTGTGTTTTCGTAAAAACTCTTAGTCTGTCAGAAATAATACAAAAGAGCAAATATAAATCAAGACTTTGAAATCACTTAGGAGAATCTAGGATTCTCATATATTTTAACAAAAAATACCTTTATTTGTTGAAGAGTTCAAAATCATGACAAATATTGATCCACGTCTTGCAAAACTGAGACAATTCAATAGTTTAGTGTGAATAGAGACGCTTGGACAGATACGTCAGTTTTACGTAAACAAATACAAGTTTAGCATCACTCACGTGTTGTATCTTCGTAAAACGCTTAATGCAGAATACAAATGTAGATCCAGCCTCTGAAGTCACATTGTCCGATATGATGAACTTTTGTGCTATTTTGGTCATTTTCAAGTATTTTTTCCCACTTCAGTCAATAAACAACATCTTCCTTCTTTGGGTTCAGAATGTTCAAAATCGTGATAATTATTGATCCACGTCTTGCAAAACTGTGACAAATCAATAGTTTAGTGAGAGACGCTTGGACATCCTTACGTCAGTTGTATGTATTTTACGTAAACATAAATATGTTTTAGAACAAGCAGACGCACCACGCACGTGTCTGACTCGTTTTACGGAACAAAAACCTACTGATTTTGTCACATATTTCAATATTCTGACGTGACTCATCTTCAGAACGCCCGTTTTCTTGTGTTTTCGTAAAAACGCTGTGAGTCAGAATAATACAGATATACAAATGTAAATCAAGACCAGTGGGTTTTTAGACCTGTTTATGGTCATTTTCTTCAGTTTAGCCAAATAAATAACCGGGCATTCCTTCTTTATTGCTGGGTTTCACATTCTAGAATTCCCCGATCTCACAAGAAAGCGTACATATACCACGACATAACGCAACATGTACATTACGTATGATTAGCACGAGTTTAAGGCTCTTTTGTGTAATTATAGTACGCGTCACAGTCCCCGTTCATTTCAATGGTGGTTGTTAAGATGTGTTCTTATTTATGAAAATGAACAAATCCTACATCTAATCTTAACCTGCCCCAAGCCCCAACCCTAATGTAACCATTTTAGTAACTTTATGCCTGAACTTAACCGTTTCACCTGAAGAAAACGTCTCCACGTGGCTTCAACCAAATCTCGTGGCATTTTTACGTTTTTTCATATCGTGCTAAATGTACGGCGTAACATACTAAAATAGCTGTGAAGTCGTAGTCCAAATACGTTGTTTTTGTGTCGTGCTAAATGTACGCCTTCTTGTGAGACTGTTGCGAAGTCTTAAGCCAGGTTGGGGGCAAGAGCCAGTTTTCCCTATTAATAACATTGGACTTTGCCATGGAATATTTCAAAAAGGATTTAATAAATTTAAAAAGTGATGATTTTTGTGGCGACTAGACCCAATAAACTTTTGAATTGCAAAAATAAGCAGCGTTTAAACAAACTTCATTTTAGCTGCCCCCAGTCTGATTGAAATGACATTGGACTGTGAATGTTGTGATGTTGTGATGTTGTGATGTCATCTGAAACCCAGCTATAGTTGGAAGGTGTCGACATTTTCAAAACGTGACAATTATTGTGTCTTGCAAAACTGAGACAATCAATAGTTTAGTGTGAATAGAGACGCTTGGACACAGCTTACGTCAGATTACGTAAACAATAACAGTTGTAAATATGTTTAAAAGCAAGCTTTAGGATCATTTATGTGTTTTACTCGTTTTAAGGAACAAAACCAACTGGATTTGTCACATTTTTCAATATTCAGTCATGACTAATCTTCGTAAAACGCTGTGTGTCGGAATAATACAGGAAGCTGTTTGTAAACCAGGCCCTGAAGTCACAGAGGCTAAATGGTCTTCTTTACTGTTGGAGAGTGTCAGAATGTTCAAAATCGTAACATTTATTGTTGCACGTTTTTCAAAACAGACAACAGGCTAGTTTGAGGCTCGGACATAGTCTTTTACGTAAACATGAACTGTTGTAAATACGCAGACAAGCATTAATATCACACACGTATCTGGCTCATTTAACGTGACAAAAACAATGCATTATGTCACATAATTCAATATTCTGACTTAAATCATCTCCAGAAACGTCCGTTTGCTTCTGTTACAATCACACAATGAAAACTCAAGTGTTTGTCTTTATAAAAAGCTTAATCTGTCAGAATAATGCAGAATCCACGCTGTGGTGCCCATATTGTACTATCACATATTGTATTTGTGCGTTTTTATTTTTGGTCGTTTTTAAGCACCTTCTCTTATATTTTAGCTAAATAAATACATATATTGTTGGAGAGTTGAAAATGTTCAAAATCCTGCTAATTATTGATGCACGTCTTGCAAAACTGTGACTAATCAATAGTTTAGTGTGAATGGAGACGCTTGGACACATCCTTACGTCAGATATATTGGTCTTTTACGTAAACACATGACGCTAAAATCAGTTGTAAATGTGTTTAAACTTCACTCACACGTGTCTGGTTTATTTTACGATTAAAAAAACAGTTGGGTTTTGTAGATGTGTCGGTATTTTGGCGCTAATCCAAGTTTCTCAATCAGAATCACGTCACTTTAGTGTTTGTAGCGGTTTTTACGCACGAGCTTTTTACGTCGCCTGGATCGAAACGGTGCACGCGCTTTAATGGACCGTGTTTGATTTTTACGAGAGGGAGAGAGAGGGAAAAGAGAGAGAGGGGAGAAAAGAGAAGAAAAAGAGAAAGAGAGGAGAGAGAGAAGAAGAGAGAAAGGGAGAGAGAAGAAAGGGGGAGAGAGAGACAAAAGAAAGGGAGAGAGAGAGAAGAGGGAGGGAGAGAAAAGAGAGAGAAAGAGGAGGAAAGACAAGAAAGAGAAAACAGGAGAGAGAGAAGAGGGAGGGAGAAAAGAGAGAAAAGAGGGAGAGAGAAAGAGAGAGCAAAGAGGGAGAGAGAGGGGAGAAGGAGGAGAGAAGAGAGAAAGAGAGAGAGAGAGAAGAGAGAGATAGAGAGGAGAAAGAGAGAGAAGAAGAGAGGGAGAGACGAAAAAGAGAAGAAAGAAGAAAGAGAAAATAGGAGAGAGAAAAAAAGAAAGAGAGAAAGAAAAAGAAAGAGAGAGAATAAGAGAGAGAGAAAAAAAAGAAAAGAGGAGAGTGGTAGAGAGAGAAGAGACAGAGAAGAAAGAGACTAAAGAGAGAAGAGAGAAAGAAATAGGAGAGAGAAAAAAGAAAAAGAGAGAAAAGAGGAGAGAGGGAGAGAGAAGAGACAAAGAAGAAAGAGAGAGAGAGAAAGAAAGAGAAAGAGAGAGACGCGCTGCTGCCAAACCAAACTCATCCTGTTTACGGAGCTTTTCCGTTGCCAGGGCGACGCCGGGTCACTCCAGATGCTCACAGATCATGTTCCACAGTTACAAGTGTCTCTTTTCCAGAGCAGTGACCCGTACATGTCGTGTTTTTGTGACTCCAAAGGCAGTTTCCTGTTCGTCTGAATGATTTATGACGCAGAATCTGGCACGTGGTTGTGTTTATTCAGTTTATGTCGCTGCGTTTGTCAAAATAGTTGGGTTTTAAAGTGTAGTTATAGTAAGCACTAAAATATTATGATGTAGTCAGTCTTAACACAGCTGTTTATGCACAAAGTCAAATAAACAACTCATGCCATTGAAATATTGAGTTTATTTATAATTACAATAGAATTCTTAATATGTAATTGCACGTGTAACTGAAGTTTGAAGTGACTCTGTATAAAGACAAGACTTTTTTGGTTGATTTTGCGATGTTGGTTAAATATATGAACGTCAAATATATAGTACATAAGACTGTATAATAATCAACCCAATAAACGTTTTCATTCATTCATTGACGGTTCACAAGTGTAAGCTGCTTTTTATTCTCGTATGACTTGTAATTTTATACGGTTTGCGTCGCTGTTTTTATCCAAAATAGTTCAATGTGTAGTTAGAGTTGATCTTCACCAGTTTATAATTTGCTGACTCATCAAAACTTGCTTCTGAAATGGCTATTTTGTCCTTTTTTTAATGATTTACAACGCGTGACTTGACACATTTGTGCTGTTTATTCATCCTAAATAGTTCAGTGTTTAGTTAGAAGAGATTGTAATCAGTTCATTTGCCGACTGACTGAAATATTTCTGATAATTGTCATTTTCTAAAACGAAGCATTTACTTTTACTATTTGTGTAACTCCATTCACCAAAAAGAGTTCAACGTTTGTTTAGAAACCAATGAAAACAATTCACACACTGTAAAAAAGGCCTTTCAAACTAAGAACATTTTGCTTATTTTGAGGCAGAGGTGGGCAATCTTTTTTTCACAAGGCCGTATTCGAATCCAGACAAGTGGCGGAGGGCCGGACTGCAATCACTGGTGTAACAAAGTGTCATTACTGCAAGCCAATTTCTTTAAAAATGTATATAAATATACCAAAATTTTAATAGAAAATTGACTAATGTATTATTGTGTGTATTTATTGTGACATTTACCAAGACCACAACCGCTAATCAAATAAGAAAATGCAATATTAGGATAACCACCTTTTTTTCAAAAAGTGTTTTGAGGGCCTGATTAAAACTGGTCGCGGGCCGCATCTGGCCCCCGGGCCTTAGTTTGCCCATGTCTGTTTTGAGGTAAAATGTCTTATTTCCAGTAAAATAATCTGCCAGTTCAGTAAGAACCTTATGACCAGTTTTTCTTAAAACCACACAAAATAACAAATCTTGTTTTGAGCATAAAATGCTAGTTTCAAGTCAACACAGTCTCACTAGAGGCGTACTTTTACCACGACACAAAACAGCGTATTTGACCACGACTTCACAGCTGTTTTTAGTACTTATGTTACGCCGTGCATTTAGCACGATATGAAAAAGAGTAAAAATGACACGAGATTTCACAGCTTCAAAAAACGAGTTTAGTTGAAGCCACGTGGGGACGTTTTCTTCAGGTGAAACGGGTAAGTTCAGGCATAAAGTTACTAAAATTATTAAGATTAGATCTGGGGCTTGGGGCAGTTAAGATTAGAATCAGGATTTCATGAAAATTCATAAATAAGAACACGTCTTAACAACCACCATTGAAATGAATGGGACTGTGACGTACTATAATTACACAACAGCTGTGAACTCGTGCTAATCATACCTCATTTATATGTTGTGTAATGTCGTGGTAAATGTACCTTTCTTGTGAGATCGGGCCACATTTAGAATCTCCAATGCTCATAAAAGTTTATACTCTCTCATGAGATGGATTTTGTTTTATGTGCAGAACGGCTGAAGTGAATTTTGAAAGCTGGAAACGTAGTTGTTGTTGGCAAAATAATAATAATCGTTTCTGTGAGACAAGACACTGCCTAATCTTTATTATTGTTACAATTGTGTAATTGTGACACAATTAAATTCAGATTGATCATATTTCATTTAACATAAAGTTATTACTCTGCATACAAAAATAATGTATTTTTTATTTGGGCGACACGGTGGCGCAGCGGTTAGCCTCTGGCCTCATAGCAAGAAGGTCCTGGGTTCGACTCCCGGGCCGCCCGGGGCCTTTCTATGTGGAGTTTGCATGTTCTCCCTGTGTCTGCGTAGGTTTTCCTCCTCTACAACTAAAAACATGTCCATTAATGCCTCCCCTGACCCTTCCCCAGGACTCCCCTGCAAAAAGATTCTGAATCTCAGTGACTTCCCTGGTTAAATAAAGGTCAATTAAAAAATTTATTTTTTCCTTATTTGCTTCAGTAATTTACTTTTGTACTTTTACTCAACTAAACTAATTTCAGCCGGACTTTTACTAAAGACAAACAGGTTTAAACAGAAGTTGTTGTTGTAGCGTTTTGTCTGAAAAGCAAACAGAAAATGTTATACAGAGTTTATAGTTTGTAGTTGTAGTGTTGGTTGAGCAGTGAGTGACAAAACTGTTGTTCCGATGCACTGTTAATGTCTGCTGTAGCCTCTGGTGGTTTGATGCTTCTATAAATAACTTTTTCTTAGTTTTTAGTTATTTTGAATCAGTGTCTTGGTCTAAAGTTACATTTCTAACATTCTCAGACGTGTAATGAGTAAAATATCTTCATAAACTCATGGAAAGTTCAAGTGGAGTCGTGTTTCAGACAAACTCTGGTGTAAATAGAAAAGCCTCCAACTTCACTCACACTGGAGGCATTTTTGTTTTTTATAACTCAGTCTGACGTCACTCTGACACATTTATTTGTGGGAACTTCAGACTTGTGCAACACGTGTTTTCTTCTACGTTCTGAGTGTCGTAAGAATTTTCAAAACTGGATTTGCAAGAATAGAATGTGTTTTAGATTTGGGTTTACAAATAAAACACAATTCACTGGGAATAACAGGAAAATTATCAGGATTTTGATTGATGCATCTCTCTTTTGTTCTCATTTTCTTCTCTTTCTCTCTCTCTGCCTCCTTCCTTTCTTCCTTCCTTCCTCTTTCCTTCCTTCCTTCCTTCTTTCCTTCCTTCTTTCCTTCCTTCTTTCCATTCCTTCCTTCTTTCCTCCTTCCTTCTTTCCATCCTCCTTCCTTCCTTCTTTCCATCCTTCCTTCTTTCCTTCCTTCCTTCCTTTCCTTCCTTCCTTTCTTCCTTCCTTCCCTTCCTTCCTTCCTTCTTTCCTCCTTCCTTCCTCACTTCTCCTTCCCTTTCTCTTCTCTCTCTTTCCTCTCTTTGTCTTTCTGTCTTTTCTACTTTCCCCTTATCTCTGCTTCCTCTTTCTCTCTCTCTTCTTCCCTTCATTCCCCATTTCTTTTTCCCTGTGTATTTCTTCTTCTTTTCCTTCTGTCTTACTTTTCTCTCTCATTCGTCCCATCTTTTATCTTTTCTTCTCTCTCTCCTTTCTGTGTCTCCTTCCTTCCCCTCTGTTTCTCTTTTGCTCCCCCCTTTACCTCCTTCTTTCATCTTCTCCCTTTTTTCCTCCTCCTCCATCTCCTCTCTCTTCCACTTCTCCCTTTTT
>JBBPFD010000594.1:0-10460 GCA_038363315.1 Mugilogobius chulae
GCCAATTGATAATTTGACAATATTACTTTAAAAAAGATACATAAGTTAATATTAAAAGTGTAACTAAAACAAGTTTGATTAAAACACTGTTTAAGAAAATAATTTAAGTTCTAATAGTTAAAATAAAGTTAAAAATGTTAAATAAATAAAAATGTATAATAAAATGTTTGTTTAACATTTATTTTTAAGGTTTTCGACCTGCTTCTGCTTCTGCACTACTACATCTGCTGCAACTAAGAAGCTGATCAATAAAAACCATAAAGCTGAGTTGAACCTTGTGTCTGTCGTTTTCTGGGTTTTTCAAGTCAAACCAGCATTCATGTAAAAAGACTTGACAGTCGAAAACCAAGCGTACCTGCACAGAAAAGGAAAAGTGAAATTCCAAGTGTTTTAGAGGACGCAAGAGGAAACATGGCTGAAGACAAGTCAATCAAACAGCTCAAAAAAGAGCGCACAATTGCAAAAAGCCTCTTCACCAGGCAAGCCAATCTTGTCATGCGAGAACTGGACAATATGGTACAAGGAGAGTTACTGGATGAATTCAATAAACTTTCTGAACGTCTTACAGAATTGTTTGGAGCAAATGACAATTACTTGGCTGCAATGTTGTCTGACGACACAAAAGAGGAGGAGGAGCCACAATTGCTTGAGCAGCAGGAGGAGATTGAAAAAGCAGCCAAAGATGCTGAGGAAAATTCAAACTCATAAGAGAGTCTGTGCAAGCAACAGTGTGGTCAAAATATGGAAAAAATGAGGTTCAAATGTCAATCAAAGAAACTGAGGAGATTGCACAAAAAACAAGTGACTTGCCTGTTCTCAGTGTGAATGTTGAAAGTTATGGTGTTCATATGGATATTTTGGGAAAAAGACTCAAAGACACCACTGAAACTATTTTGGCCTGGGAAAGATGGATTCCTGGAGAGGAGCGGAGAACATTAACTGATCAAATCGCGCAGTTAAAAACTTTAAAGTTTAAGCTGGAGCTAAGGAAAGCAGACTTTATAACCGCAAGGCGGGTTGAAGACCCTACCACTCAAACTGTGGGCCAGCAACACCTGCACCTCTAACTCCTGTTGTCAAAATAAAACCGACTTCACTACCTAAATTCAATGGGGACAAAAGAGATTTCCACAGGTGGAAAAAAGATTGGGAAAACCTGCAGAAACAGGGTGAGCCAACTGGGTCAGCTGAAGTCAGAAAAATACAACTTATTGAAAGTGTGGATGATAAGATTGTGAAAGAGCTGAGATTATCAACTTACTCATCTGCAGAGGACATGTTCAGAGTGCTTGAAAACAGATACGGAAATAAGTCTGCAATTGTAATCGAAATACTGGAAGACCTCGAGAGAGCGCCACCTGTCAGAGGAAATCAACCACGCAAGTGATTGAGCTGATTCAGTTAGTCGAGAAGGCTCTCGCAGACCTGACAGAACTAAATAACATTGTTGCAATAAAAAATCCACTTGTTATAAAAACAATCGAGAGCAAGCTCCCAGACTTTGTGAAACGAGACTGGCTAAGCTTCATGTTGGAGCCAAATAATGGTGTGACAACCGACAATCATTTTGACATGCTTCTAACATTCTTGAAAAAGCAAGAAGGTGTGCTTGAGAGATTAGAACAACTCAAATTCACAGACAAGTCGGACAACTATGCACGTAAACAAGACAAGAAGTATGCCTCAACCAAGACAACAAAGAAAGAGTTTGGTAACACATGTGGTGTATGTGGTGAAGAGAGGCATTACAACAAGCTGTTCTTGTGCAGAAAATTCAAAGTTCCAAAGTATTCCAGAGAGGAAAGCTACTCTAAAAAGACTGGGCTTATGCAATATCTGTCTCTGCTGGCACAATGAGGAAGGAGACTGCAAGAACACGTTCATCTGCAAGAAAAAAGAATGCAGAAAAGGAAGTTCTAATGAACATCACTATCTTCTTTGCCCGAGAGACATTAATAAAGTGAAGTACTACAGAAATGCAGTGAAAGGAAAAGTAATCTGACTGCAGAACAAGAAGAATTCCTGTCAGAGTTATCTTCAGACATGGCAGAACGATGCAGGAAGGCCTTCACAAATGGGAACATTAAAATTGGCAAAACACCACCGTCCCAGCTACTGGATCCAAACGGCCATGCAGAGTTACCAGTCATTCTGATGTTAATGGAGGTCACAGCAAATGCAGGTCAGAAGATCGGTACACTAATAGACCTTGCTTCCGACACAAACTACATTACCCACAAGGCTGCTGATCGTCTCAGACTGCGCAGTGAGCAAGTGACCCTGATGTTGTATGGCGTCGGCGGCATGACTCTATCAGTAAAGACAAAGAGGTACCTTCTCAGAGTTCGCATCAAAACGGCACCAGGTGTGGAAAGAGCACATGAGCTTGTTTGCTATGGCCTAGATGAGATTGCCAAGGTGCACAAAGAAGTTGAGCCCAAAAAACTTCACTCATTCTTTCCTGATGTTCAAGTTGAGGACTTGCAGCGCCCCAGAGAGATTGAACTGCTGATCAGTCACCGGAAGGAAGGCTTGCTCCTCAGAGGAGAAGGTTGTGGGGATCTTGTGCTATGGGACAGTCCGCTTGGCAAAACAGTCGGTGGTGCCCACCCAGATCTCTTTGAGCATGTGGAAGTCGCGGCACATCACTCCAAAACCCACTTTGCCCGATCAATGCGTACTGCGGCTGTGAGGTACGAGGAGGTTCTAAAGCACACAGACCCTGAGAGATCAGAACTCACACAACAGCTAACACTGCATCCACAGCTGGTACAGCAAAAGACTTCCTTGACTGGTGGAGATGGGAAAGTATTGGTGCCTCCTGTGAGCCAAAATGTGGAGGATGTAGGTGTGGCAATTGTCAGCCAGGGGGCAAGGAAATGACACTGGCAGAGGAGAGAGAGCTGGAAGTTATTAAGATGGACTGACCTAGGTCAAAGGAGATGCTCATGTCAATACTCCACACTGGGATGCAAAGTATCCATGGACACAAGATCCAGCCTCACTCCCAAATAACAAAGACGCAGTAAAAGCCACATTCTTAAGGACAGAAAGACAACTGGACAGAGAACCGGAGTGGAAAGCTGCATACACTGCCAGGTTCACGAAATGGTGGAACGACGTGCTGCCATAAAACTTACCAAAGAAATGAGAAGCAACTGGAAAGGTCCTGTCTGGTACGTAAGTCATCTGGTTGCCCCAAACCCCCACTCTGTAACAACTCCTGTCAGACTGGTATGGAACAGCAGCCAGAAATTCAGAGGTCAAAGCATGAATGACATTCTACTGAAAGGTCCAGATGTACTGAATCCCATCAGGGCTGTACTGCTCAGATTTCGTCAAGGTGTACACGCTGCTTGGGAGACATCAAAAAGATGTACAACTCTGTCTGGTTAGAAGAACGTGAAATGCACTTGCACAGATTTCTCTGGAGGGACAGGCCTGAAGATGACATTGAGGAGTACGCTATAACAAGAGTGAATATTGGAGACAGGCCAGCAGGGTGCATAGCGCAATTGGCAATGAGAGAAACTGCCAAGTTGCCAGAGTTTGCTCAGATGGAGGAAGAGCGCAGAGTCTTAGAGGAAGACAGTTATGTGGACGACATACTCACTTCCCACAATAACCTCAGGAGTCTGGTCGAGATCACCAATGGAGTTGAAGTCATCCTGAAAGCTGGAGGTTTCCTTCTAAAACCCTGGGTATGGTCTGGCCAAAGTGGGAGGCAAAAAAGTCCAGAGTGTGTCAAGGCTGAAAACACCTCCAAAACAATCATACTCCCAAATCAAATGAGAGATGAAGATAATAAAGCGCTTGGAGTTGGCTACGAGACAAGTGAGGACAAGTTATATATGCTCACCTCGATCAACTTCTCCAAAAAGAAAAAGAAAATGAGGCTTGACAAAAATCTCTCCAAAGAAGAGATAAGAGAGGGAACACCAAATCCACTAAGCAGAAGAGAGCTACTAAGCCAAGTGGCAGGACTTTATGATCCCATCGGCCTTGTAACTCCTCTGAAACAAAGAGGTGCTATCCTCGTGAGAAAGGCCTTCCAAGAAACAGGTGGTGGAAAAATGACACAAGAAACTTGGGACAAGCCACTCTCAGAATCTCTCAGGGAGGAGGCAATCAAACTCTTTGAAGAGTATGCAGAGTTGGGTCAAGTGAAATTTCACAGAAGTATCACACCTCCCGATTGGAAATCTGCACCGACGGCAATAACATTCTCTGATGGAAGTGACAAAACGTACGGAGCTGTCTTGTACTTAAGGTGGATCAGTGCACAAGGATCTGAGGTCCGGCTTGTGGAGGCAAAAGCCAAATTAACACCACTGGATCAAAAAGGTGAAGCTGTGAAAGCAGAGGTCTGTGGAGCTGTCTTTGCAACTCGACTCCGCAAGTACTTTGAAAGGCATTCAAGGATGCAAGTGGAGCGATGGTTTCATCTGGTGGACAGCCAAACAGTGCTGGGAGCCATTCAAAGAGACAGCTATGGCTATCAAACATTCTTCGCCAACCGCATTGGAGAGATACAAAAGTCTGCTCCAGTGGAAGATTGGTGGTGGATCTCTGGCGATCTTAACATTGCTGATATAATCACAAGAGGCTGCTCAGCAAGTGAACTAAAGGAGGGATCAACTTGGCAAGGCGGTCCTGACTTCTTGAAGCTACCAGTAGAAGATTGGCCTATAAAGTCTCCTAGAGAGGTGGCAGCTCAAGCAAAAGACAATGTGGACAAGATGCAAAGAAAGTCTTTCACAGCACTGATCACCAGAAGCCAATCAAAACAAAATCCACCAGAAAATGTTGACATGAAAGTCAAAGGTCAAATGCTCAAGAAAAGACCACCAGCTGGCTGGATTAATAAGCTCATTGTAGTAGAAAGATTCAGCAGTTTACAAAAGTTGGTTGGCACCGTGGCTTGGACCTGGCGAGCTGCTCAAACCTGGCTGGAGAAAGACAAGGTTAAAGACCACTCGCCATCACTCACCGCTACTGAACGCCAAAACGCCCTCAGAGATCTGTTTCTCGCAGCTCAAGAAGGACAGATCTTCCCAGACACCGCTCTTAAACGGTTGGTTGTATACAAGGACAAAGACGGAATATTGATGTGTGGCGGAAGGTTTCAAGCATTTGTGGAGGAGCAAACAGCTGTACCAATCTTACCATTCCAAAGTTGGATTTCAATCTTACTTGCCAGAGAAGCACACAGTGAGAGCCACGATGGAGTTGCAGGGACTCTGCTCAGAATGAGAAAGAAGGCATGGGTCATCAAAGGACGAAGGCACGCCAACAGAGTCGTAAACAGCTGTGTGACCTGCAGGAAAAACAAAGCAAAAGCTTGTCAACAAGTCATGGGTGACCTCCCTCCAGAGAGGATCACTCCAGCTCGTCCATTTGAGTTCACCACTGTTGATCTGTTTGGACCGTACAAGGTGAAGGATGAAGCAAAAAAGAGAACACAGCTTAAAGTGTGGGGCATTGTATTCTGCTGCATGGCGTCAAGGGCCATTCAAACAGACATTGTCAGCGACCAGTCATCTGAAGGGTTTCTTCTGGCCTACCACAGGTTCACAGCGCTGAGAGGTCATCCCAAAAAACTGTGGTCAGACCCAGGAACAAATTTTGTGGGAGCCAGACCAGCATTGAAGGAACTGTATGAATACCTCGACAGGCTGAACAAGCAGGAGCTGGAGGAAAACGCTGCAAAGAATGGGACAGAGTGGTCATGGAAGATCCATCCTGCTAATTCTCCTCACAGAAATGGAGCCGCGGAGGCCGCAGTTCGTCTGGTCAAAAGAGCCCTGCACAACCTGGGTGGTGATGGTGTCTTCACATGGAGTGAGTTCCAAACACTCCTATTCATGGCTGCGAACCTGGTGAACGAACGGCCCATAGACGCCAAAGTCCAAAGTAGAGAAGAGTGCATAAACTATGTCAGCCCCAACAGTCTACTGCTTGGACGGGCCAGCTCAAAAGGTGACTCAGCAGACTTCAACTTTGAAGGCTACACATTCAAAAGGCTGCAAATCATTCAGTCAGAAGTCAAAAAGTTCTGGAGCAAGTGGTGCCAGCTGGCCGGACCAAACTTATTTGTAAGAAGCAAGTGGCATACAAGAGAGAGAAACGTGGCCATTGGCGATATTGTTTGGGTGGCTGACCAAAATGCCCTGAGAGGACAATACAAACTGGGACGAGTGGTGGATGTTAACAAAGACACCAAAGGAATCGTCAGAGATGCCAACGTGAGAGTCTACCCAAGCTATCCTGTTCCAGTGAAGCTGTCAAAGTCACAAGTTAAAACAAGCATCCCTGCTACCATCCTCCAGAGAGATGTAAGACGCCTCATTGTTCTTCTGCCAGTTGAAGAATACATAAAACAAGACCCCAAAGACTGACCAGTGTGACCTCCTTGGGTTTCCACCAGGAGCTCAAGTGGGAGGTGTCATGCTCTCTCTATTCTTCTCTGTCTGTCCTATCAACTCTCATCTCAGTCTATCTCTATCCCAAAACGTAGCAGCAGATGGAGCCCCTACTCAGGTAGGAGGTAGTGTCTCCTCCCTTTAATTTAACTCACACAAGACAGGTGTGGAGTCAAACACTCAGACTCATGAATGCAAAGAGAGAACATAGACGCTACTGGTAAGATATTTGGTTAAAAATAGCCTAATACAAACTGAAATATACCAAAAATAGTTGTAGGGGCTCAAAAATGTGTATATTTGACAATATGATTGATAAATTAATTCTATTTGTAGACATGGAATAATTCTTATTTATTTACAATTTGTAAGTTTGTGTCAACTATTTAGTTCATGTCTGACAAAATTATTAAATGCATAAGTAATTTAATTTGTGTGAAAATAGCTAAAGTCTGTTTAGTTTAAAAGGCTACTAATTAATTCATTATTGTAGAATTAATTCATTATTGTAAATATAAATCTGCTAATCTAAAACCTAATAAAAATGCTTTGTTTAAAATGTAACTATGTTTAAAATATGTAGTTAAAAGCTAAAATTGATTAAATGTAGTCAACAGTTAAAAAATAGCTAAAAATAAGTACGGTAATTAAAAACTAGTTAGCTGTTAAAAACTTGGTTAAAAGTAAGTAAATAAAATTCAATTTTTGCCAATTGATAATTTGACAATATTACTTTAAAAAAGATACATGAGTTAATATTAAAAGTGTAACTAAAACAAGTTTGATTAAAACACTGTTTAAGAAAATAATTTAAGTTCTAATAGTTAAAATAAAGTTAAAAATGTTAAATAAATAAAAATGCATAATAAAATGTTTGTTTAACATTTATTTTTAAGGTTTTCGACCTGCTTCTGCTTCTGCACTACTACATCTGCTGCAACCAAGAAGCTGATCAATAAAAACCATAAAGCTGAGTTGAACCTTGTGTCTGTCGTTTTCTGGGTTTTTCAAGTCAAACCAGCATTTATGTAAAAAGACTTGAAGTGCCCAGAGTAATTTGGGTGTCTTAACCTAATGAAATTATTTGTCTGAAGATGAATGCAGATGTACAGTATATTCAGTATTTGTCACTTCAATAAATATACAATAATCAAACACAACTATTATAAAGGTAAATTTTGGTCATAACTGGCCCGTCGAGGACAACCCCAATGCCAATGCAGCCCTTTGTCAAAACAAGTTTGACACAACTGCTCTAGGTCAACATCAGCCAGTAAATAGTCTTTTATACATCATCATTAAAGACACATGAAAGATATCATGGCCATGGGCTAATTACATAAAATACAGCAACATTTTACAGATTGGCACTGATACCTGCTCCCAGCATCACTAAACATTAGACCAGTTATTGTGCTTAGTGTGATAGTCCTTGTAATTATGTGTAGTAGTTTTACAGGAATAAAGTTTGCCAAAATATAAGTTAAAACTTATATTTAGTAGAGGTGAGTAAAACAAACTCAAAAACAAGGAAATCCTCAAAGGACAATTTCTTCTTCAGTCTTTAGTCTGGTGATTTTGGTATTGTTCACTTAAACAATAATCATATTATCTGCCCTGTATACAAATATTTTTGACCTGTATGTGAATTAGATTGTTGTGATTTTGGAACCAAGTCATTGTTTTGCAAGTCTCAAGTTTGGCCTCAAGTCTAAGTCAAGTCCTAAGTAAGTGCAACACAAGTCCACGTCGAGTCCAAGTCCTCAACATTTAGTTTCAATTCTTTTCAAGTCACTCATCAAATAAAACATACTATTTTTGCTATTTCAATAATTTTTCTAAACATTAATGTAATTTAAAATAAAGTTCTAGTCACAAATGAAGAAGTGATCCATCCATGAGTCAGTTTGTTTATGTAACAACACAATTACTATTTTGGAGAGAAGTATCACTGCCCTTCAAGTCCATATCGAGCCCCAAGTCCACTTTATCATGTCCAAGTCAAGTCCTAGTCATCAACATAGTGACTCAAGACTGACTCAAGTTCAAGTCTACACCTTTAGATTTAGGCAGGTTAAAAAAATAAGAGATCTACTTTAGTTACTATGTCTTCAATAATAAATGAGTGTCAAGTTACTTCACACCTAGGCTTCATGGTAAACACAACAATAATTCCATAGCAACCGCCATGGCTCTAAAGCTAATTGAAACCTCTAAAACAACCTATCATTTAGACAGTAACATAATTAGAGGAAAGTTATGCGCACCACTAGCACTGAACTATTTTAACTTAAATGTCCCTGTCTGTTACAAACTTTTCACCTCACAAATGCTCCTTCAAGGCTTGTTTACACTACACAACAGTCTATGCTAAATCCATTGAGCTTTTAGGCTGTGCTCTTTTTGCGCGAGAAGGAGAGGAAGTGTATTTCAGAAAAAAGCAGCCAGATTGGTCTTGCAGGAGGAGGCCAGAAAAAAGGGGTCTAATGTTCCCTCTGATGTAACCGGCGTAGACAATGGGGACCTTGATGGAGCGCAGGAATGGAGAGGCTACTATTACTTTTCTGAGTAGCTCGCCCAGGGATGGAATTCATTACAGCACTGAAGCAGACAAGGACAGCAGAGAGAGAGAGAGAGAGAAGAGAGAAAATGAAGAGCGAGAAGTAGGGTTTTGAACAGGCACCTGAGAGTTAAATCAGGTGCACTGTGATGTGTATTTTCACATAACTCCAGGGCTTCGGTCTGCGGAGACGAACACGCTGGAGGAACAAAGGTGGCCCAGATCCGGGTAATTTGCGCATTTATATTATAGGGTTTGAATGAAAAGTGAAGTAAAGGCAAACATGTCAAACTAGGTAAGTGTATGGAACAAGACTTGGCCAGCTCTTTGCGTAAACTCTATTCAAGACCAGATTTGGGTTTTATTATTATGAGAACAGACAATAATCAAGATTTTGCTTAAAATACTGATCTGAGTATTGGACTGAGTAAAGTGTACTGTAAACTAAATCTAACCATCATGCACTTTTTGCATATAAACTAATGTGCCACAGAGATTGTGAAAGCACATTTGATTCATTTGACAGGTAATGCAGCTATAGTTATTTTTCTGGGACTTACCTAAAGCCACTGACCACCAGACGTCCCTATTAACCTGGGACAGTCCCTTTTTGAGCCCTGCATCCCATGTCCCAGCAAATGTAACCAAATCTACTTATTTGTCCCGGTTGTCTTGTTGTTTGACCACACTGACATTTTCCAACAGTGAAGGAAGGAAAATATTCCTATTTCTTTTGTAAAAAAATAGAGAAATCATGCTTGAAATTGACCAAAACACACACAAAAAAACATCAATTTAAACTGACAGAAGTTTCAGAGAAGTGTGAATGAGCTATGAATTGACTAAGTGCATAAGAATATACTTACTTATCCACTGAATGTTCATTATCCTCCGAAAAACTTGAGTGTCCCAGTTTTTAACTTTGAAAACATGGTAATTCTACACTTTACTCATTGCTTTTTTTTTTTTTTTACGCCTGTTTAGTCAAATATTAGTCCTAATTTAGAGCTGAACAAGCTAGCGTTGGGTGATATGGTTAAAACTTTTTCATGGAGCCAAGATTTACTGTATGTTACATCGTCTGTTTTCCTGACAGGCAAATAAAAATAAAAATCTGCTTTTTTCAGAAAGTCCAATTCAGCAATTTTTGTGAAGCACAAAATCACAGCAACAATCGCCCCAAAGGGCTTTCTACTGTTCCAAATCATCCTTCTGACTCTGAATTATTGTATTATAATGATTTTAATGGAAATGCATGAAGTTCCAATGTATGGGTTTGATCCTGAAGTGCTTTGTTAATCTTAGTGAGTTTAAACTTGGTTACATACAGTAGGTTAAATAAATTAAACAGTATGTGTGGTCTTGAGCAGATCCGTCAGGACAGAGTAGTAAAAGTTTGAACATTCAGGTAAACTGTTTGTACTAATCTCCAAAAGCAATCATTTTTCATATATTAAACCACGTAGCTTCTCACACGA
>JBBPFD010000595.1:0-10349 GCA_038363315.1 Mugilogobius chulae
ATAAATAACATTTGGATTCTATTTTATGACAAGTTGTTGTGCACTTCTTCATGTTTTCTTCATCCAGTTTTTCCACTTTGTTTTGAAAAAATTACAGTTTTTGGTCAAAAAGTTCCTTTTACTCGTTTGTCCAAATCCTCTTTTCTCTTCTTTACTGTCTCATTCTTTTTATTTTTTTTAATAACTTTACTCTCTCAAACTTTAGTAAAACGTTTTGACACCATCTTTGTTCATTGAAGTCACTTCTACAAACTAATATTGTTTTTATGTTTTTTTGTTTTTCATCTGGACCAGTTTGAAATATATTATGACAAAATGTTATGTTTTTATGACAGAAAACACTCACAATATTAAACAGAAAAATCTGATATTTTCTCCAATCGTACGGAACTAATGAACAGTTCTTTAGTTCTTACTTTGTGGACAGTTTCTTACTTTTGGAGTTCTTACTTTGTGGGTTCTTTACGTTCTCTTTACTTTGTGGGCCACAGTTCTTTAGTTCTTACTTTGTGAAGCCACAGGTGGACAGTTCCTTTAGTTCTATACTTTGTGAGCCACATTTTCTTAGTCTTACTTTGTGAAGCCACAAGTTCTTTAGTTTCTTACTTTGATGCGGCCAGTTTCTTTAGTTCTTACTTTGTTGGGCCACAGTGCGGACTAGTTCTTGAGTTTCTTACTTTGTGGGCCACAGTGGACAGTTCCAGGCTGATTTCGGTCCCTGAACTCTGGCTCCTAAAAACCACCACAGTTTGTCCTGAAAACGGCTCCGGATGGACGATACGTGTGACTGTGGAGAACCTGACCTGAGAACAGAACCAGAGACCACACCGTTACAGGGAACAGAACCAGAGACCACACCGTTAACAGAACCAGAGACCACACCTGTTTTACAGGGAACAGAACCAGAGACCACACCGTTACAGGAACAGAACCAGAGACCACACCGTACAGGCGAACGAACCAGTTACCACACTGTTACAGCTCAGAACTAAGACTTAAGACTAAAGACGTGTGGGATCTTCTGTTACCACATCGCAGACGTCTGACTTTCTCACCTTTAAAGTGTCTGAGGCCTGGGAACGAGCGGGACGTGCAGTCCGATCTGAGTAGTGTCTGCAGCACAAAACAACAAATAAACAAACAAACAACAAACAAAACAAAGCTCAGTCTCGCCTATAAATGTAAAAAGTAGAAAATGTTTAAAAGTGTGAAATGTACCCGGAGCAGACGAACACAGAGTGGAACCTCCTCCGTGACTCTGAACCCCGCTGCTGTCGGACGATGTCACCTCAGTCTGTTTCTCTATGCGGTCTCCATGACGACGGGGGCCTCACACTGCTGAACCTTCGTGTTGAACTGAACAGACACACAGAGCTTCGTTTAGAGACACAGAGCTTCATTAGAGACACACAGAGCTTCGTTAGAGACACAGAGCTTCTTAGAGACACACAGAGTTAGAGAGACACCAGAGCTTCGTTAGAGACACACAGAGCTTCGTTACAGACACACAGAGCTTCATTAGAGACACACGGAGCTTCATTAGAGACACACGAGCTTCGTTAGAGACACACAGAGCTTCGTTAGAGACACACGGAGCTTCATTAGAGACACACAGAGCTTCATTAGAGAGACACACAAAGCTTCGTTAGAGACACACAAAGCTTCGTTAGAGACACACAAAGCTTCATTAAGACACACAGAGCTTCGTTAGAGACACACAAGAGCTTCGTTAGAGACACATAAAGCTTCGTTAGAGACACACAGAGCTTCGTTAGAGACACACAAAGCTTCGTTAGAGACACACAGAGCTTCGTTAGAGACACACAAGCTTCGTTAGAGACACACAGAGCTTCTTAGAGAACACACAAAGCTTCCGTTAGAGACACCAGAGCAGAGACACACAGAGCTTCGTTAGAGACACACAGAGCTTCGTTAGAGACACACAAAGCTTCGTTAGAGACACACAGAGCTTCGTTAGAGACACACAAAGCTTCGTTAGAGACACACAGAGCTTCGTAGAGACACACAGACTTCGTAGAGACACACAGAGCTTCGTTAGAGACACACAGAGCTTCGTTAGAGACACACAGAGCTCGTTAGAGACACACAGAGCTTCGTTAGAGACACACAGAGCTTCGTTAGAGACACACAGAGCTTCGTTAGAGACACACAGAGCTTCGTTAGAGACACACAGAGCTTCGTTAGAGACACAACTTAGACCTGACTTTAGACCTGACTTAGACCGGACCTGACTTAGACCGGACCTGACTTAGACTGGACCCTGACTTAGACTGGACCTGACTTAGACTGGACCTGACAGAATCAAACCAGCCTGAAGAACAAACCTCAATAAACAAGTCACTACAAAACAGATATATTAATGTTGGACGATGGGTCAGAGCCAGGTTTAGTTGGTTGGGGGGCCTGATCTGGCCCTCAGGCCACATACTGAACAGTCCTGATCTAAAGACTCACCACCGAAAACAAAACAGATGTTTGTAATCATTTCAAGATTCAAAACTGGCTAAGTTGTCATTTGTTGGGTTTTATGATAGAAGTTTGCTACAATTTACCGCTTTCTATGCAAATACTAATCTAAATACAGTAAGAGTTGTAAAATGACATCTTAAACCATCTGGCGAGTCTCACATTTTGCTTTGCGACCTCTGAGAGACCCCGACCCACACTTTGGGAACCACAGGACTAGAGCAGTGGTTCTCAACCCCGGGGTCAGGACCCTTTATGGGGTCGTGAAGTGGTTCCTGGGGTCCCCTGATCATGTGAAAACTGTAACTTTGATATTTTAAACCAGGCGTAACACCAAATACAGTCATACAGTGGATGTAGATTTCTATTTGCCGACGCACACATGAATGTATCTAGTCTAGAATCTTAAAGTATATTAAACATAAGTCTAAAGACAATTTTATCAGTTTGCAGGTCACCTACACTTTGTGTTTTGGGGTCACAATTCACGAATGCGATCATTGTTATTTGGGGTCACGACTGAAAAGTTGAGCACCACTGGTCTAGAGGATCAAAGGGGCGGGATCTAGAGAAGTTCAGCTGAAGTGTGTCTGCTGAAGCATTGAATCCCACAGTTTAAACCAACATTGTCTTTGTTCAAACATGGAAACAAACTAGGGTCAGACTCTGGTCAGGCTCAGTTCAGACTCTGGTCAGGCTCAGGTCAAAGTCAGACTCAGGTCAAAGGTCAGGCTCAGGTCAGACTCAGGTCAAAGGTCAGGCTCAGGTCTTACTCTGATGTGAGGCTGGATCCTGAAAGTGTCGACAGTACTTGTGCAGATACTCTAACACGGTGTCTGTGGGAGATGAAACTGTCCAGCTCCTGGTCGAAGGGAAAGTCTGGGAACATCATCACCTCTTTGGAAGATTCGTCCTGAAACAGAGAACGGAAGTGAGAAGAGCTGGGACAGACATTCAGACCTCACACTGATGCTCTGTCTCTGTGTCTGTGTGTGTGTCAGTGATGTCTAATCTTATGATCATGTTTGAAGTGATGACGTCACTCTGAAACCTTCAACTCGAAAAGTAAAAAGTGTGAAAATGAAGGTGTCATTGGTACAACAAACACAATATTTGTAAAAATGTAAATCATGTTAGAAGAAAACATTTGAAATCATCGCTCTGCATGAACACTTCACATTTGTGTTTGCATTTTTCCAAGACAGACACATTATTCACCAGTATAAATGAAATATGTAAAAAGTCTTTGGTGCAAACAACACATTTTTGAACCAGCAGCTTTTATTTATTATTATTAAACTAACAATATTATTCTAGTGTTTAATAATAATAAAAAAAAAAAATGAATTTGAAATCTTTTGCGGAGAGATAAAAAGCAAAATTGGTTAGATAAAGTTGGTTAGACAGATATTTAGTGGATTTGGTTTGAGTTTAATCAAACCAGTTTAACAGACAAGACGTTTATTGGTAAAACCATCGACTGATTATATCGTCGTGGGTTAAAACACTGAAATGTCAATGAAACATGTTTTAACAATAAATATATAGATTTCTTTTACACCACATTTGAATTTTCTGGAGGCATCTTTTTTATATTTAACTTTTGTAGTGATTATGCTCATTTAAGGCAACAGCTAAATTATTCAATATCTAAAGTTAAAAATTAACTTTGTGATCACCTGCTGTTTGCTTATGGAACTGTAATTTGGTAATTTTCTGATTTATTTTTCAATAGAACAGTGTTTTAACAAATGAGTCTGTTGCACAAATGACGCTGTAAAGACATTTCTGGCTTTAAAGGAGAACAAATGTCTTTTGTCAATATTTTATCAAGAGGCATCGACGAATCACTAAAATAACACTTAAATAATCAACGTATTTCTGAACATTTTCACTTTCTATAGAACGTGGAAACTCGTGTGTATTTGAGCGTTCTTACCTCAGGTTGTGGTACATGCTGCTGTGTATTTGTGTGTATAATTGTGTGTATGTTTGTGTATTCTTACTTTAGATTTTCGTACATGCTGCTGTGTATTTGTGTGTATAATTGTGTGTATATTTGTGTATTCTTACTTTAGATTTCGTACATGCTGCTGTGAACGTCGGCGCCGTTTTCCTCGCTCCCGATTCGTTCCTCGTAGACCCAGGTCCCGCCCACAGTGGGACCGGACTCAAACGGACCGGAGCAGAGAAAGTCCCGGGTCTGGACAGGAGGTGACGAGCGGCGCAGAGACCGGCTGCGCCCGCGCCGACGACCGCCACGCGCAGCGCCATGGCTCCACCAATCAGAGAGGAGAGAGAGAACAGGCTCCTCCAATCAGAGAAGAGAGAGAGAACAGCTCCTCCAATCAGAGAGGAGAGAGAGAACAGGCTCCACCAATCAGAGAGGAGAGAGAGAACAGGCTCCTCCAATCAGAAAGCAGGTATAGAGAGGCTCAACCAATCAGAAAGCAGGGATAGACCAATCAGAGAATCCGTCCTAAAGCAGCTGCAGACCTGAGGAGAGAACAGACCAGATAAAACCTCTTAAAAATATTTGTACTATATTTTTTTACATTTTACTGTTAGTATTTAAAATAGTGTCCTGTCCCTTATCACTGACAGGAGAGCCACACTTTACTCATCGCCACGACAACAGTCTTGATGCCTCTGTCACCACGGCGACGCTCAGAAGGACACAGATGTTTGCTCGGAGTAAACTGAAGTGTTTGTGAGGCTCAAACGGAAATGAAGAAGCTTTTATTTAAACACGAACAAACTTCCATCTGCTCTGGAACATTTAATCTGTGTCTGTGTCCAATTCAGTGAGTCGGGTCTATAAAGTCACACTGTGGAACCTTCTGCAGATCTTAACTTTAGTCTTTTGTATGACTTTGTATAACTTTGTTTAACAAACTACAACTACAGTTATTACAAAGACAAAAGTGTTTCTGTTCTGTTCTTGTTTTGGTCAAAGTGTAAAATAGTAATTCACAAGAACACTCTTGGTCTTGGAATGAGTTACAAAAATACCTCAAGCTGTAGTGTCTCTGGAGAAGTTCAAGAACATTGTAAAAAGTATTGTGTTTGAGGATTGCACCGTTTTTTCTTGAGAGAGTTGTTTTTATAATGCAGTGTTGTCTGATTTTGTATACTATTGTATTGATGTTGGCTGCTGCGGTCTTTTGCAAAAGTTAAATAAACGTAAATAAACAAAAAAGAACAAACGACTTCTTCTGTTAATTTGCAAAATGTTTTTTTCAATACTTAATATTACAGCTTTAATCTAGTTTTTAGGAATGTAATGTGATATTTCAGTCAGTTTTAGGCAATTTTTATAAAACAAAAGAGACAGACGGACAAAACTCACCTCAATAAGAAGATAACAATGATACGTAGAGATATTTGGATTGTTTTTGGCACATCGGCCTTAATTTTTGTCTGATTTTTGACCAGGCAGGAATCAGCTGAGTTCCATTCATAAGAAGAGATCGACCGATTTGGTTTTTCTTGGGCCGATATATCGATTTTAAACATGTTGTCAGCCGATGCCGATATCAAAGGCCGATTTTCAAGGCTGATTTTGTTATTTATTTTTAAAAACATAGCTGAGTTTATCCAAAAAAGAAAAGGTTAGATCTAAACTATTATTTTGTCTCATTGTTTAATGAAGACAACATGTTTATAAATACTCTTACTTACTGCTACGTTAAAAGAAATCTAGAAAAGTGACCTATTGTGTGAGATAAAACTCCTCAGAGACACAGATCAGCAGCTGGAACAAAAACAAAACCATTTTTAATGTTTATTTGACTGAATCTGAGTCGATTTAAGCAGCTCATCTGTTGTTGCCTTTGTTTAAATGACAATATACAAGTTTAAATCCCATTTTTGATCGGCAAACACACAAAGTAATTCCTAAAGTAATGTAATTATAAGTAACTTTCTTGAGGCAGTGACAAGTAGTGTAATTACATTTTAAAAAGTAATAAGTAAGTAACTACTTTTCCCCGACCGACTTAAGAAGTTGTTCTTTTTATGACTTTAGCTGCAGCACAAGTTTGGTTTGTTCGTCTGAATTCCTGAGTTTAGGCCGAGACGCTTCAGGCTGCAGAAGTGTAAATACAGAGTCATGTGTTTCTGTTGAAAAGGAAAACTTTCTTAAACCGCTCTTTAAAATGTTCTCGTTGAGCATAAACAGGTTTTATTCATGAAACAATGAGACGAAATAATAATAATCTAAACCACTTTAAAACCTGAACGTTTAAAAAGCAAAAGTATTTGTATTTTGTGCTGAAAAGTTTTTTTTTGTGTAGAAATGTGACGTGAAAACAGCTTTTTTAATTACGACTGTAGCACCATAATTAGTCGTCTATTCCTTTATTTTAAGCTTTATTTTTAACACTTGGTGCAGACAAACACATTTTAATCAAACACTATTCTGTTATCTGAGCTCCTGGAGGTTCAGATTATTCAATTACTACACTAGTTGACAATTATTTATTTAATCAATTAGTGTGATTGATGATTAACTTGTCGCAGCTCTAATTTAGATGAAACTTTTTATTTTATTATTATTTATCTCTGATTCCAGCTCTGCTTTTCTAAAACTAAAACAATAAATAGTTTTTGAAAATTGATCACTGATATCGACATCGGCCAAACAGAAACCCAGCTTGGTCCATTTCTACTTATTACTGCTATTATTGTCTTCTTACTACCATCATCATATGTTTTAGTTTTAAAGATATTCACGTCTAAAATCCAGCAAATCCGAGCTTAATTTACATTAAAAATAAGCCAAATACTACAACATACCTGGTTTAGAAACACGAGCGAGCCACAGAGCAGCGGGCGGAGATAGGTGGTGAGTGAAAACGACTTTTCTTCAGCTGCGAGACAAAAAACAGACTCAAACCTTCATAAAACATTAAAATAAGTCTACAAAAGCACGTTTGTGGGACACTATATCTACGTCTGACACGTTTTACGTCACATTGAACTTTAATTACCACAGGTTTCCATGACTGTGCGACCCCTGGAACGTGACTTACGTGACTAAAGTGAATTTTTAACCGGCTGAACTTTGATCAAAACTCACAAAACAACATTTAATCCAGGACTTTTCTGAATTCTGAGTATTTGTTCGTTCTGTTTTGATTTATTTGCCGTTTCAAAGGCGGCAAGACGGTTTAGTCACAAGAAAAGTGTTCAAAATGTCAAAAAACTGTTAGCTTATCTAAACTCAGTGCGCATGCTCACTGCTGTCATTCATAAACAGGTTAAAAAGACGTGTTTATAAGTAATTACACTTTTTAAATGATGGTAAAAGTCAGATAAAGTCTTACCGTGTCCGCGCAGATGTTTTCTCCCGCTGTGATGAAGAGAAAAAGAGAAAAGTGTTAAAATGTCAAAACACACTTGTAAACGTTAAAAACTGTTAGCTTTTCTGAACCCACTGCGCATGCTCACTGCGGTTGTTCAAAAACAGGTTAAAAAGCGACATTTCGGACATGTTCTTTTAAATAAATGATGGTAAAAGTCAGATAAAGTCATACCGTGTCCGCGCAGATGTTTTCTCCCGCTGTGATGAAGAGAAAAGCAGGAAAAGTGTCGATGCTCCGCGGAAGGAGACAATCTGCGGCGGTGGGAGGAGCACAGTTTGAGTTAGAACACCTCCGGGCTGACGGCGCATGCGCAGGTGTAATGAACAAAACTGACTCCAGGGCAAAAGGTGACAAAACGAACAAACACTTTCTCTGCGTCAAATACACACGTTTATTTAACTGTAAATTATATTATATAACTACGCGATTGACTAATGAACAGTTTTATCAGGGTTCATACGGTTTTTAGGGCATTTTATATTAATTACACTGTGCTTACGTTTTGAATGAAGATAGTTTTAAACACTTGAATTGATTTCCAGTAATACATCATGAAAATAAATACTAAATAATCAAAGAAAGACATAAATCTAAGGCAAATTACACAAACTAGATTCAGTATCTTGTGTTAATATTAAACACAAACGACCAAAAGGCAGGATCTTGAAGAAAAAGACATTTATTTACAAAGCTGTACATGAACCTTGAGCCGAGCAGAAACAGAAGTATTTTTAGTCCTGGATGAAAACCACAGGCTGGGCTTTAACACTGTGGAACTTTCCAGAAGATAAAAAACAAACACATAAATCCACAAAAACAGACAAACCTGCTCTTCAGAGGCTGATTTTCTTATTTTAGTTTTTAAAATGCAAAGCTGGGAGGAGATGTCAAAATATAAAATAATAGTTTACGTTGAACTTTTCCCTTTTCCCTTAATTTTTCAATTTTGTTTTCTCATAAACTGTGTATATTTACTTTCTATATATTTAGAAGGAAAATGCAGATGTAACCCTCTTAGTTACAGTTAATCAGCCGGTCTTAGACGCTCATTGTTCCAAAGCAAAAAAATGTCAAAAAATCTCGTGAGAAATTAATAGGACTTTTTAATGGGCTCCGCCTCAACTTTTTAAACTTATTTTAAGTCCCTGAAATTCATTTTAGTTAAATCACCTTCAGCTTTTGAAGAGGAATTGTAAAACCAATTCTCAATGTTTAGTTTCAAATTTAAGGGTTACTGTTTTTTCAAATAATTAGAGCATTTCCCTCACATGAGCTTGGTATCTAATCAGGTAAATAGTCCCAAGTCTGTTGTGTTAATAATCCGTTTGTGTGCACTTTTCTGTTTTGTTTTTAGATGTGGAACTGTTGTTATAGTATCATCGTGCTAAGCGTGAAAAATAAAACCATCATGATGAACATTTGAGTCAGAATGCTTAGCACTGAGAAATATGTAGCGAAAAAAGGTTAATTATTTCTGTTTGTACATTTAGATGCACATCGTCTTCTTAGGGGAATCATTGTTATTTTGACAGGTTTAGTCGTCTATATTAGAGTCAATTAGACGTCAGAAAGAACAACTGTAGAGCCTCGTTTCACAAGACCCAGCCTTTTGTTTGGCTCCAAATGATCATAATAGATTAGGTTTTTGTCCGACGTTTTAGTGAAAAAATACTGGTTCTTTATGAGTTTAACAAAGAGCCTAAACCTTTATCCTTTATTCTGTTTTGTCTTTTTAAAGCTTCTTTCACACCAGTCCAGAGTCGCTCGTCTGAAGCAGTTTAGTAACTTTTACTGACCTGAGGCTTGTGTGTGTTGGTGTCAGAGGTCAGAGCCTGATATATCGTCCATTCTCATTGTTTTGTCATTTCTCCTGAAAACTCTAAAAGTGAACTTCTGCTGCATCACAGACACTTGGACCTGGTGGATGAAGTCTCACTTCACATCAGAGCTCAACAGTTCCACAAAGTGTTTAACTGTCACAAACACTGGCTGCAGGTTATTTACTGTTTCTGTTGTTTAGCCTGAAGGTTAGCATTAGCATTAGCCATCATGTTTACACTTTGAACTGAATATAAGAGTCAGCAAGCAACATTAGAGCAGACTTATAGTGATAAAACTAAATCAAAAAGGAAAAACTATAAAACGAAAAGTATTTATATATTTACATTTTCTTTAGCTGAAGTTCCACGTTAGAGCAGTCTGAGGATAATAAGGTGTTTCCACAGCTCGGCCCTGTTTGGTCCTGAGTCGAACCAGGCCAAATAAGGACTAAACTGTTCTGACATGATTGGAAAAGATCCTCTTTGTTCACTCACACATTTGCAACTCTCCCTCTTCTCTCTGTTCAGGTCGGTTGGACACGTTTCAGGAAAAACAAGAGCAGCACAGTTGAGTTTACACGCAGCAGCTTCACTTTAGGCTCTTTCCAGTTTGTTTGCCTCGAAGTGTAGACCCTCACTTCCTGTGGACATGTTTATAAAAGTGTTTGGGGTTTTT
>JBBPFD010000596.1:0-10337 GCA_038363315.1 Mugilogobius chulae
CAGCTGGAACAGGACAACACAAGATGACTCAAACCTGCAGGAATCAATCTTAATCAAACTTTAAGTAAAACAATGATGAGGTAAAGCAGTTATTATGACAAGGTTAAAAACTTTTACACAATAGTCTGCTTTAATGTGATGTGAAAAAATGCACTGTTTTCATTTATCTTCTTGTAAACTCACAGTTGTTGGTCTGATCCGTGTCTTTGTCGTAGAATAAGCTGCACACAGAGAGACTCACATGTGTGTTTGGGCTTCAGACTGTGGCCTGTTTCGTGTCTGTCAGGATGAAACTGCAAAGTGTACTTGACGTGTTTAGAACACTGTCACCACCGATCTACTGCTTCTACAACTATCTAATACTGTCTCTGCTGTTATACGATAGGCTCCTACTGTCACTGCTGTTGTAACGATAGGCTCCTACTGTCTCTGCTGTTATTACGATAGGCTCCTCTTCTACTTCACTGCTGTTATTACGATAGGCTCCTACTGTCTCTGCTGTTGTAACGATAGGCTCCTACTGTCACTGCTGTTATTACGATAGGCTGTTATTACGCTAGGCTGCGATTACTTTGTGCAATATGACAACATCATAAGTAACTCAATCTCTCTCTTTCTCTCGCTCTCTCTCCTCTCTTTCTCCTTCTCCCCCTCTCTCCTCTCTCACTTTCTCTCCCTCTCTCTGTCTCTCTCAACCCCCCTCTCCCTCTCTCTGTCTCTCTATCTTTTCTCTCTCCCTCTCTCTGTCTCTCTATCTTTTTTCTCTCCCTCTCTCTCTCCTTCCCTCTCTCTCCTCTCTTTCACCCCTCTCTCTCTTCTCTCTCCTCTTACTCTCTCCTCCTCTTTCTCTTCTCTCTCTCCCTCTCTCTCTCCCCTCTTCTCTCTCTCTCTCCCCCTCTCTCTCTCTCTCTCCCTCTCCTCTCTTTCTCTCTATCCTCATTTTCTCTCTCTCTCCTCTTTCGCTCTCTCTTTCACACACTTCCTTCCCTCTCTCTCCTCTCTCTTCCCCCCATTCTCTCTCTCCTGTCTTTCTCTCTCTCTCTCTCCTCTCTTTCTCTCTCTCCTCATTTTCTCTCTCTCCTTCCCTCCCTCTCTCTTCTTCCTCTCTCTCTCCTCTCTCTCTCTCTCTCCTTTCTTCTCTCCCTCCCTCTCCTCTCTTTCTCTCTATCCTACTTTTCTCTCTCTCTCCTCTCTCCCTCCCCCCTTCTCTCTCTCCCTCTCTCTCTCTTTTTTTCTCTCTCTCTCTCTCTTCTCTCTCTCTCCTCTACTCTCTTCTCTCTCTCTCTCTCTTCTTTCTCCTCTCCCTCTCTCTCTCTCTTTCCTCCCTTCTCTCTCTCTCTCTCTCTCTCTCCCCCGTCTCCTCTCTCTCTCTCTCATTCTCTCCTCTCCTCTCTCCCCCTCTCCTCTCTTCTCTCTCCCTCTCTTCTCTGTGTGAGTGAATCTGTCCTCTTGAACTCAAACCACAGACAGTGTCATGACTCAGACTCAGAGTCACAGCAGCAGCTCCAGACTCGCTTCAGAACAACAGGACCAGGGCGTTTAAGGTCAAAACACGACTTCTGCTCTGCCTTTACCTCCAAACTCCATCCAGACTCATTTGGAGCGTTTCAGCATATCAGGCAGGATCGATTTGATATTTCATTTGTGACATTTCCTTTGCAGCAGTGGTGGAGGTCTAACTCAATCCCGAACAATCCAAACACATGTTAATACATAAAAACAAACTAACGGGAAAGTTTTCTAACTTAGTAAACAGCAGGTGTTCCCCAAGGAAGAGCTTTAGCCCCTCTTCTGTTCTCACTTTATTGACAACTCTCAGGCTTTGCAAATAGTTGGGCATGTTATGTGAAGCATGTCTCAAAACAAAACTTCTCTCAAATTTAAAAGGACTTTTTAAACAAGCTTCGCCTAAACTTCTTTTAAAGTCAATTTAAGTCCCTTAAACTCATTTTAATAAAAATAGTTTCATAGTGTGATTCAGGTCAGGGCTAGTGACGCCAGCTTCTGTGCTGTTTATATTTAACAAACATTAATTTTAGAAGAACTCTAAAATCTGATGTCTTTTGTCCAGAGCTTGTTTTCACTTGGGTAGAATACTTAAAAATGCTGTTTTAGATTACTGAATACAGGGTCTGTAAAGTATCTCCGTTACTTGGCTAAATATAGATTCTGAATACTTGGAATACTTTTGTTTTGAAATGCAAATTAGTTGTTAATCTTAACCTGAGATTACAAAGTTTTTGTTTTCTTCTTAGTCACTAATGCTAGTAATCTCGTCACCACGGAAACAAGTGTTATAGAAATTTACCAATAACTTATCGCTGTTTCAGTCACACTCACCGGAGCCGAGAGATGTTTACTTCAGACACGAGTGTGCTCATCGTGGGTTTAGTCCAACAACAGTTCATTCATCGTGTCGTCCGTGAGCTTCAGAGCATGTTCCAGTGTCACTAATCCTTCGCTACAGTCCGGTGCAATTGTGAAGGTTTCATTAAAAGATCGGAGCCAAAACAAACTCTTTGAAAACAAATCCCATCAATAGTTCAAAATGAAAGATTCAAACTCATGCGTTTTCTTGTTGTTTATTGTAAATAAAGTCCAGAAAAAGAGACAAGCCATGAATAAACCTCTTATGTAGCTGTCTATAAAGGACATCTGATTGGTCAGTCAGTCTGAAGCAGTGAATGTCCTTAAAGAACGTCAAATCTGATTGGACACTGTGTTTTCGCTGTGAAGTAGTTGGACACTGCACGACAAGTACGCTGCTGTGAAACATTACGCAGTTTTTCTGTGGGTGATTTTAAAGAACAGGCGCACATTAAATTTAAAAATGCAATGTACTCCTTTGATTTGTCAAAGTAATTGCATTCTAAATACTCTTAAAGTGAACCCTCGCTATAATCACATGTTTACCCTAAAACACTTATAATATTATCACTTATATAAATACAGGACAAATACCTTGGAAATATTTATAGTTTTATTAATTTTTTGTTTTAAAGAAATTACCTGGATCCTGCCATTTTGCTGTGGTTATGACATCAAATGGCTGTCTGTGTCTTCTGGTGGTTGTCAAGGTAACAGCCCAGGAGCAATTATGGTAGGAGCAACCATGACAACAACAAAAAGCAACCATTTGACATCATCACCCCCAGAATGCATTGGCCTGGACAATATGGCTTGCTGCCAGTGGCTCCAAACAATGACAATTTTATAAAAAATAGTAAATGGTTATATATTTGTTTGCAATTTATTTAGTAAACATGGCCTGCACTACCATTTAAGCCAGATTTATCTTCATAGTCAGGGATCCCTTTAAAGTGTCCATGACAGGTTGAACGACTCATTTCACACAGACGTAGTTAAGATCAATATATTTAAGGTTTTACTAAACATTTTTCTATTTTCATTCCAGTTTGGCCACTTTTTAGCATAAAAAATGTACTTCCTGTTCATCAATGATGACATCACGCTAGGTAGTTGCCTAGCGACCGTTTAATAAATTAGGCCCAAACTCTTCAAATGTAACTTTTCTTTTTTACTTGAGCCATAAAAACATACTAGAACTCACTTTGTTGTTAAATGTGTGTTTACAGAGTTATAAAAATCTGTTTCTTGTGAGAAAACTGAAAATGTCTTTGTCTCCCCAGTGTGATGTCATCAGTTTAGAACTCTGCTCTACTTCCTGGTATTTTCAACATATTTTCACATTTTTCTCCTCAAACTTGTTCTTGATTAATGTAAAACTATCATTATATTACAACAGGTATTAATCAACCAAACTAAATAAAATTTGAAAAACGTTCAAACCTGTCAGACGCACTTTAATTAAAAGCAGTAACAATAGAATACACATTAAAAGTGCGTATGACAGGTTTTTACTTTTTTTTCATATTTTCATTTAATTTAGTAGATTAACACCTGTGTAATTATAAATTATAAATTATGTTAATCAAGAACAAGCTTGTGAAGAAACATTTGAAAATATGTTGAAAATACCAGGAAGTAGAAGAGTTTTAAAATTATGACATCACACTAGGGAGACAAAAACATTTTCAATTTCTCACAGAAACAGATTTATAGTAATTGTCCTGTTATATTGTACAATGTAAGCTAATGGTGTTTCCAAAAATAAATACATAAATCAGGACTTTCATGTTCTTCTTTCTTCATCTCACAGTCTCTCTTCCTTCCTGCCGTTTGTGGGAAAAAGCTAAACCCAGTGTTGAAACTTGTCTTAACGAAGCGCTGACGATCTTTGGCAGACGTCGCCGTGGGAACCGTCACACAGCTGCTTGTCCCAGGAGCTTTTTTTTGGTGAAGTTTGGTTTAACCTGTTTGCTTTAGAGAGTTTACGTTTGTGTCATAAAAGCTTCAGGGCGGCGCGTGTGAACGTCTGAGGTTCTGTGGGAGCGGCTCTGTGTGTGTGTGTGTGTGTGTTTGTCTCGTAATCATCGGTTTTCCAGGTGTTTGTGGGTTTGACTCAAAGCTCCGGTGAATCAGCGGGATTTCTGTCTGTTGTTGTTTTAAGAGATTCTCACCGGGAAAACGCTCCGTCATGGAACAATCATTAAGTCAAATCAGTCTGGTCACATCCACTCAGAGCGTCTGTGAGGAAGCACGATCAGGTTTAGGAAAAGGCTGAGTTCATGTTGTAGAAATGATGATCAGACAAAAGACAAGAGACTTTATGTACTATTAATAGAATTGTACTTTTCCATGAAGAATCTAAAGAGTCATTTCACGACTGTTTGGATTCTCACCACAGTCCACGGCTGGGTATTGTTTGCCTGACCAATCGGCCCCTCATACATTCTGTTACATTCTGTTTGATGCAGAAGGGTCTGGGACCTGACGGTTAGCCAATAAAGTCGTCTCCCAAAGTTAAGACGATCCAATCAAGCACGGCCATTCTGACACGTGACACTAAAAGTCGGAAGTTGCTTGCAAGTGTAACCAGGTTGAAAAAACGCTCTTTTAAACTTGAATAAATAAGAATAAATGTGTTCTCCTTACGTGATTACGTCACCGCATCACGTAGCGCAAACGTCCCCACGTAACATCGGAGTGTGCCCGCGTTCAGCCAATCACGCTGCTCGTAGAGTTTTTTACATGCCAATGGCGCTGCTCTCAGATCAGAAGCGCGGGAACGAACACGGAGCAGCTATCAGAGCCTAGAGCCAGCGCAGGGATAGGAGCCGTTTGGTCGCGTGGTGCGTCGGTTTTAAAAGGGAATTGACCAGGTTTTCCTGCTCGGGAAAACAACCCGATGGCGAGTTAAGATTGGAGCCGAACAAACCAGCTCAAGCGCCCCTGCTGGTCTGGTAGGAGGCTCTGGTAGTCTTGTCCCCCCACACACCTTTTCACTCACACACCTACACACTCAAAGGCTTTTACCCTTTGGACAATTATACACTTTGCCTAAGGACGTTCTAACTTAAATGGACCTTTTGCCTATGGACATTCTAACATAAGTGGATATTTGAATATGGACATTTAAGCTCGGGACACCAGTAACATTTTGGGTACTTTGGACATTTGGAGTTGTGCCTCGTCCTTGGTGAATTTCAAACTGTTTCATATTGTGTATGAACTGTGAAAGTTTGGTTTATCAATCAGGGAACAAGCCACCCTTGGATTGTATTACTGCTTATGATTAATCTGTTTTCTTGAAGAAAGAAACTATATTCATATTCTCTGCATCATTATTGTTTTCTTTTTGTATTTTGTCATTCACTTATAATACATGGTACAACCACACCTTAATTCTTTGTGTCCTGTGTATTAATTAACTGTGCCAATCCCTCCTAGAGTCGGACCAGTCTTTTGGTGAGTTAGATGCGACCTAGCTAAAAGTAACTATACGCTATTCAACTCGTTTACCCCTGTGTTGCACAAGCCTCATTTCAAAACATTCAAGAAGGTGAACGTAGCTGATTCGGCTCTTGCTTCGGTTTTGAACAATAAATGTATCAATTCCTTAAAACCTGAGCAGCAAACCGTGTTGAGAGGCTTCAGACTGAAAAAAATCCTCACGCCACATGTTTACGGAAACATCGTGTCGCTGTTTTGGTGGAATTTCAGGGTTTTCTGTGATTGGTTGACTCAGCGCTCGGAAAGGCCGCCCATGAAATTGATCGTCGGCGCTCCGCTCCCAGACCCTCACGGTTTGTAAAGTGTCTGTCAAAGTGTAGGACTGGCTGCCAGATACGTTTCCCAAACAGGATGTTTATCTCCATCCAATTCCCTCAATACGATACATCGCAAGAGGTATTTTTCTGATCAAGATGAGAAAATGGTAAAAAAAAAACTATAGAAAAGTCTTGTATGCACCTATAACATGTTCATAATGTAACTTTGGTTATGTAGACTAACAGAATGCAGAAGAAATATAATGTCACACTGTTTTAATGTTACACACAAGTGCCCTTTGAATCAGACATAGTTTCTGCCTTAACGCAGCTGTTCAAGTTCAGAAATCTAAAAACGATACATATCCTGATACACACTTGATCAAAATCTTAAGACCGGTTGAAAAACGGCTAGAATTTACCTTTTGCACATTGGATCTTCATGAGGTTTTAAGCAGAGCTACATCATGTAAAAACAAGAAGGAGAGTGTGACAAAAGGCATTTAGAAAAAGTAATTCATACATACATACATAAAAATAAATTTTTATGTATGTATGTATTATAATGTATTAATTAATTTATTTATTTATTTATTTATTTATTTATTTGACAGGGACAGTACAAATAAACATTGCTACTAGCAAGTAGCCGGTGTCCATGTACATAAGGCTTCTAGCCATTGGCTAATTTACAGCCCCCGTCCCTGGTTAGGCTGTAGTTGTTAGTATTTACAGAAAATTTGTAAAAGACATGAGTATAAGAACAGGACATTTAAATATAAATAAAAGAAGACGTCTCTATTAACTGCACATCCCATTGTACTGTTCACACAGTTGCCTTTCCTTAAGCCAGCATTTGAGCTTTGTGGAGAAAAGTCTAAGTTCTGATAGTGACTTAAACTCCAAAGGCAAGAGTTCCATAAGTGTGAAGCTTTCACTGAGAACGCTGTCTGACCCAGAGCTGTGCGGCATCTTTCACAAACAACAGTTAAACTGAAATAGGCTGTTTTTCAGCCGATCAAACGTTTAAGACCATCACTCAAAAAACAACATAAACTCTCCAAACCAGAACAAAAATGTTCTCAGTAGGACTCAATAATGAACAGCTCCACTGTTCTTGTTGATCACTTCAAACATTCATTTGTGCAGCTGGATGTGTTATAAAAAGTGATCGGGAACGTTGCTCCAAGTGATGAAGATTGCTTCACAAAGAGCATCAACTGTCAGGAACTGATGGACATTTTTTATAAACTTCTCTTGTCATCCATCCCCAAATGTTCTCTTTGTGCTGCAGTTTTGAACCTTCAAAATTCATAAGGGAGAAAAGAAGTCCAAAGTTGCTAAAAAAAGTGGATATGTGGCAATCTGAGGCCAATAAGAAAAGGAGGTGGTAAAATAGCCTTGAAGTAATGAAAAATGTAAATCACAAAAGCAGATTGTCACAGAGATGAGCTCATTCGATGTCCATACTTAAATTAAGATAAAGTGTGAGAGTTTTTGCTGATGAACTGGCTCTTATTTTGTCATCGTCCCATTGTAATGAACTGAACAGAACTTATTGTTTCTGCAGATTCAGTGTAAAAGTGGTGACCTCACATTGTGACCTCACAGTGTGAACAGAAGCTGATCTGACTCTGATTCATCTTTAAACTTTAGTCCATTTAAACTACAGTCTGTGTCTGTACAAGCCCCACATACCTGGCAACAAGAGTGTGAGGAGTGTAGCTCAGGGCACAAAGGCAGAGAGAGAGAAGAGAGGAGAAAGAGAGAATGAGGAGATATAGAGAGAGAGGGAGAGAGGAGAGGTAGAGAGAGAGAGAGAGAGAGAGATAAGAAAGAGGAAGAGAGAGAAAGAAAGAGAGAGAGGGGGATAGAGAGAGAAGGAAGAGAGAGAAAGGAGAGGAAGGGAGGAGGAGAGGAAAGAGACGGAAATAGGAGAGGAGAGAGAGGGGGGTGGGGAGAGAGAGAGAGAAAGAAAGAGAAGATGGAGAGGGGAGAGAGAAGGGGGAGGAGAGAGAGAGAGAGAGAGAGGGAAAGAGAGAGAAGGAGAGAAGGAAAGGAGGGGAAGGAGAGGAGGAGAGAAAGAGAGAGGGGGATAGGAGAGAAGGAGGAGAGAGAAAGAGAGGAGGGGGAAGAAGAGAGAGGAGAGAAAGAGAGAGACGGGAAATAGGAGAGGAGAGAGACAGAGAGAAGAAAGAGAAGATGGAGAGGGGGAGAGAGGAGGGGGGAGGAGAGAGAGAGAAGAGGAGAGATAAGAAAGGAGAGGGGGATAGAGAGAGGAGAGAGAGGAAAGAGAGAGGGGAATAGGAGAGGAGAGGGGAGAAAGAGGGAGGAGAGAGAGAGAAGGAGAGAGAGGGAAAGAGAGAGAAGGAGAGAAAGAGAGGAGGGGAAGGAGAAGAGGAGAGAGAGAAAGAGAAGAGAGAGAGAGGGGAGAGAAGAGAGAGAGAGAAGAGAGAGGGGAGGGAGGTGAGGGAGAGAAAGGAGAAGGTGAAAGACAGAGAGTGGAGAGATGAGTGGAAAGGAGAGAGGGATAAAGAGGGAAAGGAAAGGGAGACAGGAGAGAGGGGAGAGGAAATGGAGAGAGGAGAGAAAAGAGGAGAGAGAGAGAGAGAGAGAGGAGAAAGAGAAAAGAACGAGAGGGAGAGGAGAGAGAGAGAGAGGGAGAGAAAGAGGAGAGGGTGCATATCTGGCAACAACACCAACCACTGTAAGGTATAAGAGGGAATAAGGAAAGAAAAGAGGGAGGGGGGTGAGAGACAGACAGAAGAAATGATAAATCGGTTTGATGTGTGACGTGTTTTCTTTGGAACCGAGTCTGTGTCAGGCCTCGTCCAAATGTTAGTTTAGTTTGACCCTGAACAACTGACTCCTGAGAATCCACAAGCAGCACACAGACAGGAATCTAACCCCCAACCTCCTCCGACAACTGTACCTGAAACTACAGAGAACGGGAGGGAGAGAAAGGGTGAGAGAGAGGAGAGAGGGAAGAAAGTTGGAGAGAGAGAGAACGGTGGAGGCTGGATGTAATGGCTCTGCACCTCTGTGATCAGCCTCTCGTCGTCCATGGTGTTGAATATCTACTACAAGCTTTGTGACCCCATGTCAGTGAGATGATGTAATGTTTACCCCACGGTAAAACATACACTATATTACCAGAAGTATTGTCTCACCTGCCTTTACTCAGACTATGAACTGAAGTACATCTCATTCCTAACTTCGTGGCTGAGTTTATTCCCAAACACTTCTATTTAGTTCTAATAGAGCTGACAGTTGACTCTGGAATATTTAGGAGGAAATGTCACGACTGGATTTGTTGCACAGGTTCATCCTATGTCTTGCTTCACAGTCTGCAGCCTGAGTGCTTGACTTTATACACAATGAGTTATTATAATACTAGAGAGAGCGTGGGGCCTGTTGCTGTGGCGGCTGCGGCGGCCATCTTGCGAAGGGAAAGGCAGCAGAATTCTAATTGAAAACAATGTAAAACAAGTTCAGATCATTCAAAGATGAAGGGGGGTATTGAACACGTAATTATATATTCATGGTCCCAATAATACAGAGAATGTTTTCTGTCTGCGTCTGGTCATTTTGTGATATAAATATTCAGCCTAAAAACACTTCACTGGGCTGGATTTGATGCAGAATTTAATTATTTTTGTGTGCATTATATTGCATTATATGAGCACAAACATTCATCATTTTTGTGTTTACTTCGCTGCTGTTACTATAAAATAACATTTTATTAGGTAAAATAAAAGTTGTTTTTGTTTTAATTTTTCCCCATTAGTTTAGTTGAACAGAAGCATAAATAAATGTACAAATATGTAAAAGTTAAAGTATCAAAGTATTTAAGTGAAAAAGTCACTTCAAAGTTCAGCTCACCATTAGTTTGTCTGAGAACTTCAGTTAAGTCTTCCCACACAAGATGGCTGCTGGAACTGGACATTTGTTGCTATAGGTTACCATGGCTACGCTCTCTCTAGTCATTATAATAGCTCATTGTTTATCCACCTGTGGCCAGGCCAAGTGATTAGGACACCTGATTCTGATCATTTGAATGGGTGAGCCAATACTTTTGGTAATATAATGTAGAGAGTACCACAGCGAAATATACATTTTATTTTTAAAATGTACTGGATGCACTTTACTATCGCTCGAATTATTTCCTGTTTACGTGTTTCGGCAAGCTCCAGAAGTTCCAGGATT
>JBBPFD010000597.1:0-10275 GCA_038363315.1 Mugilogobius chulae
AGAGACAGAGACAGGAGCAGAGGACAGAGACAGGACAGGAGCAGAGACAGAGACAGGAGCAGAGACGAGAAGAGACAGGAGCAGAGACAGAGACAGGAGCAGAGACAGAGAGACAGGAAGCAGAGACAGAGACAGGACAGAGAAGAGACAGGAGCAGAGACAGAGACAGGAGCAGAGACAAGAGACAGAGACAGAGACAGAGACAGGAGCAGAGACAGAGACAGAGCAGAGACAGAGACAGAGACAGAGACAGGAGCAGAGACAGAGACAGAGACAGAGACAGGAGCAGAGACAGAGACAGGGACAAGACAGGAGCAGAGACAGAGACAGGACAAGACAGGACAGAGACAAGAGACAGAGACAGGACAGAGCAGAGACAGAGACAGGAGCAGAGACAGAGACAGGAGCAGAGACAGAGACAGAGCAGAGACAGAGACAGGAGCAGAGACAGAGACAGGAGCAGAGACAGAGACAGGAGCAGAGACAGAGACAGGACAGAGCAGGACATGAGGACAGATGGACAGGAGCAGGACATGGACATGGACAGGGACATGGACAGGGACAGGAGCAGGGACAGGGACATGGACATGGACAGGAGCAGAAGTGTCTCCTGTAACAGCGGCTGATTTGTGCGCTCCATTGGATCCAGTTGACTTTGCTCATGAGTATTGATCAGGTTTGACTAACGGTCGCCGGCTTTAAGTGGGTTTTAATGTTTGGTTGTTTTTTTCCACGCAGAAGGAGTCATGTGTGCGTTTGAAATGTGACTGAAGTCGTAGAAGTTTGAAGTATTAGTAAGACAACTTACAGTTTACATTACAGAAAAAATATATATATAATTATCAAATATGTGTACTTCATGTAAACCAAGTACATTTATCAAACTAATCAATAAGCACCCTTCACCTGTCTCCACCTCCTCTCCCTCTCCTCCTCTCTTTTTCCCTCTCCTCCTCTCAACCTCTTCTTCCTTCCAGGGCGGATCTCCTCTCTACTGTCACCGGCTTTACTGTCACTTCAGAGGTGAGGTTCATCTCACTGTGAAGCACTTTGTGTCTGTCAAATGAGAAAACAAATAAAGATTACTTACTTTCCCATTGTCCTCAATCTCCTCCTCCTTTTCCTCTCCCCTCCTTCCTCTCCTCCTCTCAACCTCCTTTTCCTCCTCAGTGTCTTTCTCTCCCTCTCCTCTCTCACTCTTTCCTCTTCCTCTCCTATCCATTCTCCTCTCAACCTCCTTCTCTTATTCTCCACTCTAACTCTCCTCTCGTCACTTTTCTCTTCTTCTCCCTTAGCTTTTCCTCCTCCCTCTCCCTCTCTTCCCTTCCTCCTCCCTCTCCTCTCTCTCCCTTTTCTCTTCCCCCTCCTCTCCCTCCCTTCTGTCTTCCTGTTACTCTCCTTGTCACGTGCCTCTCCACACTCTCCTTCTCTTCTCCTCTTTCTTCTGTTCTACTCCTCCTCTCACTCTCCTCTTCTCTCTCTTCCTCTTCCTCCTCCTCTCACTCTCCTCCTCTCCTCCTCTTCTTCCTCTCTCATAAGTACACCCTCTATGGTTGAGAATCTGTGTTTGTTGTTTCACATTAATGTAATTCGTGTTAGTTTTCAGGAAACTGAAGCTAAAGAAATATGTAACGACTGAATTAAAAGCATTTGTGATTGTTTTCTCGTCACACTACTTCTTTATGTACAGCTAAAACTGACCTTTACTCATAAGAAATGTTTTGTTATTGTACATTTTCTGTATTGTCACTACATAACGAGGCAGAATTCTGCACGTTTCTGAAGATGGCTCCAGGAAGTCCGGCTCCTATTGACGTATTTTCAGAAAGCCACATCTGTCCAAACAGCAGCAGTCATATTTACAGAAAAGAATGAACCAGGTTAAGGTGAAAGAAGCACATGTTCAGGATAATCGTTTGTATCAGAGAAGAACAGTTTTGAGTATAAATTTGATTCTATATTAGCTGTGTTCATTTCCGTCACATAAATGTAAACCAAAGTTGAAAATGAACCCTAACCTTTAAAATGTATAAGTTGGTTTCAAAGTCTAGAATAGAGCTCCTCAACCTTTTTCAGTTGCGACCCCTAGAAAAACAACCCAGGCATTCATGACCGCCAGACACAAACTGTTTCATTATGTAGTCTTTAGTTTTTTGGATGTTTCTGATTGTTCAGACATATCCATCTGGTAAGGCAGCAAAGATGAATCTACATCTGTAACTCCATTTGAAAGGTGTAAGTCATTGTTTTAAATCTCACATTAGCCATCATCAGGGCCTCCTCAGAAATCATGTTGTAAGTAAGTAAGTAAGTAATCTTTATTTGTATAGCGCATTTCATAGACACAGAGTCACAAAGCTTCACAGTGAGATGAACCCCTCCCTCCCCACTCAGTGACAGTAAGCTGCCCTGGGGAACCTCACCAGAGGAGATTCACCTAAACACCTGGCGCCTCAACCTCCGACTACCACCAAGTGTTCCTAACATGCATGTTATTAGTTGGTGGGGAAACCGGAGTGCCCGGAGGAAACCACCCAGACACGGGGAGGAACATGCAAACTCTACACAGAAACGTCCAGGCCTGAGCGGGAATCGAACCGCGACCTTCTTGCTTTGAGGCCAGAGCGCTAACCGCTCTGCCACCGTGCCATGACTTCCACTGCATGTGTATGTACAGACTCACAGGGGTTCTTACACAACAAAGAACACTTGGGCTTGTATTGGGTCTAGTTTATTTTCTGCTTGATTTTTTGGTACACAATTGATAAACACAGAACGTTGGCCTGGTGTGCAAAGCACCAAGAGAAGGGGAGAGGAAGTCAGACAAAACACACAAACTAACATTAGTAAAACAAACAGAAATATGTATAGAGAAATACATAAAAATGACCTTCAGTTAGTAAAACATTTACAGGAGTCTTTCAAGAATCCTTCACTTTACATTTAAAAACAGAAAGAGAAATTTTAGAATCTATTTAAGAAAACTTGAGCCAAATTAATCAGCAGCACATCCAAATGACACGAGGCCTGTGTCACAGCAGTTAGATGAGCTGTGAGGAGAGTGTTGTGTCTGGTGTAACAGTGATAAGATAAGTGTAAGTCCTAACATGGTTTTATATATGAGCGTGAGCGAGGGCAGTTCACCTGAGAGGACAGTAGACAATGGTGTAGGAAGAGTTTGTGACTAAACGAATCGCTGAATGATGAATCACATTCAGCTTTGATAGGTTACTTTTAGAGGTCAATACACAACGTCGCCGTAATCAAACAGTGGAAGAATGGACGTCTCAACAATAGCCCGTTTAGCTGAGGTGAAAGAGGAGTTTCTGTATAAAAAAAAACAACACTTTAGCCTTAACCTTTGCCTGGGTATACAGTACATTGATGTGATGATGGAAAGATCATTTGACTTGTGTGACTTAATCCAGGGTGGTCCATTTGCTGTGCAAATCCTCTGTGGTATGGTATGGTATGGTATGCATTTATTGTACAGGGACAGCGCACAACAATACATTATCCAAGACAAAAGTCATAGGAGAGATGCTGGTGCCAGGTTACAGCATGAATGCTAATTTCCACCTGTAGTCCCTGAGCAGGTTGGTTTTAAATAATAAAAATACAGATTAGATGTATATAGCAAAGATGACCATAATATAAATTACAAAAAAGCTATTTCGTGGGGTCACTTCCTTCAAACACAATCTAAAATCCATAAACATTCATTCATTAACATTCTCACATTCACACATCACAGCTCATCCAAAGCAATAGTGATGTTATATGTTATATGTATTATTTCAAATGATTTATTTGAAAAACCACTGGATGCCACTTCACTCGCGCTTGCCTTGGTTTCCTGTTTCTTTTGTCTTGTTTTCACAGCTCACCAATAAGGGCTCCGCCCGCGATCCGTAAAAAGTTCCTTCAATGGAAAAATCCGAAACGACTGGAGCACATTTGTACAGCTCACCATGACCCAGATCCTACATATGTTTTGCTGCGGGATCTCAATACTTACTATTACCTGAGAGCCTCTCTTATTTTCAAGAAGACTGAAAGCCTCCAGTTTTGAACCCAAATACACGCACCCATGTGCACGTTTGGGTCCTGTGCCCAGTCCTCAGGTAGAACCAATGAATGTACGATCGTCATTTCCACAAGGCTGAGAAGAGGACATATTTTTTGTTTCTTGCGTAATAACTAATTTAGGCATATTGTCATGTGAAATCATCTAAAACGAATGAATCAACAGCTACACTATCTCTAGTAACACACTCCCCTAGTGGGTGTGGTGCACCTGCTGACGCTGACACTGCCCTTTATAAGGCCATTGTGACGTCACACTTCCACTCGCTGACGTCCTCACCAGCGCTGATGCAGAGCCTGTTTCTCGGCCCCTGTGTGTGTTTTCTGATGAGATTAGATTGACTGCAGAGCTGTTTGTGTGAGCGCGGCTGGCTGTGGCTGCTGAAAAGTGAATGAGAACATGAATAAAACAAGTGTGCAGTGGTGAGCAGATAACACGTCGTAACGTGTCAATAATTCAAACCCAGAACCACACTCTGCATAAGGGCCTGGCACCACACGGAAAGAACACAAGGGTTTTATTAAGGCAAGACACAACAGGGAAACAAGCAATCAATAAAAACAAAGTGTGCTACAGTGTAAGATGCAACAATGAAAAAGAGAAAAGAAAAACAAATATTGTCGGCAATGAGAGCCGCCGTCGAGCTCCAAACACTCATTTCCCTCATTGCCATAGAGAAAACAGGGAACTGAGTAGGATTCACAGCCACCAAAATATTCATGTAACCAACTCTTGACCCCAACTGTAAAATTAAATACTTATTTGTTATAAATTCAGGTTGGAAATGCTTAAGTATGACTAACATGTTTATTTACTTCTTTACTTTATGCGACAGAGTCGGACCTTCCTATGCAGACAACGCAAGTTGCGTAGGGCCCCACATCTGTGGAGAGCCCTGTCTTCAGAGCACTGAAGAGTTTTTCGAGTTTCTGTCAGTCCAGTCATCCTGCCTGTTGCTTCACCCTCTGGTTTGGGCTGTACACAAACCAATGTGTGACCAATCCTACAAGTTTAAACGTGATAGACCCTCCTCTTCTGTTCTTGAGACCCGACAGTGTCCCCTGTGCGGCGCATAAGACTGACAAAAGCAGAAACAGGTGTCTGATCATTCTCAGCACAGAGCTCAAAATCAAAGACTCAGGGAACAGTTTGGACAACATTACTGTTAGTTCTGTATCTCATAAGCTCTCAGCCAATCTTTATTTTGCGTCAATAGGACAAGTATTGGCTGAACTATGAACACAAAAAGCTCATGAACTAACACGGCTGCAGATCGCGAAAATTATTGCAGCGAAATATGGCGGATTTCTACACATTTATGTTATCTTTAAAAAGCCACTTAAAACATGAGGTTGTTTGTCCCGAAAAGTTTCAGATGTCAGTATTTCTTTCAGAAAGAGAGCTCAGAGAGCTCACAGGGAGAGGGACAAGGCTGGGGCCCCATTTGGAAACACTGACCCCAGGAGAAGCGCAATCATATATTAATAAAATTATGCATCAAATGAAAGATGTGTTGGTCCAAAATAGCCCACTCCAATTTTAGGGTAAATGTTTCTGGGGAGAGAATCTTACATTAGCTCTTTAAGAAATATTATTTAGTTTTGTCTGTTGCTTTGTGTATAGTTATAAATTATCATGAAGAAAGTTCATTTAAATGCTGCTTTGACTTGACTGACAAAGGTTTTTGCAAAGAGCCCCAAAAGGTTAGATCTGGCTCTATATACGACCAAACTTCAGTCAAACGTGATGGTTCCAGTTAGGGCTGCAACTACTTAACCAATTAATGACAACTAATTGATAAATACGATAAAAACGATAATTTAGTAATAGTATAATCTGAGAAACACATTCTGCGCACTCTTCCACTTCAGCCTTTAACACAATCCAACGTCACTGATGATGGCCAGCAGCTTAATATTATTCACCTTATCTCTAGTTGTTTAACATCAGACCTTTACTACCACCATCACCATAACTGGGGTCTTTTCCTTTATACACTTTACACTAATGACTGTACAAGCCCTTCACCGTCCACAGCATTACAGATATTGTGACGACACTGCAATTTTGTCTCTCCTCAACACTCAGTAATCCGTCACTACGCAGTCATCCCCTTCTCACAATGGTGCACAAACAACTATCTTCACATCAATACTGAGAAGACAAAGGAAATGGTTTTCAGTGCCTCAGCGATCAATCTGAAGCATTTCAACATTATTGGCAGCACAAAAGAACAGGTAAATACATATACATCTCTTGAGCATCACGCCACAGACATTCAGAAACGAGCACGACAACAGTTTTATGTTCTGAGCGCCCTCCACATCACCTCCACCTTCTGCTGTAGCTGTACAAGAGCAGCATTCAGTCCATTCTACTCTGCTGTTCCTCCTGTTCGATTAGATTTGATTTTGTTCATTAAAATTCTAAATATATTGTTTATAAAGTAGACATTCTAAGCATAAAATACAAATCCTTTATTGAACACTTTGCTTTTAAACTCCCCAGAAAATATAACATTTTGTCCTGTTTGTTATTTTTATTTAGTAACACTCGAAGTATGTAGTTTCAATATCAGTTATATATATATAGTTAAGAATTAAAATTCTTAATTATTCATTTCAGACAGTTCTGATCAGCAAACTGATATATACATGACATATACAGACAGTCTGCTGCACACGCTGACATATACAGACAGTCTGCACACGCTGACAATATACAGACAGTCGCTGAATATACGCAGTCTGCACACGCTGACATATACAGACAGTCTGCACACGCTGACATATACAGACAGTCTGCACACGCTGACGTATACAGACAGTCTGCACACGCTGACGTATACAGACAGTCTGCACACGCTGACGTATACAGACAGTCTGCACACGCTGACATACAGACAGTCTGCACAGTATACAGACCTGTTGACACACGCTGACAGTACAGACAGTCTGCACACACTGACAGATGACAGTCTGACATATACAGACAGTCTTGACGTACAGTATACAGACAGTCTGTTCACACGCTGACATACAGACAGTCTACACACGACAGTGCACACGACATGACAGTCTGCACACGCAGACAGTCTGCACACACAGACAGTGCACACGCTGACATATACAGAAGTCTGCAGGGACAGTCTGCATGACAGACAGTCTGCACACGCTGACAGACAGTCTACCCCAGACAGTCTGCACATGGACATACACGCTGACAGACAGTCTGCACACGCTGACATATACAGACAGTCTGCTGCACATCTGCACATGACATATACAGACAGTCTGCACACACATATACAGACAGTCTGCTGACAGACAGTGCACACATATATACAGACAGTCTGTGACACACAGTCTGCACACGACATACAAGACAGTCTGCACACTGACATATACAGACAGTCTGTTACACACGACTGACATATACAGACAGTCTGCACACACTGACATATACAGACAGTCTGCACACGACTGACAGTTTGACACACGCTGACTGCACACTGACAGACAGTCTGCACATACATATACAGACAGTCTGCACACGCTGACATATACAGACAGTCTGCACACGCTGACATATACAGACAGTCTGCACACACGCTGACATATACAGACAGTCTGCACACGCTGACATATACAGACAGTCTGCACACGCTGACATATACAGACAGTCTGCACACACTGACGTGATACAGACAGTCTGCACACGCTGACATATACAGACAGTCTGCACACGCTGACATATACAGACAGTCTGCACACACTGACATATACAGACAGTCTGCACACACTGACATATACAGACAGTCTGCACACGCTGACATATACAGACAGTCTGCACACGCTGACACTACACGCTGACAGACAGTCTGCACAGACATATACAGACAGTCTGCACACGCTGACATATACAGACAGTCTGCACACGCTGACATATACAGACAGTCTGCACACGCTGACATATACAGACAGTCTGCACACGCTGACATATACAGACAGTCTGTTACACACACTGACATATACAGACAGTCTGCACACGCTGACATATACAGACAGTCTGCACACGCTGACATATACAGACAGTCTGCACACGCTGACATATACAGACAGTCTGCACACGACTATACAGACAGTCTGCACACGCTGACATATACAGACAGTCTGCACACGACTGACAGTATGACCAGTCTGCACACGTGACTGCACACACGACAGACAGTCTGCACACGCTGACATATACAGACAGTCTGCAACGCGACAGTCGCACACGCTGACTATATCTGCACAGTCTGACATATACAGACAGTCTGTTACACACACACTGACTATACAGACAGTCTGCACACGCTGACAGTATACAGCTGACAGTCTGCTGCACACGCTGACATATACAGACAGTCTGTTATACAGACAGTCACAACGACAGTCTGACATACGTATACAGACAGTCTGCACACCTGACATATACAGACAGTCTGCACAGCTGACATATACATACAGACTGCACACGTGAATATACAGATCAGTCGTTACACACACTGCTATACAGACAGGACTGCTCACACACGACAATATACAAACAGTCTGTCAAACTGACATCTGATACAAGACAGTCCTGCACACTGTATCTGAAGCAGTTGTGATTTGAGATTGGATAGAAGAGATGCTATCCCCTTTGTTGACGAGGAAAGTTTTTTTTTTTTGTTAATCAATGCATCTGGCATACAGTATCTCCACTCTGCTCAGTTGTGTGAATGTGAGTTTGTGCATTGCTTCATTCAACAACTGTTTTTCCAGTGATTGTGTTTTTAATGTGTGTTTTTTCCAGTGATGTGTTTTGATGTTGTGTTTTTTCCAGTTGGTTTTTGTTGTTGTTTTTTGTGTTTTTCCATGATTGTGTTTTTTTCAGTGATTGTGTTGTCATTGTGTTTTTTTTTGTTTTTGTTTTTTTTTTCAGCAGTGCTTGTGTTTTTGAAGTGCTTGTGTTTTTTTCCCCAGGGAAATTGTGTTTTTAACAGTGATTGTGTTTATCCATGATGTGTTTTTCCAGTGTTGTGTTTTTGATGTTGTGTTTTCCAGTGATTGTGTTTTTCCCAGTGATTGTGTTTTCTGTGTTTTTCCAGTGTTTTTTGATGTGTGTTTTTGATGTTGTGTTTTTCCAGTAATTGTGTTTTTCTTATTGTTTTTGTTTTTGCAGTGCTTGTGTTTTTGAAGTGCTTGTGTTTTTTTCCCAGGGATTGTGTTTTTCCAGTGATTGTTGCTTTTATTCCAGTGATTGTGCTTTTTGATGTAGTGTTTTTTCCGGTGTTGGTTTTTTCAGTGATTGTGTTTTCCAGTGCTTGTGTTTTTTCAGTGATTGTGTTTTTTTGATTTGTGTTTTTCCACGTGATTGTGTTTGTCCCATTGTGTTTTTCCCATCGTGATGTGTTTTTTTGTTTTTGTTTTTGAAGTGCTTGTGTTTTTTTCCCCAGGGAATTGTGTTTTTCCAGTGATTGTGTTTTCTCAGTGTTTGTGTTTTTGATGTTGTGTTTTTCAGTGTTGTGTTGTTTTCCAGTGATTTGTGTTTTTCCAGTGATTGTGTTTTTTGAAAGTTGTGTTTTTTGATGTTGTGTTTTTCCAGTAATGTGTTTTTATTGTTTTGTTTATTGCAGTGCTTTGTTTTGAGTGCATTGTGATTTTTTTCCAGGGATGTGTTTTTCGCAGTGCTTGTGGGTTTTTTCCAGTGATTGTGCTTTTCCAGTGATTGTGATTTTGATTAGTAGTTTTCGGGTTTGTGTTTTTCAGTGCATTGTGTTTTTCCATGCTTGTGTTTTTCCAGTGATTGTGTTTGTTCATTTGTGTTTCCAGTGATTGTGGTTTTTTTGTTTTTGTTTTTTTGAAGTGTTTGTTTTTTTTTTCCCCCAAGGGATTGGTGTTTTTTTTCAGTGTTGTGTTTTCAGTGATTGTGTTTTTCTCCAGTGATTGTGTTTTTTTGATGTAGTGTTTTCGGTGTTTTGTGTTTTTCCAGTGATTGTGTTTTCCAGTGGATTGTGTTTTTTTTCCAGTGATTTGTGTTTTTTGTGTAGTGTTTTTCAGTGTTTTTGTGTTTTCAGTGATTGTGTTTTTTGATGTTGTGTTTTTTAGAGGCTTGTGTTTTTCCAGTGATTGTGCTTTTGATGTAGTGTTTTTCCAGTGATC
>JBBPFD010000598.1:0-10235 GCA_038363315.1 Mugilogobius chulae
GAGTTTCCTTCTAAAACCCTGGGTATGGTCTGGCCAAAGTGGGAGGCAAAAAAGTCTAGAGTTGTCAAGGCTGAAAAACACCTCCAAAACAATCATACTCCCAATCATGAGAGATGAAGATAATAAAGCACTTGGAGTTGGCTACGAGACAAGTGAGGACAAGTTTATATATGCTCACCTCGATCAACTTCTCCAAAAAGAAAAAGAAAATGAGCTTGGCAAAAATCTCTCCAAAGAAGAGAAAGAGAGGAACACCAAATCCACTAAGCAGAAGAGGCTACTAAGCCAAGTGGCAGGACTTTATGATCCCATCGCCTTGTAACTCCTCTGAAACAAAGAGGTGCTATCCTCGTGAGAAAGACCTTCCAAGAAACAGGTGGTGGAAAAATGACACAAGAAACTTGGGACAAGCCACTCTCAGAATCTCTCAGGGAGGAGGCAATCAAGCTCTTTGAGGAGTATGCAGAGCTGAGTCAAGTGAAATTTCACAGAAGTATCACACCTCTCGAGCGGAAATCTGCACCGACGGCAATAACATTCTCCGATGGAAGCGACAAAACGTACGGAGCTGTCTTGTACTTAAGGTGGATCAGTGCACGAGGAGCTTGAGGTCCGGCTTGTGGAGGCAAAAGCCAATTAACACCACTGGATCAAAAAGGTGAAGCTGTGAAAGCAGAGGTCTGTGGAGCTGTCTTTGCGGCTCGACTCCGAAAATACTTTGAAGGCATTTAAGGATGCAAGTGGAGCGATGGTTTCATCTAGTGGACAGCCAAACAGTGCTGGAAGCCATTCAAAGAGACAGCTATGGCTATCAAACATTCTTCGCCAACCGCATTGGAGAGATTACAAAAGTCTACCCCAGTGGCAGATTGGTGGTGGATCCCTGGCGATCTAACATTGCTGATATAATCACAAGAGGCTGCTCAGCAAGTGAACTAAAGGAGGGATTAACTTGGCAAGACGGTCCTGACTTCTTGAAGCTACCAGTGGAAGATTGGCCCATAAAGTCTCCTAGAGAGGTGGCAGCTCAAGCAAAAGACAATGTGGACAAGATGCAAAGAAAGTCCTTCACAGCCATGACCACAAGAAGCCAATCAAAACAAAATCCACCTGAAAATGTTGATATGAAAGTCAAAGATCAAATGCTCAAGAAAAGACCACCAGCTGGCTGGATTAATAAGCTCATTGTAGTAGAAGGATTCAGCAGTCTACAAAAGTTGGTTGGCACCGTGGCTTGGACCTGGCGAGCTGCTCAAACCTGGCTGGAGAAAGACAAGGTTAGACCACTCGCCATCACTCACCGCTATTGAACGCCAAAACGCCCTCAGAGATCTGTTTCTCGCAGCTCAAGAAGGACAGATCTTCCCAGACACAGCTCTTAAACGGTTGGTTATATACAAGGACAAAGACGGAGTATTGATGTGTGGCGGAAGGTTTCAAGCATTTGTTGAGGAGCAAACAGCTGTACCGATCTTACCATTCAAAGTTGGATTTCAATCTTACTTGCCAGAGAAGCACACAGTGAGAGCCACGATGGAGTTGCAGGGACTCTGCTCAGAATGAGAAAGAAGGCATGGGTCATCAAAGGACGAAGGCACGCAAACAGAGTTGTAAACAGCTGTGTGACCTGCAGGAAAAACAAAGCAAAAGCTTGTCAACAAGTAATGGGTGACCTCCCTCCAGAGAGGATCACTCCAGCTCGTCCATTTGAGTTCACCACAGTTGATCTGTTTGGACCATACAAGGTGAAGGATGAAGCAAAAAAGAGAACAAAGCTTAAAGTGTGGGCATTGTATTCTGCTGCATGGCGTCAAGGGCCATTCAAACAGACATTGTCAGCGACCAGTCATCTGAAGGGTTTCTTCTGGCCTACCACAGGTTCACAGCGCTGAGAGGTCATCCCAAAAAACTGTGGTCAGACCCAGGAACAAATTTTGTGGGAGCCAGACCAGCATTGAAGGAACTGTATGAATACCTCGACAGGCTGAACAAGCAGGAGCTGGAGGAAAACGCTGCAAAGAATGGGACAGAGTGGTCATGGAAGATCCATCCTGCTAATTCTCCTCACAGAAATGGAGCTGCGGAGGCAGCAGTTCGTCTGGTTAAAAGAGCCTGCACAATCTTGGTGGTGATGGTATCTTCACATGGAGTGAGTTCCAAACACTCTTATCATGGCTGCGAACCTGGTGAACGAACGGCCCATAGACGCCAAAGTCCAAAGCAGAGAAGAGTGCATAAACTATGTCAGCCCCAACAGTCTACTGCTTGGATGGGCAAGCTCAAAGGTGACTCAGCAGACTTCAACTTTGAAGGCTACACATTCAAAAGGCTGCAAATCATTCAATCAGAAGTCAAAAAGTTCTGGAGCAAGTGGTGCCAGCTGGCCGGGCCAAACTTATTCGTAAGTGGCAAACAAGAGAGAGAAACGTGGCCATTGGCGATATTGTTTGGGTGGCTGACCAAAATGCCCTGAGAGGACAATACAAACTGGGACGAGTGGTGGATGTTAACAAAGACACCAAAGGAATCGTCAGAGATGCCAACATAAGAGTCTACCCAAGCTATCCTGTTCCAGTGAAGCTGTCAAAGTCACAAGTTAAAACAAGCATCCCTGCTACCATCCTCCAGAGAGATGTGAGACGCCTCATTGTTTTTCTGCCAGTTGAAGAATACACAAAACAAGACCCCAAAGACTGACCAGTGTGACCTCCTTGAGTTTCCACCAGGAGCTCAAGTGGGAGGTGTCATGCTCTCTCTATTCTTCTCTGTCTGTCCTATCAATTCTCATCTCAGTCTATCTCTATCCCAAAACGTAGCAGCAGATGGAGCCCCTACTCAGGTAGGAGGTAGTGTCTCCTCACTTTAATTTAACTCACACAAGACAGGTGTGGAGTCAAACACTCAGACTCATGAATGCAAAGAGAGAACATAGACGCTACTGGTAAGATATTTGGTTAAAATAGCCTAATACAAACTGAAATATACCAAAAATAGTTGTAGGGGCTCAACAATGTGTATATTTGACAATATAATTGATAAGTTAATTCTATTTGTAGACATGGAATAATTCTTATTTATTTACAATTTGTAAGCTGTGTCAACTATTTAGTTCATGTTTGACAAAATTATTAAATGCATAAGTAATTTAATTTGTGTGAAAATAGCTAAAGTCTGTTAGTTTATTCAGTTCATTATTATAGAATTAATTCATTATTGTAAAAATAAATCTGCTAATCTAAAATCTAATAAAATGCTTTGTTTAAATTGTAACTATGTTTAAAATATGTGGTTAAAATTGATTAAATGTAGTCAACAGTTAAAAATAGCTAAAAATAAGTAATTAAAACTAGTTAGTTGTTAAAAACTTGGCTAAAAGTAAATAAATAAAATTCCATTTTTGCCAATTGATAATTTGACAATATTACTTTAAAAAATATACATAAGTTAGAATTAAAAGTGTAACTAAAACAAGTCTGATTAAAACACTGTTTAGGAAAATAATTTAAGTTCTAATGGTTAAAAATTAGAAAGTTAAAAATGGAAAATAAATAAAAATGTATAATAAAATGTTTTGTTTAACATTTATTTTTAAGGTTTTCGACCTGCTTCTGCTTCTGCACTACTACATCTGCTGCAACTAAGAAGCTGATCAATAAAAACCATAAAGCTGAGTTGAACCTTGTGTCTGTCGTTTTCTGGGTTTTTCAAGTCAAACCAGCATTCATGTAGAAAGACTTGACAATATCCTTCACACAGGCACTAAGTGTTTCTATTTGATCAATGTGATCTGGTTTCATTGATAAGTACAGCTGAGCGTCAACTGCATTACAGTGGAAGTCAATGCCATGATTTTTGATAATGTGTAAAGTATAAAAAGAATTGGACCAAGTACAGAGCCCTGTGGCACACCGTAGGCTACTTTATAACACTGAGGAGGTTTGGTTTACATTGACAAACTGGTACCTATCGGATAAATAGGATATAAACCAGCTGAGTGCAGTTCCTCTGACACCTACATCATATTCTAATCTCTGCAGTAAAATATTGCTATGCATCTGTTTCATACTGTCTGAGTTGAGAAACAGAAAAGCTAGACTTACATTTTTATAAACTTTTCAAAGTTTAAATTTGTGCCATTTAACATAAAACACACTCAAAACTTACCTAGAATCAATCTGTGTAACGGTCAACATGGTCGTAGTAAATAAATTCAATACTATTTTTATATAAATAAATGTGATTTTGCGCGATCAGGGTGGAAACAAATGTTCACATGTGGCTAGTTTCTACACGAACACTATTACGCGATACAGCGCTAGCTTATATATTGGAGTTTTAATAACTTCTTTGGGTTTTTATTCATCCGCTGCACTTTCTTGGTGCTGCGTGAATATTTCTGATGGGTTTACAAGACTCTGCGCTCGTACACACTTCAGAATTATCACGGAAAAAGACAAACATTTGGACTCACAGCTGTCGCCACATCCCATGCACCTGAAGGACCGGCAGTCACAGCCACACAGTTTTATGGATTGAAGAAGATTCTTTGTGAAGAGCACTAGGCTGGACAGGAAGTAGGCTCTGGTTGACAAGTCCATTTGAAAAACCCCTTTTTATAGTTGTGTCAGCATATATAGTTGTATCAGCAAACATAGTTGTATCAGCAGTATACTGCTGATTGTGTTTCAATTTTTACTTGTAATTTTAATAAGATTTAGACACAGTGCAATCACAGCTTTATTTATTACAGACTGTACGGTTTAGATGAACTTTATTTATAAATTTGACAGCTTATAACCAGTATTATAAACTTATTTTTTATTATACAAGTAAATACAGTTTAGTTCTAATTTTAAGCTTGTGCACATAAAACAGTTTGTAATTTTGCAGTTTGTAAAGAAAAAAGTCAAAGACACAAACTGCATCTTCCATTTGGGCACTGTAAGTTGGGCGCTATTGGGTCCTTGTAAGCAAAATTAAGCTTTAGTTGTCTGTTTCTTTGTCAAGTTAAGCCAAGTGTTTCTGCTCATTTTAATTTTACTCCAGTTGCTAGGTCAAGAATCGCTGAACTGCAGACTGTTCCCAAAATCCAGCAAGTGCAATCGGCCAATCAATGAACAGAAATGAAGCTGCGTGTTGGCCAGAACCAACCCAACCCGAGTTGAGATAGCAGACTGTATTCACCATATTCTGCCCCGCCCACTTCCCTCTGCAAACCAGGAGTTACCTCTCCATACAGATTGGAAACCCGTATATAGTCACCTCTTGTATGTCACCAGGCAAGCAAATGGATATATTATTCAACAATTTTCCCCAAATATGGGTAAGGTTAGGGTCAGGATTAAGGTTGGTGTTAGAATACATCATTTGGTAAAGTTTACGACATTGTGAAAAATAGAAAGTTGCCAAATTTGGGTGTCTGGTCTGTGTGGAGAGTTCCTTCCGGTCTGTAGCCAGAGGTAGGTGAGACAAAAGAGGTCTGCAACTTTTCTTGGTTGCTCACTTCCGGTTTAGCATCCACACAAGTGCATATACACATGCTGTGAAAGCTTTGTCATTTGTTTTCCATGAAGTGAAATAAACTGGCCAATGCACCATCGACATAATAATGCCATTGTCAGTACATTCTTTTTTGTCGTCTTACCAGTGTACAGATTGTCAGAAATTTACATATCCACAATATAGTGTGGCACATACTATACACACATTTATCATACAGATACTGTATATTCAATGTTCACCTTTCTAGAAAGTTCAAAGGTTGAGTTAACTCTTAATGTTGGCTTCGTGATGGTGAATATCCAAAAACTTCCAAAATTAGACTTTTGTTTTTGTAATTTTTGTAACCGTGACAACAGGAGCCTCATCACTCAGTAGACCCTCAAAAAACTGGAAAAGAAAAATATGGTTAATTCTTGCAAGGCTCATATAGTAAACATATTAAAACTAGACTTGCCTTCACAATGCTTTCAGAGATTGCGGTTTCATTATTAGTAGAAGAGCTAACTCGTATCTGCACGTAGGTTATTAAATTAGATGTAGTAGGTTTTGTTGTCGCAGCAAGAGTTGTGGATTTAATGGAAGCAGGGGTTGGGGATGGGGTTGCCAGAGCAGGAGTCGAGAATGTGGTCGCTGTGGTTGTGGTCGCTGTGGTCATTGGGAATGTGGTCCCGGTGGTTATCTCGGATGTGGTCACTGTGGTCGCTGGGGATGTGGTTGCAGTGATTGTCGGGGATGTGGTCACTGAGGATGTGGTCGCGGTGGTTGTCGGGGATGTGGTCGCTGGGGATGTGGTCATGGTAGTCGTTGGGGATGTGGTCGCTAGGGATGTGGTCGCGTTGATCGCCAGGGATGTGGTCACTGGAGATGTGGTCGCCGGGGATGTGGTCGCGGTGGACGTCAGGGAGGTGGTCGTTAGAGATGTGGTCGCTGTGGTCCTTGCGGATGTGGTCGTTACGGATGTGGTCGTTACGGATGTAATCGCTGGGGATGTGATTGCAGTGGTTGTAGAGGATGTGGTCGCTGGCAATGTGGTCACGGTGGTTGTCGGTGATGTGGTTACAGTGGTCGTCGGGGATGTGGTCACAGTGGTTGTCGAAGATGTGGTCGCTGGGGATGTAGTCAAGGTGGTTGCTGGGGGTGTAGTAACTGTGGTGGCGGTGATCGTCGAGGATGTAGGCTCAAGGGATGTGGCCACGGTGGTCGTCAGGGATGTGGTCGCTTTTGTCGAGGGAGTTGATGATTTGGTCGCTTTGGTCGTCGAGGATGTGGTCGCTGTGGTGGTGGCTGCAGTCAGGGATGTTGTCCCAGTGGTGGTGGCGGTAGTAGGGTATGTGGTCGATGTCATCAAGGGAGTCCGAGATGTGGTGGAAGCAGCAGTCGTGGTTGTTGTTTTAGCAGGAGTCGTGGTTATTGTGGGAGCAGGAGTCGAGGTTGTTGTGGAAACACCAGTTGTGGTTGTTGTGGGAGCAGCAGTCGTGGTTGTTGTGGGAGCCTCAGTTGTGGTTGTGGGAGCAACAGTCGTGGTTGTTGTGGGAGCAGCAGTTGTGGTTGTGGTGGGAGCAGCAGCTGTGGTTGTGTGGGAGCCTCAGTTGTGGTTGTGGGAGCAGCAGTAGTGGTCGTTGTGGTAGCACCAGTCGTGGTTGTTTTGGGAACACCAGTCGTGGTGGTTGTGGGAGCAGCAGTCGTGGTTTTTGTGGGAGCCTCAGTTGTGGTTGTGGGAGAAGCAGTCGTGGTTGTTGTGGGAGCACGGTCGTGGTTGTAGTGGGAGCAGTAGTCGTGGTTTTGGGAGCAGCCGTCGTGGTTATTGTGGGAGCAGCAGTCGTTGTGGTTGTTGTGGGAGCACCAGTCGTGGTTGTTGTGGGAACACCAGTCGTGGTTGTTGTGGGAGCAGGAGTTGTGGTTGTTGTGGGAGAAGCAGTCGTGGTTGTTGTGGGTGCAGCCATCGTGGTTGTTGTTGGAGCACCAGTCGTGGTTGTTGTGGGAACACCAGTTGTGGTTGTTGTGGGAGCCTCAGTTGTGGTTGGGGAACCAGCCGTCGTGGTTGTTGTGGGAACACTAGTCGTGGTTGTTGTGGGAACACCAGTTGTGGTTGTTGTGGGAGCCTCAGTTGTGGTTGTGGGAGCAGCAGTCGTGGTTGTTGTGGGAGCCTCAGTTGTGGTTGTGGGAGCAGCAGTAGTGGTCGTTGTGGGAGCACCAGTCGTGGTTGTTGTGGGAGCCTCAGTTGTGGTTGTGGGAGCAGCAGTAGTGGTCGTTGTGGGAGCACCAGTCGTGGTTGTAGTGGGAGCAGCAGTCGTAGTGGTTGTGGGAGCAGCCGTCGTGGTTGTTGTGGGAGCACCAGTCGTGGTTGTTGTGGGAACACCAGTCGTGGTTGTTGTGGGAGCCTCAGTTGTTGTTGTGGGAGTAGCAGTTGTGGTTGTTGTGGGAATACCTGTTGTGGTTGTTGTGGGAGCCTCAGTTGTGGTTGTGGGAGCAGCAGTAGTGGTCGTTGTGGTAGCACCAGTGTGGTTGTTTTGGGAACACCAGTCGTGATTGTTGTGGGAGCAGCAGTCGTGGTTTTTGTGGGAGCCTCAGTTGTGGTTGTGGGAGAAGCAGTCGTGGTTGTTGTGGGAGCACCGGTCGTGGTTGTAGTGGGAGCAGCAGTCGTGGTTTTGGGAGCAGCCGTCGTGGTTATTGTGGGAGCAGCAGTCGTTGTGGTTGTGGGAGCAGCCGTCGTGGTTGTTGTGGGAGCACCAGTCGTGGTTGTTGTGGGAACACCAGTCGTGGTTGTTGTGGGAGCAGGAGTTGTGGTTGTTGTGGGAGCCTCAGTCGTGGTTGTTGTGGGTGCAGCCATCGTGGTTGTTGTTGGAGCACCAGTCGTGGTTGTTGTGGAAACACCAGTTGTGGTTGTTGTGGGAGCCTCAGTTGTGGTTGGGGAACCAGCCGTCGTGGTTGTTGTGGGAACACTAGTCATGGTTGTTGTGGGAACACCAGTTGTGGTTGTTGTGGGAGCCTCAGTTGTGGGAGCAGCAGTCGTGGTTGTTGTGGGAGCCTCAGTTGTGGTTATGGGAGCAGCAGTAGTGGTCGTTGTGGGAGCACCAGTCGTGGTTGTTGTGGGAGCCTCAGTTGTGGTTGTGGGAGCAGCAGTAGTGGTCGTTGTGTGAGCACCAGTCGTGGTTTGTAGTGGGAGCAGTAGTCGTAGTGGTTGTGGGAGCAGCCGTCGTGGTTGTTGTGGGAGCACCAGTCGTGGTTGTTGTGGGAACACCAGTCGTGGCTGTTGTGGGAGCCTCAGTTGTTGTTGTGGGAGTAGCAGTTGTGGTTGTTGTGGGAATACCTGTTGTGGTTGTTGTGGGAGCCTCAGTTGTGGTTGTGGGAGCAGCAGTAGTGGTCGTTGTGGTAGCACCAGTCGTGGTTGTTTTGGGAACACCAGTCCTGGTGGTTGTGGGAGCAGCAGTCGTGGTTTTTGTGGGAGCCTCAGTTGTGGTTGTGGGAGAAGCAGTCGTGGTTGTTGTGGGAGCACCGGTCGTGGTTGTAGTGGGAGCAGCAGTCGTGGTTTTGGGAGCAGCCGTCGTGGTTATTGTGGGAGCAGCAGTCGTTGTGGTTGTGGGAGCAGCCGTCGTGGTTGTTGTGGGAGCACCAGTCGTGGTTGTTGTGGGAACACCAGTCGTGGTTGTTGTGGGAGCCTCAGTTGTGGTTGTGGGAGTAGCAGTTGTGGTTGTTGTAGTAATACCAGTCGTGGTTGTTGTGGGAACACCAGTCGTTGTTGTTGTGGGAACACCAGTCGTGGTTGTTGTGGAGCATCAGTCGTGGTTGTTGTGGGAGCCTCAGTTGTGGTGTGGGAGCAGCAGTCTGGTGGTGTGGGAGCAGCAGTCGTGGTTGTTGTGGAGTCTCAGTCGTGGTTTGTTGTGGGAACACCAGTCGTGGTTGTTGTGGGAATACCAGTTGTGGTTGTGGGAATACCAGTTGTGGTTGTTGTGGGAACCTCAATTGTGGTTGTGGGAGCCTCAGTCGTGGTTGTGGGAGCAGCAGTTGTGGTCGTTTTGGGAAACCAGTTGTGGTGTCTTGGGAGCAGCAGTCGTGCTTGTGGTGGGAGCACCAGTCGTGGTGGTTGTGGGAGCAGCAGTCGTGGTTTTGGGAGCAGCCGTCGTGGTTGTTGTGGGAGCAGCAGTCGTGGTGGTTGTGGGAGTAGCCAGTTGTGGTTTGTTGTAGGATACCAGTCGTGGTTGTTTGAGGGGAGCACCAGTCGTGGTTGTTGTGGGAACACCAGTCGTGGTTTTTGTGGGAGCAGCAGTCGTGGATGTTGTGGGAGCCTCAGTTGTGGTTGTGGGAGCAGGCAGTCGTGGTTGTTGTGGAGCAGCAGTCGTGGTTGTGGTGGGAGCACCAGTCGTGGGTTGTTGTGGGAACACCAGTTTGGTTGTTGTTGGAGCTTCAGTTGTGGTTGTAGAGCAGGCAGTCGTGGTTTGTTGTGGTTGGTAGCAGCAGTCGTGGTGTGGTGGGAGCACCAGTTGTGGTTGTTGTGGGAACACCAGTCGTGGTTGTTGTTGGAGCCTCAGTTGTGGTTGTAGGAGCAGCAGTCGTGGTTGTTGTGGTAATACCAGTCGTGGTTGTAGTGGGCAGCAGCAGTCGTGGTTTTGGGAGCAGCCGTCGTGGTTATTGTGGGAGCAGCAGTCGTTGTGGTTGTGGGAGCAGCCGTCCGTGATGTTGTGGGAGCACCATCGTGGTTGTTTGTGGGAACACCAGTCGATGGTTGTTGTTGG
>JBBPFD010000599.1:0-340704 GCA_038363315.1 Mugilogobius chulae
ACTGCTAACCATACATTCACGATGGTTATAAGACACAAAAAGTCATAGCTTTACACACGCATTTAAAATTGTACTTTGTATCATGAAACAATGTTTGTAAATATAAAAATGTGTTTTTATGCAAACATTTGACTCATCCAAGTCCTAATAATTTGCTGTTGTTGTTTTTTTTCTCTCACATATAGTAACTAATTTTAATCTCCTAAAACTTCAAATTAAATTTATAAAATAGCTTCTTTTTATGACTTCAACTTTATTGTCAGAAAAAATATGAGTAATGTTAATTTATTTTTATGTCTTATTAATCAGCTTTTTTCAAGTCATAACTTCCTTAAACTTTGATTTTATTTCATAAAATTATCCTAATCTCAAAATGTTACAAGTTTATTATGGTAGAGCAAACCTTTTATTTGTACTGTTCTACTATAGTGTGTCAAAGAATTGTGTTTGCAGTAATCTGAATACTAATGTTGGCAGTCCGGCCCTTCACCACTATTCTGGGTTTGAATATGACCCTCCAGTAAAAATAACTGCCCACCTCTGGTATACAGTATGTCTCCAACATGACTAAATGAGTGGAACATGGATTAACCCAGAACTTAAGTGAATATACAAAACAAGGCACACTGTCAAAACAGGTGGGTTCCACAGACATGAATGAACAGAGTGGTGAATGTGGAAGTCTAGAAAGAATAACTACCTGCTTGAACTCCTCGTGATGCTCGGGCTCGCCTTCAGGTGACGCATCCTCTTCCTGCTGGGCTCCTCCTCCTCAGGGACAGGGCTGGAGCTGGTGATCTGAATTTCACAGACAAAAAAGAAAGGATACATAACGTACTTTAATTAGATTTCTATTGAAGCAAACAACTGTAATAGTGCTACTAATAAATGTTAGTTTTCTTACCAGGTCTGGGAGTTTTCTAATGACAGACCTGTACCAACGTCTCTTCTTTCTTCGCCCACGTGGGAGAAACCTCTGAGAGTCAGGCTCCGCACAAACTGCAGCCTGTACCACAAAACAAACATGGAGATTTAAGAAAACTGCTTTCTCTTAACTTCTAAAGTATTCATGACACTAATGTTTACCTGCTCTCCCAGAAGGTCGCTCGGTGGCTGAGGCGTGCAAGCTTCAGCAGAGACACTGGGCTGAGTCTGAAACAGAGACACAGATGGTTTGGGTGGAGGTGGCTCCATAGAAATGTCCACTTTAATTTGAGGAGGATGTGGCCTGGTGCTGCTGGACTCTTGGAAAGTCCAGTCCCCTTTGACCTCTGTCTCCCTGATGACGGGCCGGTTCAGAGCCTCCCACAGTCGCTGCTTAATCCTGCGGCCCAGGGCGAGACTGTAGGCACGAGGACAACCGTTGGGGAGCCTGCACAAAACAATCCAGTTATAAATAAGAACCAGTAACAGCAGGATTAAGATCATACACTGGCATAACAAGATCTAAATATGAATCAAACAAGGACTAAATGAATGTAAATCTGAACTAAAGCAGAATATAAACTTGTTCAGGATCAGTAACACACATACACACATATAAGTGATTAGGGTTTAGTAAGAAAATGTGAGCAAAACTGAATTTGGTCGGTGAAACATACGTCAACATGGGGTCCACAACAGAGTGGTAGATGGCCTGATACTCCTCCACAGAATAGCGTCCGTTGATGAGCACAGGGCTACCAGGGGTGGACGGGGCAGGGGCAGGACAGGGCTGGACTGGGATGGAGGAGGACTCAGAGACCTGTTCAGGGAGGAATGGCAGGGTTTGGTCATCACTATATGCATTTATTTATTTATTATATTTGTACTCAAATTGTGGGTTGGTAAAGCAGAGAAACATTGAAGACTTAAACTGGTTTTTACCGGTGGGACGTTGCGTCCTAAAGCGAGGGTCCTCCTGGAGACACATCCGGGCTCCTCAGCTGGAACAGAGGCAGCGACCACAGGGGCCAAACCCAAGGCCTGGGGCAGCTCCAGAGCGGGAGTGTTGCTCGGGGACTATGGGACAAAGGTGAGTTAGTTTACCTTGTAATGGTTCTCAAACTATGGGACAAGTTTCACTGGTAAATATACTCGTCACTCACTAAACAAAATATCATGAGCTGTTTATCTTTTATAGCCATATCACAGTCTCTGATTTTGTATGATTGAGTTTCTCACCTGTTCAGTCAGACCCGAGGACTCCCTCCTGCAGCAGCTGCTGTAGGAGTGGTCGGACAAGTGACCAGGCAACACAACCTACAGGAAAACAAAGAAAATCTCAAGTTATTTTCTGTTCTAAAGATTTTGTCAAACATTTTTCACACGTAGTAGGACTACACTTTGAAGTCCCACTGAGTCTAAACTTTATCTAGACTCTCGACTACAACTGGAGTAAAACAGACCTCAACGAATTTGAACCAAATTTGGTGACATTAATATCAAGCAAAATAACACTTTATTACTGAGACGTCGGCTACTTTCTATTATAATTTTTGTTTTGTAGAGAATACCTCTGTGGAGTAACTTACCTCTTAAGATTATTCTCACACTCAAAGTGCCCTTTAACACAAATAATAGTTACTAGACAAATAAATAGGCTATGTTCACTGTGGCAAACAATTAACATCTATTACACATATTTTTCTTGTTTTAATAATGGTGTCCTACAGAAAAATAAATAGGTCTATTGCTTATGCTTAAATTGATAATATTTCATTTAATGTTAGTCTTCTTTGAATCCTACAATATCTACTGTAAGTTTTGGTCCCTGTAAATTAACCCTGGTTAGGACTTGAATATTTCTTCTCATGTTGAACTATGACACATTTCTTCACGTATTAACAAATTGGGTAATGTCTATTTAGGCTATAACTTTCTGAAACAACGTAGTTATAGTCTATTTTATTATCTTATAATCACAGCACATCTGGTTAACTTTGATGTGACAGATTTTACAGTTTGTGCTGCAAATAACCTTAAACTAGCCCTTTTCGCGCATGTTGGCTCTTCACAGCCACAGTTGGACACTTCACAAATCTTTTTAAAAACTATTTAATCACAAATGATGAATGTATTTGTCAGAAAAGTCCAGTAAAACTCGACTGAGGCTAGTTTGTGTTAAATGTGAATGGTAAAAGTGCGCTGTAGAGGGCGCTGTCAAATCTTACATGCTCCATGATGAAAGTGTCGTAAAGTCAAACACTTGGACTTGGGAAGTGGGTCAATGCAGTCGAAACACCGCGGGATCAGCTGAGTTTGGAAAAAACGTCGAATGAAAGGTGAAAATGTGACTTTCTTTCTCTCCGCCAAGAGTTTGGAATGTTGTGCGTTTGAAAATAAATACTATGCAGTGCGTCGCTGCCTAGCAACACTCTGCGTGCTCACTTTACGGCAGTGCGTCCTTACTAAATTAATTTCAGCTAAAGTAACCTGATGTTCTTGGCTGTGTTCATTATATTCGCCACATTAAATCTGATTATTATTCATTTAACCTCACAATTATGGGTCAATGCAAAAAAGATTATTTTTACTATATTTTTCTGTGAAGAATAAATTCAGATCTGAAGAAAACACAAATACTCAAATAATTTTATTTTGTTAGCATACATTTGTCATTTCAAACTTATTCACAGTGGGAAGAGACACCACAACTTAAAGGTATCTAATTTCCTCACTGCAAATACAATTTAGGTTTTAAATCTGACTTCCATTCGTGTGAAAAGACATCTTTTGTCAAAAGACATCCTTTGACACATGGCTAAAATTGACATGTATTCATTTTTGGTTGCAATTATGGTCTACAAACGTCTTTTTACAAACAACAAAGTGAAACTAGAGGAACACCCAAGCACAGCCAATCAGACAGCTGCATTCGGCTCCTGATTAGAATTACAATACTCAGAGGTCTTTTTTTTCACAAAGGGCTGCATTTTTAGTTAAAAACACAAAGTTTACTTATTTACAACTGTTAAGTTTTCTTCAACTTAAGTGTACTCAGCTGACAAAAGTGTTAAATAATCCAAACAGGAGCATATACACTTTCCCAACAGAAAAGAGTCACTCCACATTAAAGTCTACAAGGATTTTTGCGTTTTACTGGCAGATAACTTTGTATTTACTTAATGTCTTGTTGTGTTTTACCTGTTGTCCAAAGCAGTCTTCTGCCCAGCTCTCTCTTCTAACTTGCCTCCTTTTCTCACAATCAGTGTCTTCTCTCTTCTTTGTGTCTTCTTCCCAGTGTCTTCTCTCTTTTTTCCTTTACAGTGCTAGTACCACAGCCCACTGTCCTCATGTCACTTTTACTCACAACTGCACAGGCTTTTTAAACGCTGTAAATGATTTGACTTGAGAAAGTGCTTCAGTTCAGTCCACACATCCATACGCCAACTTTGTGGGTCTTGTCGGCTTTGGACAAAGAATCCACTTTTAATGTGAATAAATTGACAGAATGCCTGACACACACATTGGTAGAAACAGTACACTGCTTATCTGATAACCGAAAACATTATGGACTGAGTGAAATGTTTCTTTATTTTTTTTAAATCCGTCACAGTGACAGAACATTAAGCCCTGACGTAAGTGGCCCAAACCGCTCCAAAGTGGACCGCTCTGGGGATCCAGGCTAATGAAAACATGGCTAGCAAAAATAATAACCAGTCTGATACAAGTCAAGTACAAAACCTTTTTTTTTTATTTTTCTATGATCAAAACTGCAAAACATCTAGAAAAATATACAACAAATGCTTAACCTTTCACAACATCGAACATTTGAAAATGGGAACATAAAAGGAGGAATATTCACATTTTCCCCAATAACGATAAAAGAACATTCACTTTTCCTTTCTTTTCCATCTCATCTGCGCACGTCGGCGTATATGTGGGCGTGGCCTAAACCTCTCCGTACATGTGGGCGTGGTCTAGACGTCCCCGCAGTAACCAGAGTCGTTGGACAGCTGTGAGTTGGAGCTGCGGTTGGAGGAGGAGTTCCAGATGTCTAGGTTCATGTGGGGTCCAAAGGGGTTGAAGCCGGGGTAGTGGGCGGGGCCGCAGGGGGCTTGGGGTTCTCTGGTGAAAGGTGAGTGGGCGGGGTGACCGGGGACATGGGTACTGCTGCTGCTGAGCGGTCTGGCTGGTGGAAGTGGCTCTGGTAAGGCTCGCTCTGTGGAGTCCAGATGGAACCGAACAGACTGGACATGGGAGACAGGCTGCGGGTGCCAGAGAAGACCGGCTGTGGGGACACCAAAGTCAGGTCAGGGAAAACACTGATGTGTAGGATCGCAATTATTGATCCACTATAAAAATATTAACTGTTTTTTTGTTGTTTTTTTTTTTTTACAGATTTATCATTAAGACACAAAGCATTATCCATCAGGACCCAAAAATATACCTAAATGTAACAAATACAAATATAGGCTGTATGAAGGGAGCCTGGCGTTAAATTTAAAACCTTTATAAGACTTTTTAATAGCCTAAACAAAAATTAAGACTCCATCGCAACCAAACTAAACATTTAACAAAGTAATTTTTGTGTGGCAGATAATTAAAAGCGATAGTTTCACTAAATGCAAAGTCAATAATCTAAAGACAAGATTCTAGGCCTACACTGTTTGAAAATTTTATGTACATTTTTTTACCTGTACTGCAAGTGAGATTTCATTTGGGATTTGTTTGCTTATCAGAATTCAGTTTAGAGTTCTAACCAACAGAACTGACAAAAGAATTGACCAAATAAAATATGTAAACTAATCAACAGATTAATAAGATAACTTCAAGTGAGCCATTTTAAAATATTTGCACAGATCTATCCTAAAAGGTTTTAGTTTAGAACTTTAAAAATAAATTATGTAGTTTATGAAGAAAATACACTTCAAAAACGGCATTCTTTGCGATTTCATAACTGCATATATTAAAATTAATTCAATCATTTTGACCTAATTGTACATCCCTACTGGAGTCCCAGATTTATATATTTTCGTTTTGTTTTGTATTTTTTTGTAAAAAGAGGTCAAGTCTCCAGCTTTTTTTTTTAACAGCTTTTCCAAGAATTATAACTCCACAAGTGTGATTAAGACTTTTCAATACTTTTTAAAGACCTCAATTTAGGATAATTAAATTTTTCAACCTATAATACATTTATAATTCTTTTTAAGATCTCACGGATACCCTGCAACAGTTCCAAATAACCCTAACCCGCCTAATAACATTAGGCCTCAGTAATCCATTGTTGAGAAAAAATAAATGTATAAAGAATAGTTATGATACAGCACCTTGTTTCGGTTTGAGGTAAAAGTGCAATGCACCAGAATACCAGAAATGACAATACAGACTTTCTGTGGGGAGAACCCTCAGGCCCCTTTATTTACAGTATGAGTATTTATTGTAAAATCAGATGTTGATTAACAAACAGCCCGTTTCTCAGAGTCATTTTCCTTCTCAGTCCACCTTTGATTTTGTAAGTATTTGATAAAAACAACAAAAATCTTATTTAGGGAACCGGCCCTGATCACTACTCTCAATATCCACAAAAAGAAATTAAACACAGTGTTGGAGTGTATGCTGAATGCTTACCTTAGTGCCCACACAGGCTGCTGCAGAGTCCCAGGACGGAGGAGAACCCTGGGGCTGCTCCTCTGTCCAGCTGCTCTGAGGACTGTGTGCATTGTGACAATCCTGAGCCGGGAATCCACTGGTGAACGTCCCATTACCTACAACACACACAGGTTCTGATAAGAACTCTGGTCAACTTTTTTCTCACTCATTTTGTTTAATTTTATGCTTACGGGCTAAATTAAACATAGAAGCACCACTACAAAAACTGAAGAAAGATTTTTACTTATTTTGAAACCAAATCAAAATACAACTAAACGCAAAAGTACATTTGTAGTCCAATATAAGTCTTGGCTTACTTCTAGTCTATTTTGTGGTAAAACAGTAATTTTTTTTTGTCATTATGGAGCTTTGTCAACCTGCAGAAATGCTCTAGCTTTCAACTTTCTTTGCAGCTAGCTTCACTGCCTGCGACAACTGCAGGAGTACAATACACACTTTCACTGTGGTGATGTGAAGGCACGTACCTATGTAGTCGTTCTCCTCACAGTATGTGTATGGGCTGCAGTGGTTGTTGGCACTATTCCATGTAAACCTGTTGAAACACAGTGGCACAACATTGAGTGAAGGCATCAATACTCGTCGTGTTTCTATTAACCGTCAAGTATCACAAATTTCAATGGGAAGCTAGATGCTGATACACTTCATTGCAAAGAAGAAAAAGAAAACGGTACTCGGACTATACTACTCGGACTAGGTCTTTATTCCCATTGGGCTTTGGGGTTTGTTCTGAATGGCTCTTTTGTTTACTAGCTTTGAGAAATAAACTACTTGCTTTATTTATCATCATTTGTGTGTTATGTAAAACTATAAATAACACATTTTAGCTTAAACCGTATGATTATTTGTAGCAGAAAGAGGAGGGACAGTAAAGCCGCATTACCCGTTGTATGTGGTGGGAGCGGCTGTCTGGGGGAGGTAGGGCAGGGCCTCGGTGGTGTTGTATCTGAACTCATTGGTCAGAGGGATGGAAGGAGCAGACCAGTTCTCCTCAGGCACATACTGACCACACGCTTCTGAGGAAAAAACAAACAAACACGTATGTGAGGAAAAACATTACAACAAAGCCAGAGAGCAGAAAAACTGTTTAGAACATTCTCCAGTCAAATCATCTTTTTGATAAGTACATTATCCTGCGATTAAAAAAGGCAAACAAACTGCGATTGGAAAAAAAGTGATCCAGCAGTACAACCCTGTCGTCATGGCAACAGAGGAGTGAACAGATGTTATTTTGATCACAACAATGTAACAACATGTACATGCAGGGAGAATTAAATGGATATTATTAACTTTTAAGACAGCAAAGATTAAGACTTCAAGGCATTTGAGTAACAACCAAGTTGAACATTTAACACAGCTTTGTGTTTTTTTTATTCTGTTAACTACGTTTTGTCTGGTTTCTTCTTCTATAGTTGGACTAAACCAGGACTAAAACTGGATTAAATCAGGACTAGACCAGAACTGAAATTGGACTTGACCAGGACTAAAAAATGGATTAAATCGGGTCTAGACCAGGACTAAAACTGGATTAAATCAAGACAAGACCAAGATTGAAACTGGATTAAATCAAGACTAGAACAGGACAAAAAAACTGGATTAAATCAGAACTAGACCAGAGTTGATACTGCTGTCGACCTGGAATAACAAATAATTGATTAAATCTGGTCTCCACCAGGACTAAAACTGGATTAAATCAGGATTAGACCAGGACTGAAACTGGTCTAAACAAAGACTGAAACCTGACTAAACCAAGACTAGACTAGAGCTAAAACTATCAGGATTTAACTAATCTAAGCAACAAAAACACTAGCATTGAGATTATACACACATATATAATTGTTTTGAGTTTGCACAGATTAATCGTTAATTGTCAAAAATTAGGATTATTTATTTGTTTCCACTGTTTTTTTTCACTTAATTGATACAATTAGATTAACAGCAAAAAACAAAAAAATGCTGTAGAGACTGGGAGCATCGTGCAAAAATAAAATATTGTCATGAATAAGTGAGTTTATATGCCAAAGTGTAGCAGTCTGCTTTTATAAAATTAGGTCTGCAAAAATAAGTAATTCTTGTAAAAATAATAAAATAAAATAAAATATAGAAATCAAGCGGGACTTTGTATTTTACTCACTATATAATCTTGTATAAATAGAGCTAATGACTCCGTGACAGAGCTGACTTACCCATGTTCCTGTCCACTCCTGCAGCCACCGCAGCAAAACTGGGGTTAAAGCTGGGCACTGGGGGCTCAGGACTTTGGCACAGCTCTTTTACATACAATGTGTTCATGCTGGAGAAAGAGAGAGAGAGAGAAGATTCAATCACTCAACATAACAAAGAAGACTTCACTGACACAGCTTAAAGTGCATATGACAAGTTTTAGACACGGAAAGTTGAAGTTTAGAGGTGAAACTGAGAAATAAACAGTTGTAAATGATGAGAAGCTGCTTTTTCCTCAGAACATTTAAATGTAAAAGCATAAAGAATTTCATTTCATTCAGTAATATAAATGTTTCTTCTCAAACTTAGAAAGAGCCACATTGATAACCACAGTTTGGTTTTTGTTAGCTTTTAGTGTTAGTCGTAGTTTCTATTTGACTTGTTTTGACGGTTCTTTGCATTTTGGTTAGTTGGGTTATTTTCTTATTGACTGGCTCAAAATGGTCTTTTTCTTTGTTACTTTTAGTTTTTATGGGTTTATAGGAGTTTATTTTATTTTTTCTTTGCTCTAAATCGGGGTGCCCAAACCTATTTCCTTGTCGAGCCAAAATTCGCAGATTGTTTCCCTGGCGCACCAAAATGTATTACATTGAAGCATGCAGAGTAATAATCACAATGTTCTGCATTTAAATAGCTTTTTTTTTTTTTTTTTAGAAGATATGAAGTCTTTTATTGACATGCTTTAGGAGTTGGGTGTCATTTGACAGTCTTTTAAACACAAAATAGAATCAAAAAGATAGTCCTAATAAACCTAAGCACTCCTTTGCAGGCCAAATTAACCCCCCTGGTGGGTTGAATTTGGCCCCTGGGCCCCACATTGGGCACCACTGCTCTAAATATACTACACCTTCAAAAGAACTAGAAGCAAGAACTTTAATAAAAGAGGATAGAAAACTCCTAATTGCATAACTTATAAGTGCCTTATATATTAAATTGTTAATATGTCTGACACTTTAATTGTTCATAACACTGCTTTACTTCTATGTCATAAATACTTGTAGTAAAGTTGTAAACAAAAAAAATATTCATGCATGGGGAAGTAGTTTTTGCGAGAGTGAGGGAGGAGTTGGAATCATTTAAATCCACACTTCTTTTTCACTGTATGGAAATGAGGCAAAGTTAAACTGATCATTTCATGTGCTAACGTACCTGAGAGGCTTCGTATTGCTGCTGTTGTGGTGGTACTCTCGCTCTGATGGATAAGTGCTGTATTGCATGGATTCCCCTGAAAAACACAACAGAAAACAGAGTTAGCATCCAACAAAATGAGCTGCTATTGGTCCTTTATCAGCCCAACCCTAAAGTTAACATGATTGTGTATTTGTGTCAGTACTTTTATTGGCTGAGGTAGAGCAGGTGTGAGTTCGTCCGCTCTGTTCTTTGTCTCCTTCCATACTGCTGGCACTGCTCCAGCTGCCTCTGCTGTCCCGCACACTGCGAGATGAGCTGCCAGAGTCTGAGCCGGACTCACAGGGACCAGTGCGCCGGTCTGACGGGCCTCTGTGCCGAGAGCGAGCGGGGCAGGAGCCTAAAACACACGTACACTCGTTTAGAACAAACAGCATTCTGGAATATGGCTTCTTTGATGAACTAAACTGAACTGAGAGTCTCATTTATCAATATATCTAAATGTTCGCACTATAGATACAGTCGGCTGGATATCTCAATCATTTTTTAGCATAACTTGATAACGGTATTCAGACGATATTATTTCAAACCAACCGGAAAATGTTCAACTAGCTATTTGAAGTAAATCTGCAGCTATGAGGAGACGAGGCTTAATGCTTCTGTAGTTTTTTATTATGCTGACTAGAGAGAAAGTAGTCATGGTAACTATAGCAAAAAATGTCCACTTTCAGCAGCCATGTTGTGTTGGAAGATTCTACTAAAGATCTAGTACAAACTAATAGGAAGCTGAACTTTTGAATGACATTTTCCCTTAAATACTTGAAAAAAAAATCTTGAAAAACACATTTTTAATTTTAGGAATAATCATATTTGTCCATATCGTGCATAGTGTATAGTAACACACTTTGTATTTTTTCTACATAAATCCAGTCAGGTGCACTGTTTTTCTTTAGACAGTTCTCTCCATTATTAGAATCACAAATATATAATTTTATGCTAAATTATTCGCTTTGATGTATGTAAAAAAAATTGTATATATATATACAAAATGGTCACTGCAACTGCCAACAATCAACCCACACTATCTTTAGTCAATGACCGTTTCAGATCACTCTCAAGAATTACAATGAATACAATGTAAAAGAAGATATACTTATGTTACAGTTAGACAGACTAATCATTGGTCACTGGTCTAAATTTAGTAGGGTCAGTAGCAAACAGAAGCATACCGTTAAGTTTGAGCGGGCTCTCTGCACACGGCCCTGTCTTTGGTGCTTCTGTTTTGCAGCCGTTGCGATTCCTGCTCCGAGCTGCGTTGTTGTGATTGCCATTCTTCCATTCGGGTTCCTTTTCCCTCTGTGCCGTCGTAAGGCTGTGTTCAGGAGCACTGCAGAGAGAGGACGATCATGAGAACACACTTTCCTACAGGCTCTTTTCACAGTGTTGCGGCTAAGCTATTTCCGCTCTTAAAATACATGCGGATAGTCTCTTCTCGTCCCATTTATTCCCTATAGAGAATTAGCTGAGAGACGCACTAAAACAATTTGAAATAAATAGATCAAAAGAGGAGTATTCGCAGATATAAGGCAAACTGGAACTAACCTAGCCCAATGTTTTGATGAAAATGCAGTTATGTTGCGTTGGTTGAATAAATAACTTGACGCGTTACCTTAAGCCGTTTTCAGACTTCTTGCGGCTCCTCTTTCCCTTGTTTCCCGGTGCAGTGCCAGACTCTGCACTCTGTACTTTCTTTTTCTGGCTTTTTCCATCTCCTCTGAGCTGCAGACAGAAACATAAGAGAAACCATTTTAATCTCAAATGATTTATTATTTTCATACATGTTTGTTTGATGCCTATGCCTCAGTATTTTCAATTTTGGAACGGGACCGCTGTAAAATGAATGAAATGGAAAACAACAAGCCCCAGATATGTTTATGATGATGATGGAAACTAAAAGCTTTAGAAGGCACGTATTATATAATATCTGTGTTCACTCATGATTAGTTTACTCAAAATTGGATCGATTTAGACAGGTTTGCAAAATATTGGTTTGTTCTGCAATTGATCCTTGAAAATCCCTGTTTGTATGTATTGTATTTGTCTGTATTTAATTGTGACTGGCAAAACACATATGATTTTAAATTGTCATGTAGCTATGGAAGCTCAGTCTGCCCCATGTCGACTATATTTTTTTGCAAAGCTATCGCAATTGATGTGATTATCATGATGACGGAATAATTTGATAGTATAACTCATGCTGTGAGTTTGAACTTGTGTGCTTCCTCTTACCTCTTGCTCAGAGCTGTCCCTTTTAACAGCCTCCACCTTGTCGTAGGGCTGTGTAAAGCTCTGCACTGAGGGCGTGCACATGAGCAGGCCTGGTCGAGGTCCAGGGCTCACTGTCATGTTGTCGGGGAAACCAGCAGGCATTTCCATGGGAAACATAACCACTGCTGGGACCTCCTCGGCACTGGCCTCTGCATACTCCGCTTTACTCTCCATCTCGGACAGGAAGGCGGGCTCCATGGCGTCAGGTTCGGGGTTAGAAGGCGTGTCTGGGAGCAGCTCCTCTGTGTCTTCGCTCTCCTCCTCCACAGCGACCGCGGGGGCTGGGCTGTACTTGTACTTGGAGTAGTACAGGGATACTTTGGGTTTCTTCTGGGTCTGGGTGGGTGTGGAGGAGGAGTTTTTCTTGGAGGACTGAGCCCGCTGTGGAGGAGAGTTGGCCAGAGCGGGTGATCCTCGACCTTTGCCTTTGTCTGACGGGTGGCACGAGTCCACATAACTCTTACAGCTGCCTTTGGATTTACTGTGTACACACAAACACACACAGATTACCACATGATCTAAAATACAATATAAAAGACATGTTTTTCTCCTATTTCAAACTTCTAATAGAACACCTTTAAAGCTCAGGATTTCGTCTGGGGGTGGAACTTAACATCAATGAGTTTTTTTTTTTTCCATTTGATAAGGTATTCATCACTATCCATGTAAAATGAGAATTTAGATTAGGATTAAGCGCAGGTTTAGGGAATCTTAGGCTGACACTAAGATTGTCAAACCTTTAGGCAGTCCCCTTCTTTTATATGCAGTACATTGCTTTGAAGTTTGCATTAACATTTTTATAGGTGAATATCTACCTCGTAACCAAATAAATGTGCTTCTTTGGCTTAGTTTGGGACCCTTATGTTAATGATTAGGGTTTCTACTGTAGTGTCCATGCTACTGAGGAAGAAACTACTTCTGTTTTTTGTAACTTTTCAGCAAAGTTTTGGCGCCCCTATGCTGCTCCTTAATCTTGTTTCATTTAATACAATGAGGTTGGATTATGTTGCATGCAATATGCACAGGATTTATAATTTTACCTACACAAAAAGGAAACAGCTAATGCGAACCATGAATCTTACCAGCCATCTTTGCTTTGTCTATTGGCTCAACAAATAAGGTCTTAATCACTGGAAATGAGGCAGCTTGTCACAGAATCGAGTCTGTGTTTGGTGTTGAACATTATTTCATGTGTCTTGCTGCTCTTTTCTGTCTGGTTTTCAGCTGAATCTGTGTTTTATCTGGTCCTTGTTAAAAGGAGGTCTGAAGTGAGCTATAGGAACACCTGCTCCAGAGTCCGTTAGGAATTCAGAGCCCACAGTGGCTCACTTTGGACCATCAAGCAGAGCAATACAGGTTGCTGTGTGCAGTGAAAAAAGCACAAGTCCCAACTGCATTACGTGTACCGAGCGTATGGAAACAGTACTTAGTGTTTTATAGACTGAAATGCCTCCACAACAGAAATTGCTCTACATCGAACATTAGCACGTACTTGACTCCGTTGGGTGTGATGTTGTTGACGGTGCCATTGTCTCGAGGTAGATTTGAATTATGGTTACTTCTGATGCTCGGTGTGGTAAAGTCATTGAGGATGTAATGGGCCTCATCGAACGCCATCCAGCACACGAAGAACAAAGAGAAGCTATATTTAAAATAAAAAAATAAATACAAATCAGTTCATATTTCAGTGGCATTTTTGATTCATGAGGAAAGTAAATACTGACCAGGTAAAAATGACGGTGAGCAGCCAAAAGTTCTCCTCCCAGCTAGGCCCGGGCATCACCTGGGCACACAGCGGCAGCATGTGGTGGGGCAGGGTCACATTCAGGGTAAAGGGGAACGAGGTGCCACGAGCGGTCACCAGGGTCAGGTCCCGGATCACCCAGGATGATGTGAAGTCTGGGATGAACCTGCAGAAGACACGACCACATTAACAACATGAAGCAGGGCTGGGTGATACTGACAAAAATGACCATCTTGATCATTTTTTGGCATATCTCTGTAACATTATTATGTATAACATGTACATATTAAAATTTGTCTTCAAATTTGTTACTGCACTGAAAACCGGACAATAAGCATAAAATTGATTGAATGACAAGGACATTTAGAAGCTTTTTTTTTCATAAATTCAAGTTTTTGTGCAAAAGTTATTAAATATTGTAAATGGTTGAGTCAAACGTGAAGGTGAATGTTTATTCAATAGAGAAACTTACATTACAAAATCACAAAATGAAAGTGAACTTACACAATGGTGATCTCGAGGGAGGAGTTATGGTCTAGGTGGAAGGAGTGACACTGCAGGACCTCGAAGCCAAAGCCCTGACACTTGTAGCCGTTTATGTTCATGGACATTACAGTCAGCGGCAGCTCCCCTGCGTTCTCCACTTTGAAGCTTTTCTTGATGGCAAACAGCGGCTTGTTGTTCCGCAGGCCTACGAGATACACAACGGCACGTCAGATATCAGCCAGAATATATTTACAAGCACTCAAACTGTGACCCATGTCGAGACAAGAGAGGAGGAAAGATCATCCAGCATGATTTGATTTATTTATCTATCTCTTATTTTAGACAGCAAAGAGCCAACACATGATTCAAACTGAAAACCTGCAGAAAGATGTACAAAAACAATTAACAAGATAAAAATTTGAGATGCAGATACTTGTAACAGTGTATCTGAACTCCGCTAATATAGTGTTATGCAACTGTTTATTTATTGTGCAAATAATAGCTTAACTTTTTTAGAACAACATTTCAAACAATGTGAGACGTTCTGGGTCAACATCTGCCAGTTAATAATTTGATTACTTCCAATTAAAGGCACAATCAGGATATCAGCGGAACTGATATCAGCAGACTGACACACAATACTACAAAATTTTATGGACTGACACAAATATCTGATGCCAGCATTGATGCATTACTGGTAAAAAAATGTTAAAATAAAAAATTTGCTTTCAGTATTATATGTCTGTGGCATCAAAAAACTATTTGCTTTTACCATACAAGAACACATTTTTTTTCTACAAAGTTAAAGATGGAGTAGCTGATTTTCACAACTTATATTTTTAATCTGACAACTTAATATTGACATGTTTTCATTTTTGGTTGCAAATATGGCTTAAAAAAAAAACTTCTTGCAAACAGCAAAGTGAAACTGGAGAGGATCACCCAAGCACAGCCAATCATATCAAATTGGCTAAGAACTAAAATTCATTATTATTCAATTCAGACCGGGTCATTGTGCTGCATTTATCATATATATTTTAGAGGAAAACACAAAATTTACAATTTATAAATAAAAAAGTTATTACCCCAACTTTAAAGAAAAGTTTGTACAAATTTGGAAACAGGACCACACCTCATCTACATCCCTTAAGATCGCCACGTTATGTAAGCCCCTCTCCTCTTGTTATCATCCTCATGCAACAACCTTAATTGCACTTTTAGTTGTTTATAAAAAGTGCAATGTTTCAGCTTTAGAGCAGAGGACAAAAAACAAGACAACAGACAACAGTTACTGCAAACTGAAATGTACCGTCTCGACACTCCATGAGCAGGGACTGGGGGACGTTGAATCTGAGCGAGGCCCCGGGACCAGGCAGTTTACTCCCCACACGAATGAGCTCTTTGGCACCATGGCCCCTGACTGTCACCATGTCAAACACTGTCAGGTTGTTCCTACAAAAGAAAATTGCATCGTTTTGGTTACAGTTTTACCAAACAGCACAAAAACTGTATCAGTAACGCTAACTTCAGGTGGTTTTAAAACATTTATTGCAAATGAATGAAATAGAGTATGTTTAGGAAATGTCTGAAGCTGTACCTGATGATAAGAATGGTGGTAGTGGGTTTGTGTTCAGAGGGAGTATAGACCACAGCCACTTCTCTGGACTCCCACGGCTGCAGGAGGAGACGCAGCACTCCCTTCCACTCAGGTTCTGCTGCACACTGTCTGCAGACTGGGAGACACAGACAAAAGTTTATAAAGTAGAATGGAGAATGGACATGGAGCAGAAATGATTTGAGCAATTACCTTTAGTGAACTGGCCAGCAGAGAGAATTCTGCAGTACTAATGTTCACAGAAACCGGGCTGATATTAAACCTGTGCATTAAAAGAAAAATTATGCAAATTAAGATAAAACCATTATATTTTTATAAAGATGACAAAATACCATTTAGTAAGGAGATCCAGAGCCTCCAGGGGAGCAGGGTACAAGGAGAGGATTCGAATCTCTACAGCAACCACTGAGGAGGACGGGTTCTTCAGCACAAAGGTTTTTACCTGGAATTAAAGAGAGCAAGATTTTACTTTAACCTGGTCAAACTAGTTCTGCTACTATTCTAAGAAGTGTGTAAACTCATTAAAAAAGGAATGCACTTATTGTTTTGTTTGCTAATGCATTACACTTCAAATGCTTTTCTAAACAACTAAAAAACAAAACAAAACATGTCTTTGACTTGCTTGCTTACCTTGCTTTCATTGACAGGTGTAGCACCAAAGTCTAATGTGGAGGAGGTCTCTACAGGAAGTCTGGGCCACCTAAACAGATGTGTCGATATACTGAATATTATACATTATTATTACGGTACACAAAAAACAGCAACATATCAAATTACACAAAAAGATCATCAGCATATAATTGAATAATCACCTGCAAGGGGGCTTGTCTCTGTGCCTCTGCCATCGCGAGCACAGCTCTGAGGCCAGTTTACTGTCTATAGCCCAGGAAGAGGGGAAGAAGTCTGGGAGGAGAGAGCGCTGCCACTCTGAGCGACCTGTGGAACAGTTCAACACAGTATGAGTACAAAGACACCATGTTATTTCTTTGTTTTTACAGGAGTGATGAGTCACCTGTCTCAGACAGTCTGAGAGGACAAGGCCGACTGCACTCTCGCTCCACACCAAACAGCACACCGCCCTGCTGTGAGACACAAACATGAAGGATGCTTCACACTTTACAACATGATAAAATAGTCAAAAGTACTTTAACTAACTGTAGTGTACAAAAACTTGTGTTACCTTGGAGAAAGTAGAGTGAAAGTAGAGAGGGACATGCAGCGTGGGTCCAGGCTGGTGTTCAGACTCAGGGTGAACACTTGGTTTAGGGGAGGGCTTCTGTGGAGCAACTGGAGGGACAGAACATGAAAACAGCCTGGAGCAACAGTGACAGGGCGGCTGAAGTTCACCACCTAGACACCAGAGGGCAGCACAGGCAAATGTAAGACCCTCATAGAGCACCACAGATGTAATGACAAAATCACACATCCAAACAAACTTAAAAAAAAAACGTGCATAACAGAACATTTATACATCCATGTTTTAAGGTTCTGTATTAGATAAAATAATTACATTGAGCTTGTAGGCCATGTGTGTAACTATTGAAAGGTTTTTTGTTAAATTAACATATATGGCAAACAATTATGCTTAGGCAAGATAATATTTGTTGAATTCATTTAGATATAATCCTGTTTTGAGCACATTTTGCTTGTCAAGCAAAATGATGATTTATTTTTCTTACTTAAAGTTAATTGATATTTTTAAGATACATATTGTAGTGTCATACATTGAAGTTAAAACCTTTAACTTCTAAAACACCTCTCAGCACCAGTTTTATCCTGAATTCAAAGGAAGTGGCATTTTTTTCAGATTTCAAGTTAAAAATATTTTTCTTAAAGGAACCGTAAGTAAGATTTGGATTTCAGATATCATAAAATTACCTATGTATCACATATACAATGTTCAAATGTAATCACATTTTTACTGAGAGTCATTGTACATCTGAGTTATTCCTAATTAAAAAGGCAATGGACATGGTGTTCCTTGTAGACGTTTCTCAAGAAGATTATCCAATGAGAAAGCAGAATGAGCCTCACATGACTCTCTCATTTGCATTGCCAGTTTGGTTTCTTAGAGCCTGAAGCTGCTTTTGAACCATGAGTCAGGAGCATGTTTGAGGTTGAACAGATGTTGCTCCAGGACACAGACACAACTGTTCATGGAGTTGTTACAACACAGTTCTCATTACGCTTCACCAACATTGTGTAGAAATGTTCTTTATGGAAACAAACAAAGAGTTAGGTGTCTGAGAAAGTGACATGTTATTACCCATAATTCATAGTAAAACGTTTTCCTTATTGGTCAATAGCTTCTCATCTTCAATGTTTGGGCCATTTCACACTCTGGCAACCAAAGTTTATCTGTGATTGTAATACCTTTTTTATACCACTTTCTTGCATACGGTTCCTTTAATTGAAGTGAAGATTTTATGTTTCATTACTGTCTGAGTGCTAAATCATACTTAAGACAATCAAAACATACGCAGAGTAAAATATATACCACTTATTTCAAGCATTTCTGAACTTTATAAACTACCTTTTGAAGATGCTTATTTTTTTTCCATGCAAACCTCAATATGCCAAAGAAAAGTCAGTTTCTGCGATTGATTAACATGTTGCAGCCCTAATCAGATTCTCAGCAGAAATGAATTGTCCTAATGATTTGCAATGAAAGCCAATAAAAAGGGCAGGACGCCAAGAAAGTAATTCAAACAAAGCACAGATCTTTATGGTGAGGTGAGTGTTACCTTGAGTGCACTGTTGAACCTGTGTGACAGTGAGGCATTTGTTACTGTCAGGGCCACAGACAAAGGGTTAGAGATCCACAGCTCCACCTGCTCCGAGTGAGTTTGCTTCACCTGGAACACCTCTTCTGTGCTCCTCCTGTCACACAACACAATGGCATGTTGGAAGAAAGCCAAAAACAGCTCTTTGTGATATGATGTATGAGGACAGACCAGGCACACAAAGTTCTTATCAGATTCTGTTACGTTTTCAAAGAGGCGCTATGAAACGCCTGTGGAACACCATATTTCATGTTTTGGACGTTTTAAACAACAAAAGGTTGTGCACAGACATTCTTTTAATTTAAAAATGCACCTAAACATTTTGACTGAGGCAAAAGTCTCAAAAGAACGCCTGGTAAAATGTGTTTCTTAGCTTTTGTTGGCCTAATTTTTCTGCCAGCGACAGAGCATGTTACAGTTACTAGCAGAATCACAAGCATCACAGCAGTGTCCTTTCTTACAAGCTAAATGTCCAATATTAAATTAAGATTTCTCAGTGCTACTGCGTGATATTATTACTGTTATTATGGGATCCATACTATGTTTTCCAAAACATTTCTATGCAGTATTAGTTACAGCAGTGATTCTTAACCATAGGGCAGGGGCCCAAAGTTGGGCCGCGAGCACCTCCTTGAGGGCCACAAAATCAGTAAAACACAATACATTTAATAGGAGATTGGGCCCCAGGGTACTTTCTACATGAATATTCGGGCCCCAAGGTAAAAAAGGTTAAGAACCCCTGAGTTAGAGCCTACAAGTAACATTTATGGCCAGGCTAACTATAACAAAACTTGGCAGCTTGGCAAGTATTTACTTGCCTTTTTCTGAGACTAGTGATAGGAGTATGGTTACCGAAGTATGGAGTCTTAAAATGTTCAGTATCGATACTCATATGCAAATATTGATACTAATTTGTATATGTACATTTTAAAGCAAGGCATTAATTTTGGAATTATTGAGGCCATCTCTTCATTGTTTTGTGTCAAACTTACATCAGCAGCAGCAACTATCTGTATTTGCTGATTTGTTTGTTCTTTTAAAGACTATTTGAAATATTTTTTACATAAAATTTTTTTAATGTCTTCACCTGTAAGGTTATACTGATATCGAGTATCAGCATCGATATTGGAAAAAAATCCACCCAAAATACTTGGCATCTTATCCATACCAAAAATTGTAGTATTGACCCATCACTATCTGGGACACTAAATAATATTCCCCATATACATATTTACATTTTGATTTGCCAGAGGGCTGGTTCTTTAAAGATTTTTCCAAGCTGAGGACTGGTATTGACACTGGTATTAAACCTAGATACTCAACTGAAAAAGTATCAATGCATAAAATAATCACAGCAAAAATAGCCTTTTGTCTACAATAAAGCTATTGAAATTGAGAAGGTTGCTTGAAGATAAAAATATATATACATATTAAATTCCATCCAGATACATCTTCATTAAATAAGAAGGAAAACCTTTGTTATGCCATTTTTTACATTCCACTTTGTGTAACATCTAACAATCTAACAAGTACAAACACTCAGTCAGAGCAGATACATTTAATATTTGCTACATTTCTATACATGCTACATAAATAATCAAACTCAAACCTAATGCACACATACAGTACATGTGGACTCTGCTCCTCTCAGATGACGGACTAACCTGTGTGTGATATGTAGTCCAGGGAGCTGATCCAGGCTCTGGTTTCCTACTATGTCTAAACTGATATGACTAATGCACTTTCGCCCATGGCCTGGCATTGAACCTGCATGAAGATAAACACAGACGAGTTTGAATTAAAACACACAATTTTTGTATCTACATTATGGCCTGAAAAAGGCAGATGATGGATTCTCCACAGAAAAGTTACACAGTGCACCTTTAGTTACAAGCACAGGAAAATGTTACCTCTGCAGGACAATGTAGCCACTTGAGTGAAGTTTTTTGCTTCAGGCCTTAGTAAAGCCTGATGCACAGCCAGGTTGGCTTCTAATTTGGAGAGCACCTGCATCTCCTGGTAAAAAAACATGACAGTCAGAGATGGTTCAAATTAGATTAAATACAATTTATAAGAGAACATCTGTGACAATGAAATTACAGACAATGTACCACAAGAGTAAAAATTATTACCACTATGATGGGTACTAGGATTTCTGCATTATTTAGTCATAAAATATGCTCTTCATCTAAGTCACAATATTAACAAATACACTCTGGTTAAACTCATGCTGCAATAAAGGAAGTTTTTACATGTTTTTAATGGAGCCTTTGTGTAATCATTCACATATCAAAGTTGAGCTATCTAATTTTTTTCTTCATGAATTAGTAAACTTTGTTTTTCTTCCAAAAAGTATCTTGTAAATGCAAAGCTATGAGACAAAGTCACATTGCTGTGTAATGTCTAAATTGAATAATATGTCTTAGTTCTCATCACGAGCTGTAAGCATCACCGCTGTGATTGGCTGAGCTTCACTTTGACGTCTGTAAAAAGATATTCTTAAGTCACAATTTCGGCAAAAAAAAAAAAAAAAAACAAGACAAAAAAACATATGGATATTAACCATGTGCTGAAAGATTTGTGAAAGCTAAGAACTAGTTCGACATATTTAAATACCTACTTCAAATCAGGTACCTCAGCTTTAAGCATTTGCAAACATTGTGAATGTAGTAAATACTCAATAAAAACATACAAAAAACGTTTTGTTTTTGCAGGATTAGGTAAAGTGTGTGCCTATTTTAGTGACCTACAGATGATCAGATGACATTCTATGACAAAACCATGCAGAAATCCTTGTTTTTCTAAGGGGTGCCAATACTTTTTCCTCTTTATAGTTTCTTTTGTAGTATTTGTACTTAATTGCTTCAGTCTATTTTACAGCTGTAAGTTCTGTTTACAGTTTTGTTTAGGCTACTCAAGTCTATAGAGCGATCAGACAGAAATGGTCAAATCTGCTTCTTTTATTGTGTCTTCCTTTACCTTTACATCCAGCTTTTTGCTTCCCGAGTTTAACATATAAACTCCCAGCTTTGGTTCAGCTACAAAAAAAGAGAAATTAGTAGTTTGTTCATATGTTTTGTGTGATAAATGTACAGAATTGATCTGCCAGCCCACCTGTACTTAGCAGTCCTGTCCCATGTGCCACCAGTAGCACCAGAATGTGCTCTATGACGTATGGTTTGAGCTTGTCCAGGTCGGCAGGGCGGTCCCCACGAGCAGACAGGTTAATCTGGAGACTTAGCCGCTCCTCACTCTGGAGACATGAGCCCTGGGATCAAACATGTACATGACAAGTCACTTCATAATACAGAGTGGGCAGAGTTAGAAAGGAGCTAAAATCAGGAATCAAATAAGGATGTTTTCAGTTTTGAGTACATGGATTCTGATATGGTTATTCTTTGTACAGTATTTGTGAGGCTGTTAGCATTTTTTTTCTCTTATTAATGATAAATAAACTATATATTAAAATATATTAAAAAAAAAAAACAAGAAATGTTATCTGGTTGTTTTTTTGCTATAACACAATATAACACAATGCAAAGTTTCTAAATATTCAGAAAAATGTACTCTGATTGGACATTTTAATACAAGAGTTTTATAACACATTTTTATTTTCATATCGCTGGTAGTAGACTAACGTAACTCCATCTACTGGCTGCTGTTATTATATAGCTAATATCATGATATAGTGATACCAAAATTGTCACAATATATTAAGATATTAAACAGTATAACTTGCATCAAAAATGGTTTTGAGTTCAGATCATTAACACACATTTTCTACAAAAAAATAAAAAAATTACAAATATTTTACTAAACATAAATATTGAAATAATAATAATAATGATGCATTGCATTTATAAGCTCTTTTCAAGACACTGCCTCAGATTAAGCATGATTCATTTATCCATTTTGCCCTGGGGCAGACTGACAGAAACAAGGCTGCCACTTTGTGCTATCAGCCCCTCTGACCACCGCCAACCATTCACACCCACTCCAGATCCATACTAAGCAATGTGGGTGAATTGTTTTGCCTAAGGACACAACCACAATTTTTCCTTGTGCCATCCCACTGTAGCACCTGGGGTTCCAGGAAGATCTCAGAGATTTACCTAGGACATTCAGAACAGTGTGTTTTGAGGCTCAGAGAAGATTCAAAAAAAAAGGATTTCACCAACAGAACAAAAGCTGTGTTTTAATAAGGAGGCAATGTAACAATATGGTTAAAAACTCCAAAAGTCAGTTTTGCATAATATTTGATATTGTTTTAGGTCTGCATCAATAACAGCTGGTACCATATCTGCAGCTTTTCCAAAAATGCACAGCCAGCTTGTACTTCTTCTAATAAAATACATCAAAGCATTATAAAATATACACGTATATCCCACAGTGACACACAACAGTGAGTGAGAGAATGCGACAGTTAAGAGTTTAAGATAAGTGTAAAGCATGAGAGCTAGCCTCCTCTCACTAACACTGTGACACCCCTGTGAAAGCGTCTCACGTCTAAAAAGGTCAGCGCGGGGCCGAGTGGGTGAATCAGCGTTTGACAACCTGCAGACAGATGCCATGGCCCGCTGCCACTGCCGCTCAGGGCCTGTGATAGCAAACATAATCCCTGAAAAGCCAAGGCTACGAGGGCATCTTCCTGTGAGACCAGTGACATCCAGACCAGAGGTGACGACAAGTTCAGTCCGGGGAAGAGAGAACTATGAGAAGGTTCTGTTCACGGCCAGGCCCTGCGACATATAGTACAGTACATGAGAAGAAGTACCCAACTCTTATCGACTAGGGACTACTTCAATGGAACTGGACTTGCTGCTGTGTCTTTTGGTGCCTTTGTAAAGTATCAAAAATCAAATCTCTATAACCCAGTACTGATTTAGTCAGAGGAACCACCCAGTCCCATTATTTGTGTTCAGACAGTGACAGTGGCTGAAAGTTGGTCTGACTGTCTTTAACATTAGCAGCTGAAGAATTTGGATCAACAAGTTATTGAAGGCACTCTACCACTATACGTTTTTTTCTGTCAAAGAAACAAGACTGTGTAATCCCTCATTTGTCCAGTAGTTATCCATAGACGAAAAGCTTTAAAGTTGGCATCTGGACATGGTATTCATTCGGGTATTCAACTGTCATTCGAAAGTAATTTTCAATCTGACTGAAAACTTCTTAATCTCCGAATCAGTTAAAATTGTCTGCAGGTGTCGTGTGTATATTGATGTATTGTTTGTTCATTAAAATCCACAAAGTTCATCTGATATTGTTGCAAGCAATGTGGCTAACTGTCAACAGCATACAGTCATGCCTTGCTCTTAACAGCTTTGAAAAAAGCCTAAAGTGCGTATGACAGGTTAGACTACATTTTTAGTAAAACATAGTAAAAATGATTGTTTTAGATTTCACTAAACATTTAGTTTTGGTGAAGTTATTATGGTCTTTTGTCCAGTAAAAATTATATATGTGGAGGGAAATCTACAAATGTTACCTATCAACCACATTGTAAATCTGGGCCAAAATCAACATAAACAACACAGGAGTGACAATGTGACAATTATAACTTTTAACACTTTTGTGTGTAAATTGTCTTTGCATTTTGGCACTTTTTGATGACACATGTGGAGGGATTCTTTTTAAGAACTTGCAAATTTCTTCCTGCAATTTTCTACTTTTTGTTGTCAATTTCTTCATAAATTGCAAAATAAACATCTGCCATCACACCAAACTAAGTCAAAATTAGAAAAATGTTATAATCAGTGACATGTATCCAAACTGCAAGTATTAAGAATAAGCTAAATACATGAACCAGACACTTACAAATCTCCAGTTAAACAACACATATTATACAAAACTTACTTTTTTGAGTTTGTAATGCTGTTCCAGCATCGCTTCCTCAAAAAAAAAAAAAAAAAAAACACAGACGGCGTTACTATACCCCTGAGTCTCCAAAAGCACTGTTTGAATTTCCCAGATGTGTGATGTCATAGACACAGGATTTCTGCTCTTCAAGATCTTCTGCGAAGTTCAAAATTCACCCAGACTAGTTTTTCAGTTTAATTTTCTTTTGCAGCCAGCAATTGGTGCTCTAACTCAATTTCTGGTGCGAGAAACATGTGACTGTTAGAGTGTGTTTTTCAGTTCTAATACCTAAAGGGCAACGGAAAGGTTCTTAATAGCAGACTGAAAACACAAGAATACACTATCCTTTACATCCTGTATCTTCTCCCGTTTTTCATTGGTACATGTAAGTACAATGAATATTTCTAAACTAAACAACCAAAGTTAAAACAAGCTAAAAACACATTCCCACAAGCAAACTTGGAAGAAGCAGAAGAAGAAGCTCCAAATCACTTATTTAGGCAATGCAAAGTAAGAAGTCAAACTAATTATTGATCAAGGCTTCACTGTTTTAGATAACATTAGATTTGACCTGTTCAAGTATTAAAGCATAGAGAAGGAGACTACCTCAGGACTGCTGAACAAGCTCTTGGGCATGCTGCACTCAAGAAGAAGACCCAGAATAGTGATGTTCGAGGCATCTTCCTACAAAAACAAAACATAAAAACAAACAGGAAGAGTCAAGCTAGCATAAGAGTATATATATTACAAAGCATTTCAAAACACTTTTTTTTTTTTTTTTTAACAATTGATTCTACAGTTGACTGGTCACATTTATGAAAAATTGTAAAGATTGAGCCATTCATACAGAATTCTTCTTCTTTTTGCATGGTAAAGGTAATTTAGGAAGAGTATGCAAAGTAAATACAGAGAAAAACTGTTCTACGTGTGACATTTTGTGTCTGCACTTCCTGTTGCGGGGGCATAGAGAGCTCTCTCACGTTCAGATAACTGACATCTACTTCTTAGACTGTGAACAATACGGCTGTATTCTGAAAACTGAAATGAGTTGTGGTTTGTCAGTGAGGAATGTAAACACAGAATGAAGATGATGAGATAAAAGACAGTACCTGAGTTTGGGTCAGCTTAATGCTCTGGATGTGGGGGAATATAAGCGTGCTGTCCTTTCTGTGGACAGACTTTAAAGAGCCTCGCTGAACGCCCACACCAAATACCTGGAAAAAAAATAAAAATACTGGTAAAACTAGCATTTGATGATTTCTCTTTCCATCTTTGAATGAGTAAACTTTGTCTATGCCAACAAAAAGTATATTGCAATTGCAGCAGTGTGTGATAAAATCAAAGAGCTGTGTTCTAAATAAGAAAATAAGCACTTTATTTCTTGTATAAAGACAAAAGCAGTGTTTTGATTGGTTGTGCTTGGGAGGTCTGCTCAATCTTCACTGTGATGTTTGTAAAAAGATGCTTTTAAAGTCCCAAGGACAAATTGAACTACTCATTTCACTAAAATAAAGTTATAATTACACTATTATAATTAAGATTTTTTAGACAGAATAGTAATCTAAGACTGTATATAGTAATAGTAATAGTAATCTAAATCGGCGTGTGTGCTGTGCAGTGTTATGAGAGGATTATCAAACCCCGACTCTCATTAGTCTCATTCAATTCGATCTATAAATGAACAGCCTTTGTGTAATATTAGACAGGAGCATATCACTGGTGGAATGTAGCTTTTAACAGCAGCCCAAAACAGTTAGGCAGACTAAAATACTTCCACATGACTTCACATGGTGCGCTGTTTACTTGAGCTATGACTATAAGTGTAGTGTAGACTTAGGTCTCCTTTTTACACTAACGTTTTTACAATCAAAAATAGATTCTAGCACAAGGGAAATTTGCATCAAATTTAAACAAACATGGCGTTTATTAGAGGTGTTGAAATCAGTTCTCTTTCTCTTTCTCACTAAAGCCATTTGTGGACAAATAATGTTTTTCTCTGAGATTACAATAGTCACGTTTAGAATCTAGCCACTTTTGGGCAAACTTCCTATAAGCTTAGCAAAGAGAAAGGGTTTAAGATTACAATCTAAAGCTTGCTTCCTGGGTTAAACTTAAATACAACTCGAAGACTGTGCAAACAAAATTTCAATTTTGAATGATAATAACTAATCAACTGCAAAAATTGTGTGATCAAGTAATCGTGATACAGTATAACAGCCATCTAATTTTCACTCCTTGCATTTAAGGGGCGCTAAAGCTTTGGACTCTCTTTAAACAAAAAATAGATTTAAAAATCAGTTTGTAAATTGTGATTTATATAATGGCCATTATTTTTTCTATGATAATAGAGCAGCCCTACATGACTCACCTGGTATGACAGCAGCCCATGGGCCGATGTGTTTATAAATAATGTGTTTTCTACATTGCCCTCCTCTGATGGGAGGAATATAAGTTTAAAAGAAGCCTTCCCTCTGGGTGGAATCACCTGCAAACACACAAACACAGAGGTTAAGACTTGAAGTGTAGTAAGACAGATGCTGCTATTGTCCAGAACTACTCACTCTTCTGTGAAAGGAAGGGATGTAAAATGTCTGCTGGATGTAAACATGGACAGCAGCGTCACAGGGACTTCCTGGCTGGGGTTGTGTATATATATGGTTTCTGCTCTGGGCAGCCCCAGCGGCCTGCAACCACACAAGGACAGGATAAACAGCAGCTCTAGATCTGCACAACACAGAGCATTCAGAAAGCAGCAGACAAACTACAGCCTTCTGGGGCTGTGCACTCTCATTGCTCATGTGGCAGTACATGACAGCGTGTGCTGTGAGTTATGATGACATAATGAAGAGGTCTAGCAGTAGCACGTTAGCTCGTCTTTATCATTGGATTACACTGTACTGTAAACCTTAGTTATTCAGTAACTTTATCTTTGCTTTCTACATACAAGACACATCCCTCAAACAGATTAGAGCTGTATGGATCTAACAAAGGCCTCTGTGACAAAGACAGTTTGACTCGGTCCAAATAAGGAAATGTGTTCTGCAGAAGGAAGCGTTTATGAATGTGTTTAGAATTAGCTTTGTTCATCTGCAAGAAAACACTGGCACACTATTCGGAACTAATATGCCATTGATATTGCAACAAGAGCAAACTAACAAACAAAGAGACCAAACAGATTAGATATAGCAGTTATCTGAAGTACATATTTCCCTCTGGAGCTCACAGACATCCAGACAGACAAACCAGAGTGGTCACATCTCAGCTCATTTTACTCATACATACTCCTTGTTTTGTGTAATAAGCACGTGCATATCCTTGGTAACTGTACAACACCAATGACTGCTGAAGTGAGGCAATAGACTCATAATAAATACAGCTTATATGAACAAATAAAAGTCATTGTTTTAAAGGCATTTGTGTAATTCATAACATGTTCTTTATAAATTCCACAGCCCTATTTCGAGATTAGAAGAAACATCGGCAAAACTGTCTACATTCATTTAGAAAGTTTTATCCTCCAAAAAGAGGAAGTGGACTGCTACTAATCTAAAACTGAGCTTCGGCTTCTAAAAGTTGTGAAAAATGTTATAAAGTCATTACTGTGAATCATTAGACTGAATATGTGAGAAAGCAAGGACAGTAAAATCTGGTATAAAAGCCTTCAAGACAAGCCAAGATTAGTCAAGTAAAAGGGGCAAAAAGTGGATCATAGGATTGTCACAATATCAAAGTTTTTGATATTGTTTTTTTTTCAACAATATCAAAGTTGTGGTGGGGGAGATGTTGGTTTTGTGAGGAAAGGCGTGGTGGAGATTTTTGGTTTTTTACTACTGACCCAAACAATATTGATTTTTTGTTAAAAAGTCCTTGGAAACATTTTATTCCTCAAGTTTTGGAAAGCGCCTTTAGTTTTTTTGAAATGAAAGCTAAGGTAACGTAAATAATAATGATCTTTATCTTTTTTTTTTTTTTTTTTATCGGATAGGAAAAATCATTTTTTTTTTTTTTTTTTTTTTTTTTCTTTTTTTTTTTTTTCTTTTTTTTTTTTTTTTATCTTAGGACATTTTTTAGTTTTCTTATATTTATATATATTTTTTTTATATAAACTCTCAGCTAAACGTCATTGCCTCTATGCAATATGCTCTTGAGCTTGTTATGATGCTTTTTTTTTTTTTTTTTTTTTGTCTAACCTTTCAGCCTGCAATTTTTGTGTAATTTACCAAAGTTTTGTCCCATTCTGGCCCTTCAATGAGCCCGACTGGTTTAGAGTCTGATCCGGCGGATTGACGGTCCAATCACATTGGAGCAGGGTGGGTTGAGGGGGGTTTATTTGCAATGACGACAGGAAGTACCACCTGAATCAAACAAAACAATTATGGAGGCTCCAGTGAATGTACGTGTTTCTGCGTTATTTGATTCTGTTTTAGCAGAAATACAGAGTATTTTCTTATTGCAAGAAAAGCAGAGAGGTGTCTGTGACACTTGGGCTGCACACCCAATTAGCTCGAAATATTTCATTGGACATCCCACTTTTTTCCAAACGCATTGCGCGAGTAAAGTTCCAGATGGATCTTGTGGAAGAACTCAAATCAGAGTTCAGCACATATCTATCTGGCATGAGCCGGGTTAGAAAAGTGCTATACAAACAAAGATTTTCTTCTTCTTCTACTCAAACATGAATTAATCCAAATACAACTTTGAGTAAACTCATGATGAGAGAACACCGTTATAACATGATTTAAACAATCTGGAAAGTGGATTTTACACAAAATGTTCCCTTTAAGATAATAAAAAATACATAAACTAGTATTTAACAAAATAATTACCTACTTCTCTCAAACTATTCTAAACCCAGTAAAGAGCTGCAGTCTTAACATTTTGGTTTATTTAAGTATATGCAGAACTTTAACTGCACAGAAGGTACAACATCTGTGCGAGGGGAGCGCTGATGTAATTAGTCTGTGGTCAATGGGGTTTCTGTGTTTGGCCCAGTGTTTCCTATTGCACACACTAAACATGTACGCAAGCAGCAGCTCTCATTTTAACAAACACAGAGCTGCTTTAGAACATCTTTTTGTGGAATTCAAATCATCCACAGCTCAAACATAGTGCTCCGCAAGTCAAATTTATGGGAAATGTAAAAATATAATGTAATGTCCAAGTGATGATGACAGAAAAATGGAAATGCAACGTACAACAAATGTCATGTTTCAACTTCCTGTTTTAGACACTACTTACTTTCTTTTTCAAACCTCAGTTTCACTCTAAAAATACACTGGTTGGAGACTATTGTTGTAGATGTGCAGGCTAGTCACTACCGCAGCAGAAGTACGACAGATTAAGTATAGAAGTGTTACTAAAAAGCGCTGTGTCTGACTTCATTTAAGCCATTTAACTTTGCCGTGCACCAAATAAGAAGCTCCTTATAAAATTTGTATGCCAGATTTAACCCCTTGGCCCAGACAGACAATTTCATTATTTTTTGACAGTATATTTCACGGCAAAGTGCAATGTTATCAGAACCTATTGCTGGGTTTCAGATGACATCACAACATTCTACAGGCCAATGTTATTTCAATCAGATTCGGGGCAGTTAAAATAAAGTTTGTTTAAATTGAGTTTATTTTTTTATACAGAAGTTAAATGGGTCCACTCACCCCAGAAATCACCAGTCACCAAATATTTTTTGAATTATTTCATGGCAAAGTCCAATGTTACCAATAGGGAAAACTGCCTCTTGCCCCTAACCTGAACTTTAACTGACAAGAATTCTAGAATGTGAAACCCAGCAATACAGTCGACAACGTGTCAATTGGGGGCGTGGCCTACTGAGGGGGAAAATCCTCTTGGAAATCCTATGATAAGGCATGGGAAGTTAAACTTTTTACCTCTTTTAAGCCATTTTCTGGCAAATGTATGAGAAACATTATAAAGGAGATCCATTCTGTCCCACTGTGAAGCACTTTGTGTCTATATATATAAAGTTTACTTACTTACTACTTACTTATATAAAGTCTACTTTTTTTAACTTTCAGTCATGCAAGAACCAAATTTTCACATTATTGGTTTACTCACATTTGTATTTGGATAAATCCATGCATGTTTGAGCTACAAGATCTTATTGTCTTGTAGCTGATGCTCGTGTGCTCAGAAAAGTCCTGTTTTCACCTACCACCTATCCCTGCCCACTTGTGATCACTCAAAAAAACAAAACCAAAAAAAAACCAAAACAGATCATTATTGTCACATGGCCATGCTCCCATAAAAATACTAGTTATTTGAATTGAATTTAAGTAAAATTTTGGTACCACTTACTTTATATTAACTACACCAGATTTAGTCTTAGTAAAGCCTTAATAAAGCAAGAATAATAAGTTGATAACCCATCAATAAATCATCAATTAATGGATGAAAAAGTTTATTAAGGCTTAGTTACTACTCACTAAAAGAGCTAAGATTAGGATTTAGGGTTGAGGGGTTGGGCTTGTAGTAATTAAGTTGTTACTAAGCCTTAGTAAATACTTTAGTCTATTAATTTCTCATTTGTTCATGATGAATTACCTCACTATGCATGCTTTATTAAGAGTTCATTAAGGCTGATCATGGTGTAGTTATTATAAAGTGCTAAAAGGTGTAGTTATGACAAAGTGCTACCAAAATTTTTACTATCAAAAGGCGGGGCTTATCAGTTTCGCCATTTTGAACAGGAAGTTAATGTTTTCTACAATGAACAAAAAGTAAATAACTGAGCTATGTATATCTCAGTTCATTTCCAAATGTATAGAGAAAAAACAAAATAGGTTTCTTTTAAAAACTCTTTCTGTTATAGACAACTGTATATTACCCTCTTTATGTTACCAAACCTTCACGAAACAGTTCAAACTAACCCGATAAAGTCTGTCTGCGGCTTTGAGCGCTTCTTTCAGAGACTAGCTCTAATAGCTCACCCGTTTCTTCAATTAAACACATTGTAAAACTTCAGCAGGTCATAAACAGCCTTAAATGACACAACGCTGAAACTTGAGGCAATACATAGTTTAGTTTAGCTCATTTTATTTATTTATTTTGAACTTGAGGAGCTTGTGACCATGCTAGATTTGATTTATTTTGAGAGAGAGAGAGAGTGAGGGAGAAAGAGAGCAAGAGAGAAAGAGGAGACAAACAAGAACAAGCCCTCTCTGGTATGCAATGGATGCTGGGAAACTTTGCTCACAGCCGTACTTGGATATATCCTGCTCCAAGCTATTCACAATAATGACATTTACTCATCATAGCAACATGGCATTTTTGAGACCGCTACCAATTTGTCTACATTAGTCCAAATGCCAGGTTGGAGGTTGTGTAATAAGAGGTTGTGAGAGTTTTTTGGGATTTTTTTTTTTTTTTTAAATAGGAAAAGGGAAAAATCTAAGCGTGTCGGGGCATGTTGTACGTACTGTGTCCCAAACTCCAGCGCCGACGGCTGGAAGTGCAGAGGCCTCCCGCTCTCCTGGCTGAAGGGAGACGAGCTGGAAAAGACAAAAGACATAAGGCATCGTCGATATGTTAATCGTGGACAAGCAGCAAACAGCTCAACAAAATACTTAGAAGAACTATGAACTCAAGAGCATTTTTAAAAATCAACTTATAATTAGATTTGCCCCAATACAGATATTTTGTCAAAGTATTTATTGGAATGAAAATTTGTTCAGTTTGGGCTGATCAAAATAGTATTGAATTGTTCAATGTTGGGTCTTCGATTGGACTCTTTATCTTTCTGTGATTTTCATTTTACAAAATTTGACACCAGGAATGAAAGAAATGAACTTTTAGAGTGCATCAATGCAAAATCTAACATTCAAACATTTTACTTCCTCATCAAAATCACAGGTGAAGTTTTGTCTGGAAGATTTTTTTGTTCCCCTTTAAGCCTCAGAAAACACTGTTCTGAATGTTGCTGATCTTTGAGGTCATAGATAGATCACTAAAATCTTCTGCGGTTTTTAAGTCCACAAGCCCTCCAAACTTATTTCAGCAGTATTTCAGCAGCCTTATCAATCCAAATCAATTTGGTTGATTCCCCTTTCTAGTCAACACAATCAAGCCAGATTTTTTTTAATCTTTAAAATAATATTGAAATTATTTGAAATAATATAGTCTGAAATTTATACTCAAGATATGTAAAAAAAAAATAATAAGGGTTAGGGTAAATCGAGATTTCTCAGGCGAAAAACTCAGCACTGCCGAGTGCATCAGTTTTGGTGCATGAGACTCTTTAAAATCACATTTGTTCCAGTACAAAGTTTTACCTCTTTTCAAATGTTTTCTGGTGAACAAAATGTATTTTAGCACAACTAATTCAAGTTGCGTCAAAACAAAGTTTAAGTTGAGGTTGTTAACGTGAACTGAGTTCTGTAGCCTTGAAAAGGTTACAGGCAGCACTAACATCACATTAGCATTTAGCTTGTTGCTATCGCTAGCATTGTTGAATATATATACATATTTGGACCACTGGATCCCTTTATTTATCTCCATGTCTTCGTATCTACATTGAGACACTATATTTCCTTAAGCCCACATTGCTGTTGTAGTTGTTGAGCAGTGAGTGATGAAACTGATGCACTGTTCATGTTATGTTTTCCCCACGGAGGTCCGTTAGCGCGTACTGTATCTATATTCTGACACTACAGAGATATATTTATCAGTAGTAGTCCAGCAGGTTATTAGCTTGCTACACGGCTTTTTTGTTGTTGTTTTTGCATTGGTTCAGCTAATGTATCTTTATAGAATTTTAACTTGCTGCAAAAATGGCTGATTTCCATGGTAACATTGGCGCAAATCCTCTACATCTAGCTCTGTAGACACAAACAGAGGAAACCACAGCTTCTCAATAGCTGTTACTAAAGATTTTGCTTTTTACAATAAATTTTACAGAAACTGACTTAAGTAACATTAGTATTTGTACTACTGAGCACACCAGAGTACAAAATAAAATTTAAGTAAGCAGCTTGTAGTGCGAAAACTACAGTAATAAAATCTAAAAGCCTGAGTGCACTTCATACAGTATATTGAATTGCTGTGTTGTGTAGTTTTTGTGGGAGGAACACATTGGGGACGTGTATAGAGTGCAGTTGATGACACTATGTGAGAGAGAGAGAGTCTTTACTAATGAGCTCTGTGAATGTCAGAGCACAGGCCCAACAGCTGAGGGTGAAGCCCACTGTCACTGTAGTGTGCGTAACGTGGGTCCGACTATGAACGGGTCTTCATCGCATTGTGGAGACTGAAATCTAGTTATTTTAAGTTGACCTTTTGTGGTTGAAGGGAAATCAGGAACCAAAAGATCTCAATCAGAGCAGTAAATAATTCTTGGTTGTGCAGTGTATATCAGATATTTACAGTCTTAAAAATGAGAATGACTTAACTATTTTACGGCAGTCAACACTGGTCACTTACCTATAGTGTAGAAGCACTTTTCACAACTTTCAATGGTCAGCGCAACTTTTGTTTTTTCTCAAATGTCTCCATGTTGGAGAAAAGTTATTATAAATTGAAACTTTTTTTTGTATATATGGAGTTTAAATTACATTGCCTAGTACATATTAAAATTAACTTTCAGCTAATAATTTTGGCTGTTCATTTATAGAATATATGCTGTCTAATTCAAATATAACAAACTATTGTAATTTTTGGCAACTTTGGAGCAAACTTAGTGAATTAGCTTCAAGTCAAAGCAGTTCCAAACAATTAGAATTACTATTTTTACTTTCTCACAGGTACATCGTAAACGTGTTCAAATAGAATGATAATGGTGCAATGTGCATTAGGAATTAGTGCAATTAGAGTCTGTGCAATTAAAATGTGCCATCTATGGGTATTTGTGCAAAGTAACTTAGTGGAGTGGGCATCTGTGGAATATGGATTAGCTCAATGTGACTTGGGGTTATTTGATTAACTGTTTTTCTACGTGTTGTCCATCACTCCTAAATGTAATGACTAATGTTTTTATTAACACTGTTCTTGTTTGTGTTTGTCCAGTTGTAATTTGTCTGTGTTTTATTATTGCAACATCAACCTGCAGGGCGTTTGCAGATGGAAATTAGTCCTAGGCTGTTCTCTGGCATCTTTAAGTTTGCTTAAGTGTTCAATAATATGCACTATTCCCTAATTTTAAACAAATAAAATAAACAATGTTTTTCCTGATAGCTATATGAAGATGATTTATTCTAACATACAGAAATATTGTACTTAAAGAAAGACTAACTAGTATATTTTATAATTCAATAGAAGCACAGTCTACATACCCTATTGTTTCTGCAAAGCAGGGAAAACCAACAGGTGTGTGCAAAAGTAGTGTGCAGCAGTGAAAACATGGCCGACTTGCTGACAGACAACTGACACAGCTGTGACCTACCACGGCCAGACAATGCAGAATTTTTGGGTCATTTTTTTTGTATCATAGACACCAAACAATACAAAATGTGTAATTCTTTTTTCATTGGTTAACATTCTATTGGGCATAATACAGAGATTCACCACCACTAGCATTTGATGCATCTCAAAGGCTTTATCGCACAATCAGTAAAACTATCTGATCAAAATAACCCTACACGAGTGGGTACATAGGAAACTGTGCACAAAACTATTTAGGTTTGCAGAAAAATAGAGAAAGGGGGTTTTCTGTCACCAACTCAATGAAAGTTAGACTAACCAAACGGAATTTGGTTTGGTGCTGCAATTATATCAATTCTATCAACGTGCACAAGTAAATTACACTGTGGTGTACTTACAGTATGTCTAAGGGAAATCATCCAGTTCATCCAGTCATAATTGTTTTGCAGGAGAGAATCGCCTAAACAACTAGCACCCCAATATCTGACCAAGGCAGTCAAACATGCTGTTTTTCTCGACTTTAGTTTATTCAAAGTTGTATTTGGATTGGTTCATGCATGTTTGAGTAATCTTTCATTGTTCTGCAGCTGATGCTCCAATGCTGCCTCTAACATAGCTTCCCCAACAAAAACACAGCTGACGTTTTGACTATGAAATAGTTTTCATTTTCCTCTGAGCCTCAGAAATCAGTACCCTGACTGTCCCTGATCTGGGTTGTCATAAGTACAACTCTTCTGCACTATTTTTAAGTCATAAACCATCTTCGCTGTGAGCATTTCTGCAGCATTAGCGTATAAGGCAAGATCAGCTTGATAATTTCTCCTGTGTAGTTTCTTTTACAGCAGCTGGACATATGAATCAATTTTGATATAAGAAACCCTCGACTGTCATGAGTGCTTTACTACACTTTTTCTTGGCTCTCATGGGATGGGTGCATGGGATCTTTAAGTCACGGTGCTCAGTCAGGAGCATGTAAAAGACAAGAACAACCAAAGTATTTGTCTGACAAAACTACATGGACAAGTCACAATATGTCACCTAGGGTTTCAAAAAAGCATCAAAGATGTGTGTCATTTTGGCTGGCCAGGCCACTACTCGCACTTTCATTAGAGCTCAGGATGGAAAGTCAAAGACAAGTGTTGCCGTAAAAATAAAGAGAAATCTGCCATTTTTGCAGCAGGCTAGCTAAACTCCTTACTACTAAGTCCCTACTGGTAAAATACATGTATAACTTTCTAGTGTCAGAATAGGTTAATGAAAGCTAACTTCAGTATAGCTGTTTAAAATCTATATTAGTTTAACATTAGGCCAACTGAAAATTCTAATGACAAATACAAACTTATGACTGGTCACATAAAAAATAGAAAACTACACTAGCAGGCAAACCCAGCTGTCAGTTCACACCAGTATCTCTTCTTCCTTCCTGTAGCACCACTTCCTTAAAACACAGAGCCTGGCAGTGCGGTCTAAATTTGGTAACACTCGTGCTAGCTCAGAGCGGTTACATATTTGACTATTGAGCTGCTAGCATTGATCACCAGGACAAAAAGAGCAGCGTGAGTGATTATTTTTCCATGTCCACTGGCTCCGCTAACAAGGTATTCTGAATGTCAAGCTGCATCGCTCCCAGATTCAATTACTAGAATGTGTTGCGTGTCAGACAAAAGATCTTCTGATTGGAAACAGCAGGAGGAATCTAATAGAACAGGAGGAAATTAAAGCGATAGAAGTGTTTCATTGTCTTTCCATTATTCACAATCATACAAAATATAAATTACCAGTACATACTTCAACATTACAACTTTCAGTTCTTTCCCACATTAGGCAAAAGTGACTTGCTTGAATTTTTAAATCAGCTGTTTCAACTAGGGCAGTGCAATATCGACAAAAAATGTATACTGTACATTCTTTCATATCTCCGGATACAATATACAGTATATCTTGATTAAATTACAGTTTTAGGAGAAATTAATCCTTTCTAATATCTTATTCGCACAGCATATTTACCTAGGGACCTTGTGTAAATTGTAATAATTACGGACATCCGTGTCTGTAATTATTACCTCGAATTTTACCTACTGTAATTCACTAAACTCAGAAGTCCTCATGTAATTCTAATGCCATGCAAATGCGTATGTGCGTCTTCAATCTATGAACTCTATATAAATGAATTATTAAGAGACTTGTTTTACTTTCTGGTTTGAACAAAAATAATTTGCCACAAATCATTTTCCACGGTTGTTTTTTGTACAATTAAAAAAAAAATTAAAGAAGCGATAAAATCCCTGACCCTTAAGTACAACGGGGGCTAATGGGAGGTTGAGAAAATGGATGTTTGAGGAAAGTTTGGACAGAACGCGGCAAAGTTTGGATGGAGCGACTTTGTCCGTGAATGAATTAAAAGAGACAGACAAGGACTGCTTCATAAGAAATGTGATGGTGTGGATGTGATTCTGATCGATGGATACAACAATGTGATGAGGAGCCAACAACAGGAGGTAAAAAACATAAAAAGTGTTCAACTCATGAATGAATCAAAAGATTGTTGTTAGAAATCCTGTTGTATCAGTCGTCATTTTCGGAAGTCTGTATAAACAAGCAAATGGCCTCAGTTATCCCTGTGTGAATCTCTCTAAAGAAAAGTCAAATGTCAAGGGGTAATTTAAACGTTAGACGTCCTGAGGAAAATTTTATAGCATGCTGTGAATAGGATATAGCCTGCTGATTAGAAAGTTGAAATTTAGGGCTGTGGTCGACCAATCGGCTAAAGTTTTGAAGCTAAAAAGCATGTTATATTCTAACTGTTTGACCCAAACAAAACAAAATCCAGTGGAGTTTGTGCAAAAACAACAATTGAATGAACCACAAAATGAATAGGAAATCCTCAACTCAATCACTACTTTTTGGCTCTGTTCAATATATAATGCAAATAAGATTTTATAATTTAAAATCTACCTAAAAAAATGTGTTGACCAAATCGAACTGTGGTCGAATAAGATGCCATCGCCCGGATAATCGACTAAACGACAAAAGAACTACAGTCCTATGAATGTTTACATTGAATGAATTAATTTTGGTTATACCTTTCGCTGAGTAAAACTAAATCTGTATATGCATAGCACAAGTTTATAATTTGAATATTACATAAATAGTAATTTGAATTGATTTCCTCATTGTCCTAATCATTTTTCTCTGTAACTTCAAATATTTTACCAGTTTTATGAGCTCTTTTTACCCAGAAATACACAATATGACAATAAATCAGTCTATAAATCATTAAAGACAATACTTTTTCACCATACTATCAGGAAAGATGGGTTTGATGATTTCCCCTGTGTAATTTCCTTCGCAGCCAGAATAGCTCATGTAACTCAATGATGTGAGAAACACATGACTGTCGTGTGAGCGTAATTACGGGACACAAGTTCTACACATATATATGCCAAAATAAAACATGTTTTTCCTTTAATTGAAAAAGAGTACAGCGTTTTACAAACTACAAATGAGAATTGGAGAGACAATGTTGCGAGAATGTAAAGATATAAGTTAACACAGCAACAAAATGAACCATTATTTGGCCAAGACGAGCCTCCTTCTGTACGCTTCCATATTTTAGATTACGGCGTTACACATATTTAACCTGAATAACAATGACTTCTATCTTTATGTTTCTATTGAATTACATAGTTGACTTTTCATCTACCAAAGGTTAGAAGGTGTCATTTTTTAAAAACATATTTTATTGGAATCTTTTGAAACCACATGTATTGAGTTTGAAGCACTTTTCACAACTTTTAGAAGTAAACAGTGTTGACATGATTAACGCCAATACATTAACAGTGTCAACCTAAAACCACACACTACAGGTTAGAGCTGGGCTGAATCATAATTTTCTAGGAGCCAAATTATGATTTTGAATTTATCACGTAAGTGTGGGTAATACTGTATATACAATTTTAGATTGTATAGCAAATCTTGCTTTAAAGCTACTCAAAAATATACCATTAAGTGTATCGTTTATAATACTTTATGCTACAAAAAAAAAAGCTAAGCTAAACTAAAAGTAATATTCTGAAACATACATTTTTACAAATATTACACATTTTCCAAACAAGTGAACCTTAAAGTTGGAGTAACTAACTTTAAGGGCCAACAGTACTTTAAGGCAAATAACATAATTTTCTTCTTCAGAAAGTTCATCCTTCCTAGTGGTTGGTTAAATCCAGTTCAAAAAAATTACAAAACTCGACCAATCAGAGAAACAGGAGGTAAAAAAAAAGTTTGTATTTGAACAAACAGTTGCATTAAATAGAGAATTGCAAATCACGAGATGATTTCAACAAAAAAGAAGATTGTGACAGAGATGAGCTCACGGTTGCATGTTTATCATGATACTGCCCAGACCTACTACAAGTCCCACAAACTTGGACTGCACAAGCTAAAAAAATCATTGAGATATGTCTTTTAATAGCTGTTAAATACTCTTTTAATGACATCCTCCTTTTGTGATATATTGTGTGGAATCATACTACAAACTAAAAATTAGCTAGCAGAACTGGAAATGTTTATTTTTGCCTGAGTTCCACAAAGCTGTCCTCTTAGCAGCCACTTAAATGTTAACATGGGGGAGGGGCGTCACCACAAAACATAAACTTGTCACTTCTTATGTACGTTCCCCTCATCCACAGCTGCTCGGGAAGAAAAAACAAAAGCATTCGATAAGCGGAGTGCGGCGCGATAGTCCGAGAGCTGTGCTACAGAAATAACACCACGATATGTTTAGCGCCATTTGATCCTGGGATCACACGCAAATTAAAGTGGAAGTTAGCCGCGACCTCGGCCTTACTCCAGCAGAGAGGTCACCGCTAAGGTCAAGGTGGGTGACCTCTGGGAGAAGAACAATAACGCCACACAACAGGTCTAAGCAAGCGTGCAGTGAGAACTTAGCACGTCATATCTAAACTTTCAGACTGAGAAAAGAAGAAGTAGATACTTAAACCTCACACATGTTTTGGTGCATCATTATTGACATGTCAGGAACTCTGGGTCAGTAGTGCAGCTTTAGAGGAAGTTTTTCTGACATAAAAGTGAAGCAGGCTGCCAACGATCAGCTCTCATCCTAATAAGTCAATTAGTGACTCACAAAGCTTTTTCTAACAAGTCTCAAAAGATAAAATGTTTTGTTTATGGTATGTGAAGATTAACATTGCATGTGTTGGGGACTCCACAAAAAAATCTACAATAAATGAATGAATTAAAGCATACTGTAGGCCTATATATATTGAAGGGCTGTGTGATATTACCAAAAGTAATCTTTTCTGGTGCATCTAGAAAACAATATTTAGACTAGGGCTGCACAATTGTGAAAAATATCTAAATTTGAAATGAAATTTAAATATCACCAGTAGTCATAGAATTCTGTTCTATAAGTTCACATTTTAATCATAACTGGTAGATAGGGAAAACTAAATAAATATGTCAGTGAACGGACAAATTAATAAAACAATTGAAAGTAAGCCATTTGAATTTATATCTAAACTACAGAAATGATACAGAAAATCTTTAGATAGCTTGTAGTTTGTGGTACTGCAAAAACTGGAACCTTTGCGTTTTCCTAAATGTGTCCTTTGAAATTACGATTTTAATTCCATTTTGATTAATCGTCATTAAGCCATGTCTTTACACATTAGTTGAGGTTTAATTGTTGGGAAAACATGAATGATCTTTAAAAATCAAGAAATCAGGAAATCTCACCTTTATACCCAAGTTTACAGCATGGCTTTTAAAATTCTCTTTTTGTAGCATAAAGTAATATAAACAAAATACTGATACTCTTCAGTATTTTCAACCTAGAATACACATTATATTCCAATACGACATGTTGCCAAGCCTTACTTGAAAAGGTACAATTTCTCATGATATACAATCCCAAACTTGCAATGTTTTTTGATGGAAACTATGCCACAAATTAAATCAAATGTGTTACGGAGGGGAGAACCATGACCAGTTTACTGGATATTTTCAAACCTAAAAGGGACGGATATTGTGAATTGATGTGTGTAAAAAGACAAACAAAACAGCAAAAGAAATATAACTTAAAACCAAAGAAGCTCACTTTGATTGTAATATTTAGTTGTGATTCGAGTTAAAAAAAGAGTCGAGTAGATTAGGCTGCCATAGCTCTAGTGCTGAAGAAGAGTGATGGCAGCCTTTTCCAAACTGATAACCCTGGCACGAGTCCCACTCAGCCCAGACCAGAGAATGACCCCGGGTCAACCGGCGCTAACAAGCCTCCTTAGAAAGTCACCACTCAGCTTGTTTGATGTACATGGGAATCTAATAATAGGAGTCAAATTAAATTAAAGTGTGTATGACAGTTAGACTGGAGGACTAACACACCAAACTAAGTTCAAATTAGAAAATCACGCTAATGTGTCATATGGGCTGCTGTGAATTGGATTTACTGAATTCAAATTATAATAGTGCATAAACTACTTTTTGCCTAGTCTCTTCACTTTAGTCAAGAGTTACACTTCAATTACACAATACAAAGCATACTGTTGTGTGTTGTCACATTATTATTATCACTTGACTGAACAACCTTGCATGTCATGTCACATTACTGAATCACCAGGAATGACACCGAAAAAGAAGAACATGTGGCACCAGTTACACACATTAGAAACAGGAATACAGATGGACCTAAAACTGACCCTTGTGGCACACCAAGTCAAGCCAAATACTTAAGGTGCACTTTTTGGTAAAATTTGCCACCCACCATTCTACAAAAACATCCTAAAACATGCGTAGATTAGAGTGAATGCTGCTCCAAGGATCTTGGTGCTAAAAATTTACTGGTCTGGTACAAACAAAACACACTTGTCTCAAAAAAATATTATTCAAAATTTGCTGCTCATGAAAATGAAGTTTTGCTGTGAAGAGATGGGGCTTATCCATTCTGACGTTTTGAACAGGAAGTCAAAGAATCTATTTCTATTTCCAGGTTGTTTTAGATCAATTTTATGTCTTACAATGAACAAAATGTAAAATACTGATCTACATATGTTCAAGTTTATGACTAATTGCACCAAAAAAAAAAAAAAAAAAAACCACAATAGGTCCCTTTAAAGGCATGCATTTGTGTCTCAATGCTAAAGAAAAAAAATGAAATAAATACAGTTTTGTGCAGTACATTTTTTGATTAGAAAGAATATATTAGGTAAAATGGTCTTATAAATGACAAACTTGGTCTAAAAAGTGACGAATGAGGCCGCTGAATAGTAACTTTGAACTTAACCATCATCTGCTTATGTCCATAGCAATTCAGTGAAACACAGTGAAAGCAATACCATCACCATGGAGACAAGCAGGTGACAGAGCCATAACCAGAAGTTACATAGTTCAACTCAAAATAAACTAGAAAACCTGTTCACAAGACGCCAAGAAGAACTATCTATTTTTATACATTTCCATGACGACTTTATGTTGGGCGAAAACATTTATTTTTCCGAACAATTCACTGTGGGCACCAAACAGCTGGGAAGACACTGCTCACTCGCTCCGTTTTTCTTTCAAGGAGTTCTAAAATTAGTTAGGAATTTGGTTGTGTGCCTCTCGGACGCACGCCCCCCCAAACGTTGGTCGTCACACACTCCCCTCTCTCTCTCTCCCCCCACCCCGCACTCCTCCGCTCCCCAATATAAACAACATGGTGTGCATACAAGAGCACTTTTAAAGGTCTTTCACAGTCTGCAGAAGCACGGTTTGTCATTGGTCTGAGCCAGGATAAAAACATGTCCGCACGAACGGGATAATTTGTACGTTTGAGCCTCGGATTACAAAACGATTAAACGCAACTATTAAAATATTGTCAGTCCACGATGACACTCGCAGCAAGCATGTAAATAGCACTTTAGTCTGTCCGCTACTAAGCTAAATTAAAAGGCTATCCAAATGTTATCACATTGACATAGCACTTGGGTGAGCTGATGAGACAAAGTACTAGCATAACAACAGGCTTATTAGGATGGGCAATAACGACAAAACATTAGGTCCGCACATTTTCTTTTACATTTCCTTCTGATGACAGTGTTTAGACATCTGGCCTAAAGTCGACCAAAGAAATTCTTGGTCGACTAAAAACATGTCACATCAACCTATAAATCGACTAAAAAGGATAAATGGCAAAAGCTCAGAAATGGGATTTCTGCAGAATCAATGAGCGAAGCAAAAAATTACTTTAGTGTAAGGTGAGTGAAGTTAAGATTTGAAGTTAAGAAATGACAAACAGCCAATCAGCTCCTTTGTTTCATGTATGTCTTGCAAATAAACTAATCTGATTGCGGGTGCGTTGTGGAGTTGATCTAAAACGCAGGCAGGGGGAGAGGTGATCTGACTGACTCTTCGCAATTTGTTGAGGCGTGGGCTCTAGATCCCAGGCAATACTAATGATTTCATCCCAAATATTCAGCTAATTCACCCCTTTTTGTGGCAGTTCAGTATACATTTTTTTTACCGTAAATTAAGAAATTACTGTATTAATACAATTTTTTGTTGACTAAGACTTCATCGATCAATTAATTGACTCAACAATTTAAAAACTACAGCCTTACAATGTTCAGACTGCATTGACAACAGCGATGTGTTGATGTTTAAAGTAGACTTAAATCTATCTACATACTGTATATGAGCTAGAGACAAATTAGATAGAACTGAATGTTTTGCAGACAGAGAAAATCAAATACTTCAGCTTTAAGTTAACGCGCTTCTGGCAAATTAGAACCAATATTTCAGTGAAACTTGATTAGATTTAAGATTATATTAGAGATGCTTCCGGTTTAGCCAACATTAGGTTTCAAATTTTACTTCCTGCTTGTGAATGTTGTTTATAAAGCATTATGTGACAATAGTTGTCACAATTGTGTTTTGATTGATTGTTGCATCTTTGACTGAGTTCCAAATTGTCAAGTAGCCACAAGATTAATCTGTTATGATGAATGAATGTATGTGTGGATATCAACTATGTGCAGAAGGATTTGTGAGAGAAAGGATGTAGTTGCACTGAATTAAATACATACTTTCAATTTTGCGTCTGAAAATCAGGTACAGCAGCTTTGATAATTAATACTCAAACAATCCAAAACAGGTATTGCTCAAGTACAATAAATCAGCTACTGTCAGTATTTTCCATTGTGTATTTGAGCTATGCAATCATTTGAATAAAAAAAAAAAAAGGAAAAGAAAGGCCTCAAGGCTGACAGCATCTTCCAGATCGATAAACTGACATTTCCAAATGACAAAGGTTATGAAAACATGTAAACAGTTACCTTTCCTCCAGTGGAAGACCTTCTTTTCTTCTATCTTTCTCCACCTAAAAAAACAAGACAATATTAAACAACTTGCAGCAATTTCTTCTTGTTAAGCAGTAGTCCCAAAAAAAAGTGACTGTATTACGACTTTAAATCAGTTTTGCTCCAGTACAGACATTGCAAACACAAATGTACAGGGGAAAAGTTATATACAGAACATTTTAATCTCCAAAACCAGGAAGTGTGCAGTTAGCATTGTTATAGCTTTACAATGAATCAAAATCAAATTGCAATATAAATAAATTAATTTATTCCCTTTAGGAATCGCAGGTGACTAAAGCCTATCCGTTAACTTTGGGCCTTAGGCGGGGGAACACTCTGGACAGTGGCCAACTCGTCGCAGGGTTAGAGACGGACAACCACTGTCTTACTCAATTTTAATATACAATTAACAAATTAGATAGGCTGCCGTTTTACCAAAAAAATATCATTTTCTGCATTGAAACTATTCATCTTAAAGTTTTTTTATCTCTTCAAACATGTTCTAACACGCGCACATTATTCTTTCATGAGCTTGATAGTTTTGTTTTGAGTAGGATAAAAATATGAACTTTGAGAAGAATTCTATTGCTACAATATAAACCGCAGATATACCGATTGGACATAAAAATAAAATTCTTCCAAATTGTGCAGCCCTACTACAACATAAAGACACCATTGTTTGTTTTTGTTTTTTCATTTGGGAAATAGTTTAACTGGAGCAGCTTACATTTGTAAACCTAATGAGGACCTCACAAAGGTTAAATAGTTGATTTATATATGTTTAAGACAGGAAAATCTGATAAAATAATAAGATTTCATAATTTTTCTACACTTATCTTTCACAGACTGACAAAAAGCAATGGTGTAAATATCTATTTGAATTGTTCACCAAAGTAAAATTTAACAGCTTAGTCATTTGCAGAACAGAAATTATGTAACAGTTGAAGTATTCACAATTTGATTACTCAGTGCGGATTTAAAACGATTTATTTCATGCATTGTGATATCTCAAAGATCAGCAATGCATCAAATTGTAAACCTGAGAAGTACCAGCCATTCTGAGTCATAGTGAAAGTAAATGCAGACAGTGATCAGAAAGTAAATACACTTGTCTGAGCTATCATTAGACATTTTCCATTTCTAACACATAAAAAAACACACACACAAGATGATGACTTTTAACTTTTTAGTGAGGTCTGCCACTGTAAACGTGTTATTTCCTGTGTTACTGCTGCAGCACGTTTGCATCAGTCGGAAAAGTCCATTTCAAATATTGTGCACTGTTGGCATAGAATAAAAACATAGGATTTTGCAATGCAGTAATTGCTCTACTATTAAACCATGAATGTATTTTAGTCAAAGCAATGTTAGTGAACAAAGCGAGAAAAAGAAGACAATTTCTGCACAATAGCCGTCGGTTTATAGTTAAAAAAGCTACCAATAGATGATTTGAGTGTTATCGTCTAAACTAGGAAATGCTAATAAATGTTGAGTTTTTAATTAACTTTCTATCATTGATCAGTGCGGTTCATTAAGTAATAGTAAACATACTGGAATTTCTTTTCACAAGAACCAACTGCTGTTCAAAACATTACACTTGACAATGAATCAACAAACAGGTTTTCAGAAATGCGGAGAATGCAAAAAAAAAAGAGAAAACACCGGCATGTGATTTTTTTTTCTTCTAGTTTAGGCTGTGTATAATGTGTGCATTTTTGAAACTAAAATTAGTATAAATTAGGTCTGAAACTGTAACTATAATTTTAGAAGTCCAAAATAGTTTCTAAACGTTAGAACACCTTTTCAAAGATAAAATTCAGACACTTTAAGGTATTTTTGGAGAACCTTTCTAATACAAAAATTCAACTGTTGTATTTGTGCTTATTAGGACAACAACTTTTATCAAAATGTTTTATAGTCTTTTAAAAAACTAAATTTTGTTGGCTGAAACCATGTGCAAGCAACAACCAATAACAAGCAATTAGAGACAAAGTAGAATGAGAACCATGCGGGAACAAGAGTCATTTGACAACAGACAAAGTGGAGAGCCACAGTTCATTGTCAACTTGTTTTTTTTGCGCAAAAGCACTGGTCTTTTAACTCGGTTTCTTCCAAAAAGAGGGGCAAGCACTTATCGAGGTCCTTTGAAATTGAACTAAATTTTGATCAAGCAGTAAAATTAAATATTATCTATAAATCTATTTATCTATAAATATATATTATTCCTATTCACCTATATTGTCTAAAACAGCCTTCATAACAATAACCAATGTTCATATCTTTTTCCCCTCTTATATTCATTAAATACAATAAAGACACAAATTGTAAGTTTTAAAGCAAATAACATCAATCATTTCAAAACTGGGGCAGCTATTAGCTAATATGCATTATGGAGGAAGTAAGTTGAATGACATTGTGCCAGCTAAGCAGTGAATAATTCCTCATTATGTGCGGCAGAGTTTTGTTGTAACTTGATATTGACTCTACTCGCATGTTTACATTGGAGCGCCACACCCACAGGTAACATGACAGTCAGCTGGACAACCTCTTGACAGGTTATCAGTAAAAACAAGCTACTACTGACTTACGTAATCTTGTAAAAAGCACAAACAGTTTGGATCAGACACAAGTAAGCCAAGGCGGTTCAGTGATCCCTGCATGCGAGGGAGTGTGGCCCATAAGTGTGCGCAGTGGCCCCTCACAATGGACACTATGTACAAAAGAAAACCAGGAGGAGCCAAATGGCAGGTGGCCTCACACTCCGGTTTCATTTCAAAGACTTCATAAATTACTGCAATCGCTGGAGCCTTTGCGAGCCATTTACAGACGGCAGAGCTAATTCGAAAGGGAAAGGGCAAAGAAAGCAGGACAAAACTAGCAGCATGGTGTCACTGTGTACAGCACTTTTACATATGCAAATAAAGTACATTTTATTACCTGAAGTGGGATTAATGGTTCTGCATCCTCTGGCTGCCAGACTTCCACAACGCTGGTAGAAATCTGACTCAGGGCTTTAGAAAGAAAATGCACAATTAGAAGCAGAAGAAGAAAAGACATTAATAAAAATAACTGGGAAAATAGGACATTTATTTAAAAATCTTATAAATATTTGTTTTCTGTAGGTGTAAGTATAGCATTATTCTGATGTTTTAATAGAAAACATCAATTCATAGCTTGAAAAGTTAAATGGTGATAGGAATCAAATTGTAATTTCATCCAAAGAAAACATATCCACTAAAAAAAGACAATTGTAATTAAAATCACAATTACATTTTTATCTACTCATGTATCCTATTGATCAGCCTCAATATTGTTCACAGTGAGTGACAGGTGACTAACCAATTGCAATTAAGTGTAATTATCTTTAATTAGGCAGTCAAGTTCAAGGCAATGTAAAAAGACTAAGTTTAGTGAATTGTGATAAAACTGAATCAGTGAGGATGTGTTAGTTGTAGCATATAACTACAACTAACAAGGAATCTAAATAATGTCTAATCATTTTTATGTAAACATGGACATAAGGATATGTGGACAATTTAGTATTTGTTGTGGATTTTGCATGCTGTAGCTGGCACTACTTCGTGAATTGTTAAAAGATTATGTAACTTCAACAGTTCTCATTTCAAATCTAGCATAGAGACTAAAATGCATACTTTTTTAAATAAACAGATTTTCTACGGAGAAGTGAGCTGGGATGCACAGTGTGTACAGTCCAGTGAGGAAATGACTTCGCCTCTGCAGACTGACAAAGACAGGAGAGCTAGCTGCTGCTATAGCACCAGCTTAGCACGCAGGCTAACCAACTTAACACACAACATAACATTTCCTATTTATTACACTGCTCCGCCCCGGCCTACACATTACGAACAAGTACGTGGTTTGCGTGGCTAATAAAATGTCCTAAAATTACGCAATTAAGTGTACCATGTGTAGCTTGACAGTGAGGGCAGGTTGTTTTTTTTTACATTTACAGCTAGCATAACTACTAGCCCTGTGACAAAACTGTACCACTTGCACAGCCCTCATGGGAGTTCAACATAGACTGGATAAATCAACAACAGAAAGGCAAACGCGTACATTTTGACATGAATAAAAATGCATAATGGATTTATATAATTTAGATAATATATTTGAGAGGTATTTGCAACAATTCACGCAGGCTAACTGGACGCACGTTACGTTGAAACGGCAGAGCAGTTAAAGGTGCGCACAGACCTTGCAGCTGGGCTCCTCCGTGCTGTACGCAGGGTAAAAGTAGTTGTAGTATTCCTAGTAGTATATTGATCCACGTTTTCCTGTGACAGTGGCTGCCTTGTTGTGCGTCCTGCGGCCCCGCCATGCTGCCCTGCCTGGTGGCTCTCTTCTCTCGCTAGCAGCCAGCCTTGTGTGTATGCGTGTGTTTCGCTGCGCTGGTGGTTCTTTCTTTCTTTGAGCGCACACAAGCTCCCTCCCTCCTTCGACTTTTCCCTCCCGCTGCTGCTGCACAGTGCTGTTCAGTCAAGAGCCAGCAGAGGTTTGCTTATTGTGGGGCACACACTCTGTCCACTCTGTCTGAGGCTACTATGGCAAAATACACTCACTCACCTGGGGGTGCTGGGGGGCCCCACGTTTGTCTTTAAATTTACTTGAGTCTGTGTAAATAAATTAACAGAATAAAAATTGTATAATAATCATATTCATATTATAATAATAATATTAATTTCAAATAAATACATTCAAATTTACAGACATTTTCTTTAAGAAACAAACAAAAGTCCCCCTTTTTTTTATTTGACTTTTTTGAGTATTCAGAATGTTGTTATATTGTATGTATGGTATGTTCGTATGAAACTGTAGGTTATTGGTTACATCATCATATAGGCCTAAAAAGACTAAATGAGAGAATTGATTCTCACTCAGACCAAGTTTTTAGTCCTTAGGCAAGACACTTTCAACCACCTACCCCAGGGCAACTTCGACTACAGAAGTATAATGGATGAATTATAACTTCAGTGCACTTTAAACCGTAACGTTTTCTATTTTTTCAGAGGTTTTGACAAGCACAGAATAAAATGAATCCATACTTGAAAAAAAATGTCTCACCTTAAGGTTATCACGTTACTTTAACAACCACAGTGATTCATTTATTATGTTTGATTTGCTTGTTTATTACAGATTCACAGCAAGACTTCTCAGTCAATAGTTTAGCTTCAACTCCTTTTCAAGAATGGATTTATTGGTCAGCCCAACTGTCTTCCTACTACTGTATTGTTAATACTATCAGCACCTTCTACTAGACTCTATTCACTGGCTTATTAACATTTCTTTTTGACTACATTGTTTGAAAAGTTTATAGAAAGATTAAGGATTTATTTTTTTTCTGCAGCAACTATTAAACTCCATATCTCGGATTACAGAAGATAGTAGAGGTGAAAAAGGCATGAAGTTCAATGTTGTGAACCCAATCTATTACCCAAAAATGTGACATTTGTGTAATTTCTTTAAAAGTAGTGATAGTGATAGTGTCATGGAATCACACAGGCCACTCCCTCCCTCTGAGATTATGACTACACAACCTTGACAATCATTTATTGAATACCTACTCCTTTTGCAAATGACTTTCACTACTATGGAATGTGATCAATCATCATTGCTTTCAATCTTCCTGCTGAACTAGCCTTTGAGAAAGACTAGTTCCTCAGCCAGCTAAAATTCAGATTTTACTCGCAGTGAAGGCACCAGCAGCAACAGCAGCGTGTCAGTCTTGTGAATCATAGCAGGACAGGTTAGGCAGGTACACACTTGCACATGTGGGTTACTCTCTGCTGGTGGGTGTGTCCGCGCCACCAAACACAACTATTGCTACACTTTAAACATGGCCAAGAACGCTGTTGCCATAACACATATTGAAACACCTGAAAGGTTAATTTGCAAAAACAAATAAGTACCATTTACAAAAAAAAAAAAAGTTATTGATGGCTTACAGTTTACTCTTTCTATAACAGTGCTTTCAAAGACTAAATTAATGTTTCCATCTCAAGAGATTATTTCTATTTATGCTACGTGTACAATGGTAACAAAAGAAGTCCGTCCAGAAAGAAGTTATCAAAAGAGAGAGGAGTCAATTTCGCAATTTAAATCTTGAAGGCTTGCTTTGTATTTGGACAAAACAGCAGCGCTTCTCATCAACTAGGTCAATGTTTGCATATATTTGACTGTCCCTGGGATATATAAAGTTATATTCAAACTAGAGGTGCGGTATTAAAAAAAGAAGATAATATTACAATTATTGTTTTGGAGAAGCTCAATATACAATCAATGCATGTTGTCTATTAACAAAAGTATAAAAATGTCAGCAAAAAACAAACTATTTCCACATGTATTGGTTTGGAACAGTTTCTTCAAATTAGCATCAGTCAATCAAATTGAGGTGATATTTTGAGAAAAAAATAATTTAACTTCAATGTGCACAAAACATCGTCTTATTGGTAAACTGTTTCCATGCAGCACTTTTCCACCCTTCAAGGCACTCAATGCACTTTACATAAAAGAACCGTTCACCCAAGCACACATACATTAATTTCAGAAGACTTTGCACTCGGACAAAGCAACAGATTATTGAAATAGTCTCTCTTTTGACAATGCATCGTTGTCTACTATCAAGCCACAACTTAAAATGCAGATAAAGGAAAATCAAGTCCTTAATTTGTTTTTAATTCTTTGCATTAGAGGTTTCACCCTTTGTACAACTCGGTTGTAAGGTGACTTCCTAGTGTGATGTCATCATTTACAATCAAGAAGTAAAACATTATTGTTCAAAAAATTACTAGACTGGGAGGAAATGTGTAAAATGTTTAGAAACATCTAGAATATAATAGTCCTAACTTTGTTTTAATGATGAAAGTCATCAAACAAATAATATAATCATAATCAATCATATATCAATCAGTCATATAATCATAAGCACTTTAAATTTTATACAGCTAACAATATAGCAACAACTTTATTATAACGCAATGGTTGGCTGAAATTGAGGCTAAATTGATCCAGTCACATTTTGTGTAATAAATAACGACATTTACAAACCCTTTTTTTGCAACTGTATGTGTTAGTTTCCTATAAACAGGACTCTGTTTTATTCATTTGACAGTTTTGGCTGCACACTGTAGCCTTCTTCAGTGTCACTTGGTGATCCTGTGACGTGTCTGGTCAGCTGGTTTATACAGGTTTTGGCATTATTTTCCTACTAGCAAAGTCATCAGGCAGTGTTAAAATATTATCTAAAATAATGCCAGATGGTCACCCTTTACTTCCAGTTAATCACGTGACCCATGTGTGTTATTTTTATTTTAATTATCATAAAACAGTCAAACTAAATCTTACAAACACAACAACATATCAATGATTAAGTGATATTTTACATCCATTACATTTGATTAAAAAAACTAAATATATGTACAGTATTAACCAAAGAATAACAAAAATTCATTCATTTGAAAGGCGTTGAAATTTCTAGGAACATAACCGCCATAAAAGAGTAAAGTGTTGATTCCTTTCCATCATCAGCTCAGGGCTCGGTTTTCATACAAACAGGTGTGGCTACTGACTAGCAGCTAAAGGCTAGTGCTAAGTCTGCTAAGTTGTGTTAATAGTACAACACTTTCAGCTCGTAACGCTGACTAATGGTTGCTTCAGTCCCTTCTCAAGTTACCTGAGGATAGACGCCAAAGCTTTACTCTCATCGCCTCGGGTCATTTGATTTGAATATTGATGCGTGTTAGAACAGAATATGAATCGGGGAAACCAGATGTGTAGGTTTAAGGTTGCAGCTACCTTAAATGTGTTCAGTGAGTGCAGGCAGGAGCAAGAGTTCAAGGGTCAACTCTTAGTCCATGTAGTCAAAGTCTTCAGGGATCCCAAAAGCTTTGTTAATGTGGCTTTCATCGAAGGAGAACTTCTTCTTGGTCCATGACTTTATGGCAAAAACATTATCTGCACACAATAAAAACACATCACTAATGAGTAAGTAATTTTAGAGTAAATGTTAACTAGTTAGCATTCTAATAAATAGCCAAGTGCTATGAAACTTTTCTGGTGAGGGGTTCAATACTGGCTTGTTTCCATGGAGATGTTATTGCTTTGCTTGGAATGCTTAACACAATCACAGGGGTCACTTCTCCATAAACTTTATGTGGAATTTCTTAAAAGGGTATCTACCAACAAAGCACGAACTTCCAACAAGGTTCAAACAGATTTTGACTCCGGGTTTTCCATGACTTCTCCAAAACTATTCTCAACTCATTCACAGCTGCATTTCACTTAACATTTACAATGTAAAATACAATAATGGCACATATTTCTACACATCTAAACAGTTTTCAAATGTATTTTGATTGAATCAACTTCAGTGTTCAGTGATAATCACAAAATTTAGCTTATGTGACAAATCAGGGTTAAATTTCTCTACTTTGTGAGTGTTTCCACTATGCCTACTTGGCCCTACTTTCTTCTGCTCAGCTCTACTCCTTAGGCCTGTTTCCATTAGCACTGTTTTTCTGTGACCAGGTACTTTTTAGTACTGTTTTGGTTCTGGTTCTGTCCAGGCCAAGCAGGGCCAAACTGTTTAACTGACACTGATTAGCCCGAGGGCTCATGGAATCTACAGTTACTGTGACGTTTCCTTGGATATCAGTTTGTTGTGGGCAGCCCACAACAAACTGAGGCCCACGAAAGGATGACCATCTTTTTGAGTCAATTTGGTTTTAAAAATAGGAATGGGCCATTAATCGCAAAAACGAAAGATAGAAATTGAATTGAAACAAATGGGCAGTCTTTTGGTGGTGGGTATTGAATAGAATGATTGAAAACCAATTTGTTGTCTGTAAAAATTTGTAGTTTGGAGCAGAATATTGATATAAAGTTTGAAAAAAAAATTCATGAATGGGACATAAAAGTTTTTGTTTTTTTTGGTTCATGAATGTCATTTTTCATTTGTTTTTGAAATGGTTAAACAAAATTGAATTGAAAATCGAGATTATATCTTTTCTCAGAGCCAAGCCCTGGTTGAAATGAAACCAAATCAAGTATAATCAAGTATAATTGCTAAAAGACAATTTAATCAACATCTCTTCTTATCTAATGCAATACAAACTTATGTTTGGCCCTTGGCACACTTCAACATATACATTTTGGTACGCTGAAGAAAAAAATCTTCTAATTTTGGCCTACTGAGGAAAAAAGTTTTGGAACCCATGTCTAAAGTGTAATGGAAACACAACCAGGTAGGACAGAGTAGACTAGAGCTCAGTAGCATAGGGCCAATAGGGCTAGTGAAAACACACCATTAGTCCAATAAAATGGTCTAACATTTCCTAAAATATATAGAATACGCAAACTTCAAGACTCTTATAATGACTTGTCACTAAAAAGATGTTTTTGTCCTTCGTTAGTGCATTCAAATCTTTCACTGTTTACAGTGAGCTTACCATGTATGTTCATTAATATGCACATACTAATAATAACTTCTTTCTTGCATAAGAATAAAACGTCAGTACTTCAAACTGCTGAGCAAAATGTGAACTGTCAACTTTGCTGACCCGCACCAGACAATGTTGACCCAATGGTGCGCATACAAGCGGCGTCTTTGCTCATCATTATCTCGAAAGGTCGCCCGTTTCCTAGGTTACGGGCGGGGGTCAGCTGGAGCACAGAGGCAGACGGTCTGCTAATTGCACAGAGCTAGCAGGCAGAACATTTGTGGACAAACTTAAGGCTTTCGCTTCACAATCATTTTATGACGCACCTGTCCATCTGGAGACAGCTTCTTTGGCTACTACGTTGGATTTCTCTGCAAAAAAAAAAAATACAGATAGGTTAAAAGAGGCTCAAGTTTGTCATAATATAATAAGAGACCCACTGTGTAAGTTTTTAGCCCTGTTATAACTGTATTTTCTTAACATTAGTTTATTCAAAGTTTTACTGATGACATGTTTGAGTAATCTTATATTATCCTGCAGCTGATGACTGAGTTAAAAGCCCTGTCCTCACCTACCACCTATCCCAGCCCTCTTGTCTGTACTTAAGTGTGTTTTATTATATAAAACAGAATCATAGTAAAGCATGTTTGGCCTTAAAATAGTCACATAGCCACATTACAACATCATACATGGGAAAAAAACGCATAGGTCACCGTTAATAAACTTTTCAAATGAAGCAAGTAATTTATATTTTCTTTTATCAATATAGGGACAAATATTTAAGATAATTTTTGTGTGCTTCTGCTCAGTTTGAAAAGATGAGCTGTTTGTTTTATGCAAACTAAGCTCATGGGGCCAATTGGAGAGAGATGTAAACTAGGGAGCAGTGACATTATAAAAGTTGCAGCGTGGCTGGTGTAGCTGTATACTGTAGGTCAAACGCTTGAGCGGAGCCCATGCAGAAACCTGATCTAAAGCCACGCTCACCGTTACAACCAGAACCTGACTGAGATGACAAGTGTGATGAGACACCAAGCCGAAGCGGCTAATGTCGTTACAACATACCTGATAGAACGTGGAAAGAGAGAGAGAGAGAGAGAGAGAGAGAGAGAGAGAGAGAGAGAGAGAGAGAGAGAGAGAGAGAGAGAGAGAGAGAGAGAAGAGAGAGAGAGTTTAACCTTTCAGCAGTTTTTTCATAGTTACACATTTAAGACTTTATGGACTGTCGGCTTGGTAAAACATTGGTTTATATACATGTGTAGTAAACGTTATTAAGCAACAGCAGTGTCTATGGCTGTATTGTAATTTGATAACCCAGATTTTCTCCCACTTACAAATTGTTAAGGGATCTGGAAATCACATTGTATTGCTTTTAAAGACTCAAACTACACTGCTCATGATTCTAATTGTCTAATATCTGTTTGAAGCTGTTCCATAAAGACACCCGTGCACCCAACAATCAGTCAAGATTTTAACAACCAACATGGGCAAAAAAAAAGAGCTGTTAAAAGACACAAGCAACAAAATTGTAGACCTTAACAAAACTAAAATGGCTACTGGGTAATTGCCAAGGAGTTGGAGCACTTATCAGAACATAGAATAGTTTAATGATGACTGTTAATGTCCCTTAGACTGGGGCCTCATGCAAGTATCAAAGATTCTAAGAAAGGTGAAAAATCCGCTCAGAACTACACAGAAGAAGCTGAACGGTGAGCTGGGACCACAGTTTCCAAGGCTACTATCAGCAATACACTAAGAAGTCATGATTTATAATCATGCATCACACGAAAGGTTCCCTCCTTAAATCAGCCCATGTCCAGGCCCATCTGAAGTTTGCCAGGGACCATCTGGAGGATTCAGAGGAGTCACGGGAGAATGTCATGTGGTCAGATGAGACCAGAATAGATCTTTTTGATTCAAACTTCATTCGTCAGTTTTGGAGAAAGAAGAATGATAAGTATCATCCCAATAATATCATACCTACAGTGAAGCATCTATGCTCTGGGCTGGGTGTTTCTGTTTCTGTTTTGTAAAGCACCTTGAGTTGCTTTTACAAATTTTAGTTGCCTGCCTTGCCTTCTTCGCACAGGGGACAGGTTGACTGCACTGTATTAAGAAAAAGATAATTGGGGCTATGTATTGTGAAATATTGGGCTAAAACCTCCTTCCCTCTGTCAGAGCATTAAAGATGAGTCGTGGCTAGATCCTCCAACATGACAATGACTTGAAGCACACAGGCAGGAAAACAAAGGAGTGGCTCTGTAAGAAGCGTATAAGGTTCTGGAGTGGTCTAGCCAGTCTCCAGACCTAAATCTTACAGGAAGGTCTTTGGAAAGAGCTAAAACTAAATAGTGCTTAGCAACCTGAGCACCTGATGAGGAACTACAGGAACCATTTGACCGCTGAAAGGTTTTTGTACCAAATATTACAAATGTCTGACTCAAGTGATCAAATTCCTATTTTAAACAGTAAAATACAATACAGTACATTTATATATATAAAAAAAAAAATACAATATGATTTTCAGGTTTTGTGTCTCTCACAGTGGAAATGCATCTAGAATGGAAACTTTAGATCCCTTCATGATTTCTAAGTGGGAGACCTTGCACCGAGTGATCAAATATTGTACTCACTATAAATATAATTGGCAACTCTGCTTTATTTATCTTTTACTCTTTAATTATAAATGATATATAGCAAATCAGAATACATTATACTTATTTTATGTTACAAATTACATATGAATGTAAGCTTTTACTTTTCTGTAACTAAATACATTTAGAATTTTTTTCTTTTCAACACAAATGTGTGAAGTATCTTTTCTTTCTTTTTTACTTTGCATGATATGGCAAAAATCAAAATGTAAAGATCAAGAGACAGGACAAAATTCTGTGTTATCCATTTCCTAAAGCTCATGCACAAATGCCAAGCCTAAAAACTTAAACAATATCCCAAAGCTTACATTCCACATACAGTGATAAGATAACAAAAGTAAAAACAAAGAGGCACAAACAGGCCGTATCCTGCTGCAGGAGGTCTTCACTTTCACATACACGCTGCTGGTTTATTTTCTCCTCGCTACAACACAACACACCCACACAATCGACACAGCCGTTAGCTCCTTTGAAACGCACACTCCTCTTCTAACACAAATAGTGCTGTGGCAATGCACGGAGCCCGGGGCCACTGCATCACACGTTCAATAGGTCTGTGCACGATGAATCAGTTAGGACACGTTTGGAAGGCACACAATTAATGTCATGTCCTGTAAGGTAGTTTGAAGAGCTGAAAGTGCTAAATAATAAAGTCATCAAGAAATATCAGACTAAACCTGCGCTAGACCATTAAAACTAGGTTGTTTCTCAAAAAGTCTAGGTACCTTGCTTTGCCTTCTCTCCAAAGTCAGTTACTTTCAATCCAAAGCAAGTGCTCTGCCTCGGCCCAAACTGACAGCTAATGGAACAAGCTTCGAGAGAAACTACAGCACCTGAACGTGCTTGATTTAGCTATATATTATCATTTTTATTTGATGTATTTAGTACTTATTTTTGTCGAAAATGGTCATGTTGCATTAAGGATAAATTCACCAGAGCAATTCATACCGCATGTTAACCAAACCAGGATAATAAATGATACGAATGCCTTGCCACACCCAGATCAGTCCATGGTTCTCAGGTTTTGGTAAACAGCCAAGAGCTAGAAGAGGACCGATTCAAATCTCCCAAAGCCTAGGTACTTGCTTTCCCTTTAAAGTCAGTCCCTTCCAATCCAAGACAAGCACTATTCGCAGCTCAAACAGAGGTTAATGCAACAGGCTTCACAGGCTTTGACACGGCTGCATCACTTTGTTCTTTTTTGCAAAATTGTAAAGTTTGAAAGTTGCGGATTGTGTGTCCAGCAGCAGTAGGCCGGTCCATGTTTAGTCTTCCCTCTGACACCAGCAGGAGTCTGGTCCATGCTTTGTTTTGATTCTGGCACCAGCAGGAGGTCAGTCCATGTTTAGACCTGACTCTGGCCTGTCCTTGAGGTTCTCAGAGTTCAGGTTCAGAGCCAGTGCAAAGACCAAAGCACAAGTTTTTTCCTAGTTCTTCTCAGAGCTGGAGCAGGCCTTTGGGTTATGCAATGTTTTTTGTTGTTGTATGTGTATACTGTATCTACAAAGAAAAAAATGATTTCAATGCAGAACTTATTATTACTGTCCAACTCCTAACAATTTTCTCAGCACAATGCATGTTTGTGTTATTAAATGAATTAGTAATCATTTCAGTCATTGATTATTTGCAATTAATCTCAAATGTACACCACAAACTAAGCACATGTTGCCGCACATTATCGAATACATTACAGGGTGTATTCCATTTGCAACAAAAAAAACACCACTCTCTTGATGACTGATTCATGAAAGTGTTTACAGCTTACTTACAAAGCTTGCTAAATAGCGTGTATTTAAGTTTACAAGGACTCAGGTAAACAGAGCACATAGAAGCCAGCCACCGGTCCGCGCCTCTTTCCTTCAGCAAATAGACATGTAAGTAATCATCTCCGACTTGTCACGATGGGTGTGGATGAAACGCTAATTTAAAGTGAAAGATGCAGCGGAGAATGAGTGCTTAATGGCGAGACAAGGTGGCGGTGGTGATGTGGTATTTGAGAGCACTTTCACTTCCTCCCCACGCAGCAAGTAAACTGTGAGAACACTGACCCTGAGTGTAATCTCAAACCGAATGAGTTCTGTAAAAAGCACTTCATGTAAATGTGGATATAAATAAATAGTGAAAGAATGTTTATAGATCATGTGCAGTAACGGAAATGCATGAAGTTTTATTATAGGACAGTCTGGGTTTTAATATTACGGTACTGAAATGAAGTACTCTGACAAGTAAACTTTAGCTAGTCTTAGTTTAGTTTTAGTTCATTTTATTCTCCTTGTACAGAAATGTGTCTTGTTTAAGTGCAGCGCTTAGGGACCCTAACTGACTTGACTTTTGCAGATTTGTGACTATCAATCAAAGGCATCTGCGGCCTTTAATAGAATTGCACCCCAGTTCAAAGATTCCTCCATTTCTCAAAAGCATGGCCGAGTGCTACAGGCGTTTGTTCTGCATTAGTCTGCATCTTGCTTTTTTTCCTTTAACCATGGTAAATTTACAAAGCATAATGGCATACATCCACGCAACTGCCAATGGACTGCATTTTAATGTATTGCAACTTTGAGAGTTTTAACGTATGCAATGCACCTTTACGCAGAAGTACGGTCTGATTTAGTTTTTCACACTCAGAGGTAATTTGTGCAATTGTGGATAAGAAAGATGTGTGTTTGTTTTCACTCAACAAGATTTTAGAAAAAAAAATGGATTTCTCAGCTGTGTTGTGATGCTTCCACCAATCAGCGTAAAATATTCACCTGACAGCTTTCAGTGCAGTCAATGCAAACTGATAATAATCTGTAGTGTTACACAGACAGTATAATCTGGTGTGCGTCAGGTTAAGTAAACACTTCTCTGGTTGTAAGTGTTAGGAAACCATCCAGATACAGGAAGATACATGCAAACTCTACACAGATGGCCTGGTAGTCGAAAAAGCAACCTTCTTGCTGTGAGGCAAGAGTGCTTGCCACTTCACCACTGTGCTTCAGTGCCTATTGCCTCTGTTACTCAAACCATCTGTTTTGGAGCTCTTCAGTTAGCTTGAATGATTGTTAATACATTCAAAGAAGAACAATGAAACTACTAGGCCTCAGCTTGTAGTGCTCGTGCCTAATTACTAAACAAGGCAAAAATATTAAAAACAGAGGAGCTTCTATGCATTTCAGGCAAAACACACTGGTTTGGGGTCTAAATTTTGATACTTGTCATGGTATCAGCATCACACATCATTACTTACTCACTACTTATGTTAAAAATGAAACATAAATGCATACAGTTTCACTAAATTTTACTTTGTCAGCACAAACTTCAAAACAAAAAGTGGTTGTCTAAGGTTGTGAATGTTGTGAATGTTGTGATGTGAGGCATTGGTGCAGGTGTGTGAACTGAACTCACTCATCTCCTCCACCACTTCCGGGTCACACTCTCTGTACTTGTCCAGCTCAGCCTGTAGCTGTGCACGCTGCTCTCTCAGACCCTCCAACTCTTTCAGAAGAGTACTTCTCTTGTTCTACACCGGGACACAAACACTTTTGTTACTACAACAGACTTGGAAAAGTTGGTTGTAAAGTTATGTCTGATTGGCGTATTTTAACATGATACTCACTGTATCTTCACGTCCTACTTTTGCAGCGTCCACGGCTTTTTGTAGTGACTCTTTTCTCTGCTTTGAGTCGGAAATCTGTCAATGTAAAGGAGTGATCAGCTCGATTAATCTAAAGAGACCATATAATGCAAAATCAACTTTAATGAACGTCTGACCTTGTTGGAGATGCTTTTTTTAGTTCCGATACCAATGTCAGTACTGTGGCTTTAAGTACTGTATTTGGCGATACTCAATATCAACCAATACCAGTGTAAAAACTGAAAACTGCTTTTTTCTTCTCGGAAGTCCGCTAACTCATTAGAAAATGGTTCATATAGAATAATGTTATGCAACTGTACATTATTGTGCAATTAACTACTTCATAACTTAATGTGAATACACTTTAAAACTGTCAACATCAGACAGTAAATAGTCTCATTACTGTCCATTTATAGGAACAAACCTGATATCGGCTGGACTGATATCATAGGGCCGATACTCCGTGCAGCAAAATTGGCGCCGATATTTAATCCCAGTATCGATCAGTACATCACTAGACCTTGACACAACAATGTTCTCTCGCAATTAATTTCCTCAAAATGACTACATGTTTGATTAATCTTGTATTGGGTCCCAGAATACTCCATTAACTTAAACCCCTTTCAACATGATTGGACTTTAATTATCTAAATATTAAGACTTCCATGTTTCAAAAAGAAAAACATGATAAAAAAGTAATCACTACTGAAACTAGTATTAAAACTACAAGATACCTATTGACACAAGTATCATTAATACTGAAACAATCACAGAAACCGGACAGGATTCATATAAAAAGCACTAATAGTAAAAAATAATGACCAATACTGAAGCCACGACAGTTACAACCATTGAAACTGCAAGAAAATATTTAACAGAATATAAACAATACACATGCCTGAAAGAATGAATTCTTTTCCTATTTTAGACTTGTTTTGGTCTTTATTTAAACTCGTGTAATTGAAATGATGCATTGCAAAACATAACGTAAAGAGGAAAATGTATTCACTTCTCTACTTCTCTTAAAATGTTGGAATACAGACACGGTCATAAAGTACTTCAACAGATTATTCCTGTGCATGTACCACACTGAGCTGTTCTGCAAATTAGCTTTTCATGTCCTGAGGAGTCGCGATCATCTGTCTGCGGCACAACAACATCCAACTAGGTCAGCAGAACAAAGCTCCACTAGTATGTCTGTTTGAATTGCCACACCCTTTTCAATATTTATTTACACATTTATGTAATAGACACACAGAAGTAAATCAGCTCAAAGGGGACTGACACTGCCTAAACCTGTATCCGCTACTGCATTTGATGAATGGTGACCTTTAAAGTGAAGTTTCAGTTTTACGTCTTTGAGACAGATGGGCCACACCACAGATGAACGTCACTGCTAAATAGTGCAGCACTGACACAGAAAAAGTCTAAATGTGGAGTCTTTGTTTGATTGATTAGATAGATTCACTTTGCAATTTAATCCAACTCCAAAACAATGGCGTGTTAATACATGTAGTCAACTCCACTGTGATGTATTCTTCTGAAACAAGTTAATTCAAGTTTGTTTGTTTTTGCTGAGGAAAAAAAAAAAAAGGTTTGGCCCACCTACACAAATGACTTCGTCACCACTTAACTGCACTGGACTGATACAGAACAGAGGTTCCCAAACTTTTCAGAGCAGGATCCCCAAAAACTCCATGCTACCAACTTGCGATCCCCACAGCAAAATGAAATACATCCCTAATAAATTCAAGATGGAAAATAAAATTGGGTCAAAATTACTTTATGTGAGCAAAATTCACAAAATCAAGCTGCTTTCAGGTAATAAAAAAAAAAATACATAGAGGAACTATCAGGTTGTAAAATTACATCCGGAAATCATCTGGCGACCCCTGGATTTTGCTTCGCCACCCTCAATAGAGCTCAACAGTGGAAGATCGCCTTGGTTCCAGAAGTAAATTCCCCATTGTAAAGTGCTATAGGCTTTTGGAAAAATTCCAATATTTAGAGTTTAAAGAAAAGTCACGGGCCAGCTATGTTCTAACTCAGATCCACAATGCCATATTTTATTTATTTATTATTTATTATTTATTGTTTTTTTTTTTTTCAGACTAAAAAGCACATCTGTAACTTAAAATTCTGCAAAATATCTTACTAACTTCGCAGTTTATAAAGCTACATAAATGGATTTTAAACAAAAATGTAGGTCATATATATATATTATATTATATTTATATAAAAGTTTTAAATATTTATATATATATATATATATATAATATATATATATATATATATATATATTTTTTTTTTTTTTTTTTTAAACCCTTATTGCAATTTAACATGGGAGCCCAAGATAGTTGAACCAGGAAGTGGGCGGTCACTGTTGAGCTCCATTTGGGTACAACTGCTTTGGAGGCAATTGTCCAAAAAAGAAAAGAATAATTAAGATTTCATAATAAATAAATACTTAATTTGTAAACCGTGGCAGACTTAGGAATTTAGGGGCCCAAGGTGAACTTGAATATGGGGCCCTCAACATCATATATGATTTTCTGTGAGCAGTTTTTCAGTCATGTTCTATATGTTGTATGTATTTATCCAATCTCTAAACTTCTTTTGATCTTTATCACTTCTAGTTTTTTTAAACAAGGATTCAGTGAGTTTTGGGTGGTTATTTCTCTGTTGCATAAACACTGCAGAGAACACTGGTCTGGAGTCTTTTTCAAGAAGAGGCATTTTGTATAGTCTGGAAGGGCATGACATTAATTCTTTTGCAGACCTGTCTCTCAGAGAACATAAGGTCTTTGGATGAATGACTGATTGGGAGCCCCCTAGGTTTGCAGGCAGAAGCGCACAAACGAAATATAATCTTTCTGTCGCCATATTTTGACAGTTATTTTATTGATAATGTATTTAAACAATCTCAATGTACAGTCTAAAATAATGATTATTACCTGCGGTTCTATCAGCACTATTTTGTTTTCTCACTGTTGACTCGTGTAGTTTAGTTAACTTTTCCACCTGCTGTCCCTCACCTGCCTCTTGAGCTCGTCCAGTTTGTGTTTGCGAGTGTTCAGGGCTTTACTGGGAAAGGACCAGTAGTAGTTGGAGGTTCCCACTCGCTCACAGTCCACCATGTTGTCATCCACCAGGCTCTGTAACACCTCTTTCACTGCCATGGGAGCTGCACAACACACAAAATACATAAGACACAGGTTTTCTATACAGGTGTGCAAACTATTTTTTTTTTTTATTCTGATATAGAGTGTATAGTGCCACTGGTAAAACTAAAAGATCAGTGGCCTGAATACTGATCCTTGAGGAATCCCACAAGTTTGACTTGCCATGGTTTCATGATAATGTCATTGTTTTATTAAGAATATTCCATTGTAGGGTAGGGCATGATGGAATCATTTTCTATTACGCTTTAACAAATGAATTGGTGATATGTGTAAGGCTACTTCAAGTGTGTATGACATTTTATTTAAATACAAATGATAGTTTTACATGTATCAAGAACAAGTTTGTGAAGAAAAGTTTACAAAATATGTTGAAAATAATGAAGTAGAAGAAAGTTCTAAACTGATGACATCACACTAGGGAAATGTTCAATTTTCTCACATATTTGAATGACCCATAAAACAAATTTATCAAAATTAGTGTGTTGTTATTTTGTGCATTATTATGTCTCAAGAGATGAAAACCTGTTACACTGGAGGAGCATATATTATGCTAAATCAACGTTTTTGAGTTTTTAATCCTTATCTAAAGTCGCGTCATTAACAAAAATACTGCTGAAGTTTTGTTTGTAAGATAACTTTCGCTCTCCCAAAAAAACTGTTCTGAATACACCTAATATGCATGTCATAGCTAGATCTCTGAGATTTTCTGCAGTTTTCTCATTCAGAATTTTCTCATTCAAGCATCTCTGCAGCATTAGCATGTCAGGTTTGATCACATACTCTGTGTTATAATCTTTGGAGTCAGTATATAGAGCTCTAACTCAATTCCTGATGTAGAAAACGCACACAACCCATTTGTGAGCTTACTACACTTTTGTATTGGTTCTGGTGCATGAAATTCCAAAGTGAAGGTGCTTTGGAGCTGACTTGAAGAAGGAAAAAAAAAAGCATAATATTTGTACTTGCTTCAAGCTATTTAGTTACAGATTTAATTTAAACTCCTAATTCTCATGTTATATTTTCTTTTCTTTAATTATTTGTGCTTTTAGCCTCTGCTTTAGAAAAAAAAAGACAGTAACTTTTAAATTTTTTGTGTTGTATTTTCTTTTTTTATCATCACTTCTTTGTGCTCCAACAATGTATTCAATGTTTAAGTCTTTAAAACAACATTCATAATGTTATATAAAATTAACTACATTAGATAAGTCTTTAATGTCCGAACATAATTGTTTGTGGTAGCCCAAATCTCAATTGACAAAAAACACATCAGACTCTCCACATCAGACAGAAAGTTGGTGTTAGGACTGCCTGGAAAGTTATCTTGAAAGCTACAAAAGGAACTAAATAATTCCTTTTTGAAGAAGAATATTTAGGGAATACAAGAAACGCACTTGGAACTGTTAATACTAGTACAACATTGTCATAACTGTCATCATTACAAGAGTACTTCATAAGAGTGGACACAAATGGTTATTTATTCTGTTCATCTGCTGCAGTTGTACATAATCATAGTCATATATTGTACATAATACTATATACTATATACGATGCCACTTTATCTATTTATCCTGTCATATCTGCACTGTGCCATAGCAACATTTATTGTAAATAATACTCTTTAATTATTGTATCTTTATATATTTTAAGTCTATTTTATTTCTATTATCTTGTTTGATTGCATGTTTCTATTTTCCCTGCTGTTCTTAAATGTGCGTTGCAACACTGAATTTCCCATTGTGGGACAATAAAGGATATCTTATCTCATTTATCTTAAATAAATCATGCTTAGGAAATATTTGAGAAAAACAGCTCATCAAGTCTTTTGTTATACAGTAAATTTCTCTTCAGCTTGTATCTTTTGAGTTTGATGCATTGAAGAGAACATTACAATCGAGCGAGTGGTGCACTATTTCGGTTAGCGCAGTTGATCCCACACATCTGCAGCGTATCTAGCAGCTTTAAAGAGCCCTCAAAGCTCCAATGTAGCCGAGCGGGAGTCATATCTCGGGCCGTGTCAGCGCTGAAACGTGATCCTCCTACACGTTTGAGAGGCAGGCTCGCAGTTGGAACACGTGCGCTTATGTCCACGAACAATTCTGCACTTTAAATATGCATGTGTGTCATGTTTGTGTCTGCTTATTTAGGATGCTTCAGGGAGTTTCTTTGTAATATTATGCTACAAAAACATGTGCTTTTAATCACTTTTACACAATCTCTTTGTCGTTAGCCTAAATGCACTGGTTTGACTCTGATCTTAAAGGAGATACATTGTGTTTATTTCCATGTTCTTTACAAATAAACGTATATTGTTGGTCAGTAATTTACATTCTGCTCTTTGTATGGCACGACATTGATCTGAAACGGCTTAGAAAATAAACTGATCCATTGACTTCATGTGCAAAACTGCAGAATAAATAAATCCCAGTGAAATTTAACAGGAACAAACAGCAGATTTCAGCATACTTTTTTGTTGTTGTAATGTTCGGAATCTGAACTTTCTGAGTACTGATAGTAAATACAGACGGTGGGCGGGGATATGAGAAAACAAGAATTTTCTTAACATCCGAACATCAGCATCAGGACAATACTTAAATATTCATGAATAAATTCAAATATAACTTTGAGTAAAGTCGTTTTTGGCTTCATCCTCATTCAGTCCAAAACAATTGCACAAAATCTTGGAAAATTATCTACATTATACATAATTGATTTTTGGTTTTAAAGTCGTAATTCCATGTGTCAAAGAATTTGTAAGAGCTAGAAGTAAATGTACAGATTTAATATATTCCTGAAAATTATGTACCCAGCTTTAATGTAAACAAAAATCAACATTCTATCTATACAAAATAAAGGGAAACTGACATTTCTTTAAAAATCACTTCATTCTCCCTCATTAATTACACCATCATTTCTAGCTAAGGTTCAACTGTCCCATTAGCAAAAAATGTATATACTGTAAGAAAAAAACAGCCTCAAAGTGAATACTCACTGATGCCCTTTGACTTTGGAGCAATCTTCTCGATGTCCTTCAGCTGAAACACATCTTTCTATAGAGACACAGTTTAAAAATATAAGACAGGTTTCTTTACCAGCATGCTACTGCTAAATCATAATAATATATTTTAAGTTTGTAAATCTGTATTATTTATTTTTAACTTACTGATTCAAAGAAAATTTCCAGCATGCGAGTCCTCTTTTCCTCCAAACTCAGACCTTTCTTCTTTGACTGAAACAATCAAACACAGGTAATACATTACATTACTATAATACAAGGATGTGCCTTCAGTTCAAATCAACTGTTAGTTGCTGTATAGTTCATTGTTGAAAAAAAAAATCTTTTTTTTTTTTTAAATAGGTACATTGCCATATTCTTCAATAGTATGCTACACTGAAAGTTGGTTGCTCATTTATCTGAGTAGACACATGAAATGTAACTCTGGCTACTCCTAATATTTACTCAGATCTTTATCTGATCTGTCACCTGCTTGTGTCCATGGAGATGGAAATGTGTTGAATGCACAGTGTAATACAGACAAAGCAACAACATCTGCACGCAAACACAAGCAGAGGTGTTAGGTTACACATAAAGTTAGGCCACTCAAGTGACAAAATTATACTTTTTAAGACTACTTTTCTTACAGCTTACATTAAACTTACCTGAGTAATATTTAGCTTGAAAGTAGGGCTGGGCCATTAATCGAAAAAAGGAGCCAAAATCAAGTCATGACAAATAGTCAGTTATTGCTGTTTTTTTTATTAAAATCAATAGTTTTTGGACTGGACCAGATGTCAGATGTTGGAAGAAGACATTCTTCTGTGATAGACGTATAGTTCGTGTTCATAAAGTCACAAAAGCCATTTTTATTTTGATTTTAAAAAAGACTAAATGAAATAAATTATACAAAATTAGATAGATCAATACAATAAAATAGTTGTGATCATTTTTGTCCACAGGTTGCTCCAGCCCTAGTTTAAAAGAATGTACTGTAGTAGTACTTTACGAAAGTAAAAGTTTTGGGCCTCTTACACTGTGAGCAAATTTAAATGAAAAAGTTCACTGTATGAATTATGTTGACAAATGTGAGTTACCAGTACTGCTCATAATTTAGTTTATCACATTTTTGAGTCTATTGTTTTTAAAAGTTGAAAGCTTGAGCCTTTTCAATGTTTTGTAATTCTGTTATCTACTATAAAATTAGTTATTATAGGAAAGTTGTGGTTACTCTTGGACCACAACTTCTTACATTTACATGAGCAAACATATTTAGCTAGAACTTTACTCTTCCTTGGGCACATTTTTGGCTGCTGTCTCTATCCATCTATCAACACAAGTAAACAAACCTCCACCAGAAAAGTTACACAGTGCACCTTTAATATTCTCTTCTTAAGTGGAAAAGCATTAAGTTCAATTGCATTTTTTCTGATCTGTTTTTACTTTTGCCGTTGTGTCAATGAGCAGGACATCTCACTCGCATTGTACGTAGTTTATTTGTCTCTCTGTCTGTCTTTCTGGCCGTGTCCCCAACAAATTAACAAATAATACAGTTAATGATCACTGCAAAATTGTTAAAACTATCTTCGGCTTATGTTTGAATGAGTCCGTGTCAACAGCGTTTTTTACCTCTTGAGTTCATAGTTTACATAAAATTCAGACTGACGCACATTATGTACTTACCATGTTGATGCTGACAATATATTGGTAATTTTCACGGGGAAAAATGCGTATTTTGGTTCTAAAATCTTTGTAAAATGTTTTGGATGCCGAAAACGGAAATAAGAAAATCCCGCGAAGCCAATCACATGGCCGCTGCGTTCACGTACCATCTAAAATACAGGGTTTTTTTTTCCGCATCATGCAAAACACTAAACTACAATAATCAAAAACATGCTAATTCAACCTAAAACATTAAAAATCTTTTGCAAAACTCATAATTGAAATTTGTATTTTTCTTTAAGCAGCGGTAAAAATAACCACATTTAATTTAATGTTAGCAAAAAGCGCAGTAGCGTAATATTCCAGCCTTTTGAAGGCCACAAAGAGAGGAAAAAACAAAGTTATGGATTTTAGGCGCCATCTGCTGTTTTATGTAGTTATCACAATTTGCGTTCCTAATTTCAGAAAGAAAATTATATAAAATTGTGAAATTGAGGCAGGAAAAATAATACATGAATAGCTTTAAGTCATTTCTAGTACATTGGATTAAATGACAAATAGAAAGCAGTAAGTTTAGTTGGGCACTTTATTTTCATTTGGCATTACAGTTAACGAGACAATGTAAAAGAAATAATTTAACATTAACATTTTTTGTAGAAAAAAATGTGTGTGCTTGGAGACAAACAGTACTAAATACAACTGAATCTCATCGAAACATTTTCACTGTATTATTACCACTTATTTCAATCGCCTTTAGGTCCAAAGTGCATCTTAGTCATTTGACTAAGCCTGCTTGTTTACAGTAACTACTCGAGCCTAATATTTCCAGAATGGTACAAAGAAATTAGTATTTATGATCCATATTTTAATTGCTAATAAGGATCCCAAATGATGCATGTTATATTTGACCCAGTCAGACATTTACAGACAATAGTTTTGGTATTCCACAATACTTGTGTCTTTTGGTGATGGCCTATTACAGGAATCATTCAACAGGACGTACATGCAGTAAAGGTTTGTAACATGCTTCTAGTAAGTGGAACATTCATCATAGACACATGTGAATATGACTGTCACATTGTTCAACATTTTCTAACAACACTTTAAATTAGATTACCTCTTGTAATACAGTACTAACATGTACTGAATGTTTCATATCATATCGTTTAGCTCAGCAAACTACTCAAACTGAAGGGTTCTATATCAGATGCCTGCCCTCTTGCTATTAGTGACAATATAGTTATTATCAAGATTTCTGTATGTGATACCGGTACAAAGTTCTCTCCACATGTATCGAAAAATCCATGCCTTCATTCGACAATCAATTGAGGTTTTATTTACATGTCCAATAAAATTTGATAACAATAACAGGTAACAATATAATATAATAAGATCTAATAATTGGTATGTGTTTCTCAGTTGATTAATAGATCTTTGGAGTAATTGTTATATATATATATATATTTTAATTTGATTTTATTTTTGTCTTTGGCCTTCTATGTCCTTTTTTGCATGAATTTCCTTGCCAAAACTTGCACAGGTTAGAACAGAGAGAAATCTGATAATTCAATTTGGCTGTAATAATGATCTGACCTCCAACTTCAGATTATCCCTGTGCATGATAAGTAACATGATACAGTATGGTTACCTGCTATAAATATTTTTTAAGATGGTATTACATAGTATTCTCTATTGATATATGAATAAGACATATTTCTTCATGATCCTGAGTGATATTGAATTAGACCAATGTGACTTCCTTCAAGCACCAATGAAGCCCTATTTGCACGAGTTTAGTTTTACCTAAGGTTCTGAAGTAAACTGGAATAACTGAGAGGTAATAGTTGTGTCTAGTGGGATGCAAATCTTCCATCTTGGTAAAAATGTCTGCAAAAAATTCAGAGGTGATCAGGTAGTCTCAAGAAAATGTCTGTGATTTAGACAGTTTTAGAAGAAGAAGTGATTTAGTTTTAGAAGTGAATGCAAATTGATTCAGAATGACTCCATTGTCTATTTTACGTTCAGATTCAAACATAATTAATAAGGTACAACTATGGAGTTCACAAGTGAAAGCCCACTTCCTTGTTCAACAATCTGGGCTCCCATGTTAAATATCTATAGAGGTTTTGAAAAAATATACCGTATATACCATAATTTCTGGATTTTAAGCCACTACTTTATTCATGAGCTTTGAACTATGCGGCTTATAAGGCAATGCAGCAAAATTATAGATTCTCATAGACTTACTATTAAGTGTGAGGCCTATATATGTACTTGATAATTTTTCTTACTTAAATCTAGTGGGTGTGGCTTATATTCAGGTGCGCTCAATGGGGCAGAAGTTACAGTATATATTTAAAGTTTGAAAACGTCGTCAGGGCTAATCAGCTCTGTGGTTAAATCAAATTTAAAGTTATAGGTGTCCTTTTTAGACTGAAAATAACTGTGTATGGATATGAGTTAGCACAAAGCTGGTTAGCCTGCAACGTGACCAAAAACTCTTAATATTTGAACTTTATTGAAAAGCCTATGGCACTTTGGAATTTGTCAATTTGCTTCCAGAATCAAGGCGATCTTCCACTGTTGAGCTCCATTAGCTATGGATTCTTCTCCAGTCAAAGCATATTTTTAGCTACAACTAAAAGTTGTATAGTGGTATATACAAGTTGTATAGTGCTATAGTAGTATAGTGGATTCTCCAAGGAAAGACAAATCCAGCAACTGCAAATGATTGCATGTTCCACTGCTCAGTGCCGCTGCCTCCTCCCCCACTGTTCCCTGGCCAGTGAAATGCATCAGGAACATAGTGAGTTTGATTGACAAGCTAACGAGCCAATAGGTAAGAGCCCATCTTGTTTTCTATTGGCCCCTTCATTAATCCCTCTTCCAAAACTAGTGAAGTAGTTAAGAGAATGGAGTGACTGTGAAAAAAGATAGTTCAAGGCAATATGTGCACTTCCTACTAGTGCAAAATGGCAACACAACAGGTCATTTCTACTCGCAGACTGATTGTAGTCTATAATATGGAAAGTGTTGTTGAATCAAACATTTTTGCCCCTTCTTTATATAATCTAGACCCCAAAGCCCCTTTTGTGAAATCTCCCTAGTGCAAATCCTTAGTTTTACTGGCTCCACCATGTCCACAGTTTATGTATTTGTACTATTACTTGTAAGTACAAGGTTGTTCCAAATCTACAGCTAGTTTGTCCAAGTTTGATATAAAAAAGAAAACTATTTCATGCTGAAACAAACCAAAATTAGAAGAAATGCTACCGGCATGAAAAAAATAAATAGGTTATAGTTATATTTCAATGTTTAGCAGTTCAACATTTCAGAAAAAAAAACTGTTGTCCAGAGGCTAAACTAAATCAGTATGAATAGGGCTTTAGTCTTAGTTTTGAATCTCTGGCATTATTTATGAAATGGCTTTGTCTTCACAGTGACAACAGATGGCACAGACAGTAACAACGTGGTTTAAGGATGAAGAGGTGGGTCAAGTGCATGTCGGCCATGTTTGTAGTTTTGTACAGTGTCCTCCTGCTCCCCTGAGTGGTTGTGAGTGCAGAGGAGGAGAGTTATTGCAGGTAGCGATAGACTTTAAAGCAGTGGTTTCCAGAGTCGGCCACCACACGTGTCCGTCTGAGGTGAGAGCCAGCCCCTGGGGTCCGTACAGAGGGTCCGCGCACGTGTTGATGTAGGACAGGAACGAGCCGCTGCCGTCAAACACCTGTGGAAAGAAGGAAACTATGTATACATTACAATTTTCTTGTCAAATGATAAAATGTAATAGCTGGAATTTAAAGTGCGGATAACTTATTTTTGTAGATTGAGACCACTTGTAAAGAGACTGGGAGACAAGGACTTCTTCGATTTGTAGACATAAATTTAACAAAACACAAGTGTGTTCTAAAGAAAAAAAAAAGTACATATGAGTTTGAATTATCAATTCTAAATTTATATATAATGGGAAGTACATTTTTATTCCAAAAATGCTAAACTGGGATGAAACTTGTACAACATTTAGCATGATTTTATTATTATTAACATCATTATTATTGTGGTTATTATTTATGCTAATTTAAATTTTAAATATGTTTTTTTTTTCCAAGATATAAGATTTTTGCTTTATTAATATTCATGGCAAAAAATGTGCCGAAATTATATTACAAAGACTATTTTATACGTTCAAGTACCTTCAATTACACGTTTTCTTTCAATTTAAAACATTCCAGGTAACCTCTAGTCCCTGCACCCAAAACGGTACATTTTCCTGACTCCTTATGTATTAAAAAAATATTAAAAAAAAAAACAATTCTAGTTATATCTTTGTAAGAAACACTTTTCAAAATGTAGATTATTTTTGGAATTATTTTTGCCCATCATTAATAAGTATTTGATTGTGAATTAAACCTTGATAAGATCACACTAAATCGTATTAATAATGTTGAATGTAGTGTATAAATAGAAGATAAGAACTATGTCCTAGTGTTGGCTCAGACCTGTATGCGGCTGTTGCCCCAGTCTGCTACTATGATGTTCCCGTTAGCGTCCACAGCGATTCCTGTGGAGCGTTGAACTGACCGTTTCCTTCACCGTTTGAGCCAAACTTCAGCAGGAACTCTCCTTCTGTGTTAAAAACCTGAAACACATTAGCACTATATGGATTTTTATGTACTAATAAGAAAACTAAACTTACAGAAAATAATTATTTTGAAGGACACCTGCAATTTAAAATGGACTAGTTTTGAATACTGAAACTCTTTCTAATAAGCGTGTGTACTGCCTATGCAAGTATTTTTTCCCAGTGACAAAATTACTGTGACACAAGGCTTAATCCTTCTTAAAATAAATGCATAAATAAAATAAAATAAATAAATACACACATAAATAAACTACTTCCTCAACTAATGGCATTGAAATAATTAGGATATGGGCATAACGCAGCTTGAATAATATGCTTGACGTCATCAAAATATCAACATCGGTATTTAAATATTGATACCGGTTTTGGAAAATGGATTATCGTGATATATTTGTGAATCAACAGTATGTTCTAACAGTATTTCCTCTTCGAATCACAGCTGGAGTTCTTTCTGTGAAAACACTGTTCCAATCCCCCCGATTTGTGAGTATGTTTTTGAGAACATCTGCACTGTTAAGTCCGTAAATCATTCAAACTTGTTTTGGGCATTTCTAGGCAAGATTGTTTAAATTTTTTACCCTACTTAAATTTATTTGCAGCAAGTAAATAGAGCTCTGACCCAATTACTGACGAATAAACACAAGATTATTAAAATGACCTTTACTAAACTTTTATGACGTTCTAACACATAAGATGCTAAAGTAAATGTACTCAAGAGCATGTTTTATCCTTCTGAAGTAGTCTTGTCTTACCTTAACTGAATGGTTGTGAAAATCTGTCACTATAATTTCATTGTTGTTGTTGACAGCAGCAAAATGAGGGCCTGAAGATAAAAACAAACACATTTCATTGCCTATTAACATATTTCCGAAGTTGTAGCTGCATTGTTTGCTTGCTGGGTTTTCCTACCTGCAAATTGTTTGTCCCCGTTGCCGCGGTTCCCAAACTTTGTGACTAGTTTACCGTTGGACTGGAAAATGAAGACTGAGCAGGCCTTGTTGTCCACCACGATGATGTGACCGTTTCTGTCCACGGACACTCCTTTAGGTCCCATCAGCTTCCCTGTGCCAATCTTATTCTATCCATACACAAATACACACACTTTTTAACAATTCTCTAGCCAAACAGGTATATTTTAACAATCATTCCTGTCTACCTTGAACTTGCCCTCACATGTGAAGATGCTAACCCATTTGTTGTCATAGTCTGCGATAATAATGTCTCCGTTGGGATGCACAGCAACTCCAGTGGGTCGCTGCAGCTGACCCGGAGTACGGCCTCGGACCCCAAAGCGGCTTCTGAACTGGCCCTCGTTGGAGAAAATCTATCACAGACGTACAACGGGTTAAATCATGTTAGCCCGTACATGATTAGATAATATAAAGAGTTTGTACCTGTACACACTGGTTGTTGCTGTCTGCGATCAGGACCTTGTCTGCGGATGCTGCCACACCCTGTAGGTTTGTGAACTCTCCTTTGTTTCTCCCTTTTGTTCCTGAGAGGCACAGTCAATTACATCAGCACATTTTTATAAGCAACAAGAAATATTTGACCAATTTTTTTTAATCTAGGGGGCTAAACTGAAAGTATAAAGAAAAGAAATGCATGTTCTGTGTGCACTTTCCAATAGTAAAGTGATTTGCAACATCGGAAATTTTGCATCTTTTAGGCTTCAAAATGCAAAATCTAAGTAGGGAAGAACTGAGTTAGCCCTTACACTGTGATGTGTGTTTTTTAAATTATTTATTTATTAACTTGAATGCTAACATTTATTGACAGATTTAATTTATTGACATCTATCCATCCATAGTACAGTATCTATCTATTGTTTGTTTTGCAAAAGCTTGATAAATTGCTTCCCCTGCATCCCCTGCCTTCCCTCCCTTATTTCTCATACTTCCCTGTAAAGAACATTTCATTGCGAAGTTCATCCATAATCTGTTCTTTGCTGTTCACATGCTGTCTTGTGTCCCAGAGAGTATGTATCTGTTTCAGAAGCTGCTGCTTCAGTGTCAATGCCTGGACCTCAGATGTTACCTAATCTTGAGAACCTGGACCTTTCTCAATCCTCCCTTCCCTTTCTTTAATTGGTTGTTGTCGTCATGCTAGAAAATGTGTTCCCTCTACCACTGGTTTTAGGCTCCACTGACTTAAAAGTTTGCATTATGTGCATTAGGATATGCATTAGTCCTGGTCACATCTATAGCCTGTCCTCCACTGTGGAGTAGTCATTTCCTTGCTTTTCCCAACATTTTTGTGACAAAATTTCACAAAATAGATTGATTGTTTACAAAATTTCACTTCTTGATGATGTGACTTCCATGGTGTGTTGCACATTTTCTATTTTTATTTTTTTAAGGGGGAAATGTAGAACTGAGAGCAATCCCCTGACGAAGGTTGCCGTGAGCCAATACACGAGGGAAAGAGATCACCTAATGGTTTTTAACAAATAATATTTTAACAGTGATTTAGCTTAGACTAATGAAGGCTTTTTAAACTTTTATTGTATGACGAGTGCCTTGGATTTTTTAACTTGTGTTCTTAGTCACCAATGAGCACCTTTTTCCCAGTAATATTTTAGTTTTTTTGCCTAGAAATTGTGTCCAGGTAAGAAATGTTTTGAGACGTAGTAGAAGTCAGGGTGCGTTAATTAGACATAATTTAATAAAAAACTAGTAAGCCTATGTTTGTGTAATTCACTAGGTTCAATAATACGTACAATTCAATGGACACAACTGCAAGCTTATTCCACACATTTTGACATTGCTCCGCTGTACCTATTCTGAAGATGAGGTCGTCTCGATGGGTTCTCCTTCCGGCGGCCCGTGCTGTACATGCTGGCCGGCCTCTTGATAGCCTTCTGCTTGACGTGACCGCTCCCTGGAGACTTCAGCCTCTTCTTCACCCCGTCACTAGTGGGCGACACATCTATGCACCTGCTGGCTTGATTTTGAATGGGCTTCCTTTGATCGGCTGCCCGTACAGACTCAGCGACAGGTAAAACGTCCCTTCTTTGGGCGCCGCAAACAAAAACTCGTACGTTCCGTTTTTGTTGTCTACGATTTCTCCGTCGCACTTGGTTCCGTCGGAAGTAGACATTTCTGCTGTGATTTTGGCATTTCCCATTTTACAAAGCTGTCCGTCTTTATCTTTTGTGGTGATAGTGATGGAAGTTGGCACGCCGACTACGCAATGCTTCAGTCCTTCCCCCGTGGCAACCGTTTCAGAGCAACAGCGTTAGTAGTTAGGATAGTTCCCAAATTGTGAATGGATTTTTTGAGTCCGTCGGTTTCTATGATAAAGTCTAGCTGGTTGTTCTCCCCGGGCTGCAAAGGGAGTTCCTGATTGGCTAGTTCTGCAAGGCGCTCGCTCATCTGTTTTTTGACCAATAGGACTTCAGCCTCGGTGCCGTGGGTCAGGGCTTGTTCGGTGAAGTTACAGCTGCTGTTGATGCCCTCCTGTCCACAGAGAAGTGTGTCCAACTGGGCCTGAAGGACCTGCAATGGACAGCAGAGGGAGACAGAGTTAGTTATATGTAAGGTAGACTATAATGATTACTGGGGAGAGAAAAAAGTTTTGGTTTAGATTAAAGATACAAGCAATTACTGAAGTACAAGCATGATATGAAAAAACACTTTTTGAACCAACATAATATTAGTTTCTTAATAAAGCTGATTAGACATATTTTAAGAAATACTTTAAGTGCATATGACAGTTAATGCTTCGTTCCAGGTAACTGGCAAGTCAGACATTTCCCAGTTGAAAAATACCAGTTCAAAGTGTTCCAACCGAACTTGTCATTCCCCAGTCAGAGTCAGTGCTGAATTTGAGTCAAAAGTTAGGTGCGCATGCCCAGAAGCTTATGCGCAAGCACATAAATGTTAGTGTTTGACTACGCAACAACCACGAGGTCAAACAACATAAATATGCTGTATTATTATAACCTTTTAATGTGTTTATTTTAAGTTAAATATGAGCTTAACGTTTGTGAAAACACAATATTTAACTGTTAATAAACTTAAGCAAACAGCTCAGAGCAGAGAAACTTTAAGGTCACCAACATTGGTGTTAAACTAAATGTCTTTTATGAGTGTATAAAGTATGAGATTTATGTGACTTTTTCAAAAATAAATGTTATAAACTTTCTTAACTGATTTTTTATCTCATGTGATTGCGATCTAAAGTTACAACTGGCAGATTCATTTTTAGTTTTTCTGGCAGTAACTAATGAAAATATAGTCAATTAACAACTAGCGTGATTGACTGAATTTTGGCAGGTGACTCCCTGGGGAATGGCAGAACCAACTGCCTGATTTTTGTCTCCAGCCCAGTTATGCCATACACCATCACTTTGCATTGGTGGCTATGCTAGCAAAAGTTTATATTTTAAAATATTTACTTCAGGTCAGGGTTAGGATTAGTCTTAGGTTAAGTTAATTTGTTTAAATTTAAGGATTTTGAAAGATATGCTAACAACAAAAGTAACATTACATAACTTGTAGTACAGTGTTTTGTGGCAGATTCACTCCACAGATTCACTTTTTGTGGTGATTGTTGAGCTCATACTGTATGTGAAGTGGGACTCACTTGACCAGGTCCCAGTCCCAAGTAGTACAGCATTTACCAGTTTGAGATATGTTCCAGCGCATTTTTACAAGTGGAAAGTGGGAAATATCCTAGTTCTCTGGAACGCACCATTAGATTTTTTGTAAAAAATGAACATGATTATATTCAAGCTTTCACTAAGCATTTTGCTTGTTTTGACCCAATTGGATGGTTTGATAAGGTTTATAACTGTCTTTGTTCAACAAATATGGCATCTGTAGAGGTAAGAAAAAGAACCGTTTAAAAAAAGCATAAAAGTATGAAAAAATTGTATAATGTAAAAAAAAAACAACATGTATTGATATATGACTTTCGATTAGTGATGCACCAATCCAATACTGGGTTCAAATCCATGGAATTTAGCTGAATCAAGTATCAGCCCTGTAATATCTGTTCTGCCACTAGCTGATGTTGATCCTGAGTGTTTGAGTTCATTACCTTAAAATTGTTATTTAGTTATTTGTACAATAAATTACAATCATCATAGCACCATAACAACCATTGACAAGTAGCCTACCACTAACAAGTTAGCTCAAAGCCAATAATTAAAATTGGTATTGGGAAAAAAAAAGTTTTCCTCTTATTAGAAACATGGACAGCTGAATGAATCTCACACAAACAGAATGTGTTAGGATTACAAAATGTATTATTTTGTCTTGATAGAACCAATTTAGCCACAACAATCCTACTGCACGTGCACATTACTGTAGATAAAACTGTAGAATAATGTGCTTGCTTATTATTGAGGTTAAACACAGTCATGATTGGAATCTAACAATTTCTATTTTTGGCACAACATTCATTTATGCTCTGTGCACGCTATCTGAGTAATTTATCTAGTGTTGACACCATCATATAATCAACCACGTGAATTTAACAACTGTTTTAGCTTGTGTTGAACTCAGCTAAACTTGTTTTTATTATGAAAGTGACAACAGCACAAGGATTTGTTGTTATCACAGGCGATCAGGTGACATAATAAACAATTTCTTACGTTGTACAATCTTCTGTACAAACTGGCAGTCATGCATAGCTTTATAACCATGAAAACCAAACATTACAGTCCATTCATTTTTGTCATGTGACACAGAAGCCTTTTAAGATAAATGACTTTCTAAGAAACAAAATTGGTGTAAAACTTTAAAATCCTATTCCAAACTAAATAAGCTCAACTCACCTCCACGGCAGCATCATCTTCACTCCAACAAGCGCAGCCATGTCATTTACTCAGCATTACTTTCCAGACAAAACTGCCCTCTTAGCAGAACATCGCGGGCAATTTGACACCAGCTAGATTGGTGTCAGATAATGGCCTACATGTAAATCTGATTTGTGACACACCCTTCCTTTGCAGCGTTAAGTGTCCTGGCTCGGTCCCTGGAGTGCTGCTGGTGTGTGGAGTTCAGCGGTAGACTGTGCATTGTGAATGATTAGCTCTGGTCCCATGTGACTGACTGAGGAGGGGTGGAGACTGGGAGTGTGAAAGGAGGTTTTTGATTGGCTGAGAGGTTTGGGGAGGTTTGTTATCGTCTGAATGCCCTCCTTTTTTATGTTAATGATCCACAAGGCTGGATAGACGCAACAATAACAGTGAGGGCCTGAGGAAGTGGTGATATGAACTTAAGTCTAAATCAACTTAAGTCGAATGTATAACAAAATAAAGTGCATTACAGAACTTATGAATATCAGAAATAAAAAGTACAATAATTTCTTGTGTCACTAAATACACATATACAAAAAAGCATTTTTCATGTATTTTAGAGTCTGTATAATAACTTATCAAATCTGTATCTAGAACAGGGCCCCCAAATTTTAAGCCATAACAAGCTGAAATTAGTAATTTTTTCTTGGCGAGTCAAAATGAATTGCGCTGTAGAAGGCAAAATCTATGTTAGAAATCCTGAAGGCCAAAATTGGCTGTGGCCCCACTTTGGGTGTATGTATTATAATAATAATAATAATGCATTGGATTTATATAGCGCTTTTCAAGACACCAAAGACGCTTCACATTCTGCATTATTCATTCATTCCATACTGGTGGTAAGCTACTTTTGTAGCCACAGCTGCCCTGGGGCAGACTGACGGAAGCAGGCTGCCATTTTGCGCCATCGGCCCCTCCGACCACCAACCATTCATACACACACCAGAATCATACTAGGCATGTGGTGAAGTGTCTTGCTAAGACACAAAACGATATTAGAAGTGTTTATAGTATACACTTTATTAAAAACACTTTTATTACGTTGACTGTAGCATAACCATATTTATTTTAATCTGTAATACACTGTTTGTAAATAGTTTGTATCCAAAACCTTCAACATCATAGAGCAATCTATGTATTTAGATAAGGCATTTAAAGCGTTATTGGACAACAGGAATATTAGTTTAACTGATTAAATAATTTAAAAAAATTACTGCTTGTCAGCATCAAAAAACTACACTGTGCTAAATCTACACAGGTGAATAAAATGTAATTCCTCTTACACAATTAACAAAGCACACCCCTTGGCATTCCGGCCTATTTTCTCGAACACGTTTGACTAAAATTCTAAATTCAAACTAAAACTGTTCCTGAACCTTGTGGAGCACAAACAAATATCTGGAGTCTTTTGTAGCTGACATCCTGTAGTTTTAGCTTCTGATGACTAACACGCTCTGATCAGAAGTGAGAACTTTCCCCACACAAAAGAAAAACTGAATCTAATTGCCGCCTAAATTATTTTTGGTAAATACAGTATAAGGATTGGTAAAGCTGGTGTTTACACCTGAGCCCTGAATGACTCTAGATTTGGCATATTTTGGGTTTTGACAATTCCTCTGCAAAAGTTGAAGGTAATTGAGGTAAAAATTAGCGTTATGGGCTAGTTACTGTAATTCCAGAATGGCTTATCTGACTCCAAATAAGAGGTTTACAAAGTTCTTTTTATCTTTAACATTTCCAAATGCTTCACAGTTTATTTTTCAAGAAAAAAATGGGACAGCTATAAAGGTGGTTCAATAAATATACAGTATGTGCCAGCACTGCCAGAATTCAAAAATGTCAAAATGGGCGTAACACGATGCATTTTGAGAAAATCTGTATGCCGTGTAAATGTGAAACACCACTAAGAGAAGCCAAAATGTGCTCACCTTCTGCTTGAGTCCATAGTTAACCTCCAGCTCCATCAGCAGCACACTCTTCCTCACGTTCAGGGTCTTCTGCAGCTCGTCAAAGGTGCTGTGGATGTCCTCCTCGATGGAGCTTTTCTGCTGGGTCAGCTGCTGCACAATCTCAGACAGAAGGAGCAGAGCAGAGTCGATCTCAGGCAGCCTGTGGGTCCGTCCAGACAGAGAACATTTAGGATCATTTATAAGACTGCATGTTGATTTCTAAGAAGAAATAGGTATTTACATTTTACCCAACCTTATCTAAGCCTTTAGGCCTTGAGGTTGTTCATTTGAAATACAATCTAGTAAATACAGAAACTTGAAACTTTAGCCTGGAGAATCGAAACCGATATTTCTCTATGCAATATTTTATATAACTGCTGGTACAGAGTTCAGTTTGTGTTTGATTAGTTTCAGTAGCTGGGGAAATCCCAGAGAATCTGGAGTCTGGAGACAGAATGCCTGGAATGACTTGTGCAGAATTGCTACATTGGATCTTAAAGAATCCACTCAGACACAGGAAGACAGGCAAACTTCAAACTCCGCCAAAGTGTCATAGTGACTCAGATGGCTCTTTCTTTACAATATATTTTCTTTTAAAGTTGTGATAACTAACTTTTTTATTTATAAATTAGCAACCTTTGTGCTTTCCACTAAAAAGTCTATGATAAAGGCAGCACTTTGTGAAAAAATTAGACCACTGTGTACCGTCTGAATTGAATAAGAAAAAGACTTTTCGATCTCTTCAGGAGTCGAATGCAGCTCTCTGATTGGCTGTGCTTGGGTGGCCTCTCCAGTTTCACTTTGCTGTTTGCAAAAAGTGTTTTTTAAGCCATAATAGCAACTAGAATGTGTACATGTCGATATCAAAGATGTGTCGAAGGATTTATGAGACGACAATTGCAAACCTAAATAGTCTTTGCAGTGTGAAAATCAGCTACTCCACCTTCAACAGAAGAAGTCTATAGTTTTTTAAATAAACTTATATATATATACTTAAATATATATATAAATAATAGGAAATAATTAATAGGAAAGTTAGGGATCTTTGGTCTTTTTTACTGAACTGATAATAGTATTACGCAAAAATCACTATTAATCAACTTTTTTTTATAAGATAAGATAAGATATCCTTTATTTGTTCCACAATGGGGAAATTCCAGTGTTGCAACGCACATTTTAAGAACAGCAGGGAAAATAGGAAACATGCAATCAAACAAGATAATAGAAATAAAATAGACTTAAAATATATATAAAGATACAATAATTAAAAGACTATTATTTACAATAAATGTTTGCTATGGCACAGTGCAGGATATGACAGGATAAATAGATAAAGTGGCATCAGTATATAGTATATAGTATACAATCCGCAGTAGAAATGTTTACTTTTGTAGTGCAGTAGTCAAGGCCCCATTAACTGAGACAAGTCAAAAATCTCAGATGTTAGATTCTGAGATCAACACAAGACGAGTTCAAATGCACTGAGAAGAAATCAAGTCCTTAAAAAGGCTGTCTTGGGGATGGTGTCAGTACAACTACGCTGCGTTTTGCAATAACTCAATGCTTTCTTTTTACATTGAATGAAGAGAGTTTGTGGCTTTTAATTAGGGCTGGGCGATTAATCGTATTTGAGATTATATCGCGATATGACAAGATGCGATTATGTAATCGCAGAGACGTGCGATTATTGCCCACGTGCGTTTTGTTTTGGAAGTAATTGAAGCGCCGCGTGTGAGTGCGGCCGTGTGACTGCAGCGCCTCCGGTCTGCAGCTTCATGTTACGCTTCACCGACACCTCCGTGTGCTTGTGCTTCACTTTTCTCTCTGTAATTCGTGTGCTCATGAGATCAACGACATGTAATGACAATACCAGGCTCATAGGTGTAAAACTGTGCTCTTGTCAAAACTACAGCAAAGGATTTGGGCTTAAGCGGCGGTGAACGAGGTGAGCCTGGAGCCAGCGCTGTACTTTGTTCTTTCTCTCTTTTCTCCACTCTCCCCGCGAACTCTCTTCGTTAGTGACACGAAACATAGACATAATAGTTGTTTCAGGTGAATGTCTATCGCTTCTCTTTGCCTTTTAGCGCGTATGTGCGTGTGCCTCTGACTTCGAAATCCCACCCGCGTTACGAGTCCGCGCTGTAACATGAAGTGGTCCGCGGTGACGCGCTGCCAAACGAAGGATAAACTATTTAATTCCAAACACGGAGCACTCCGGTTCTCTGCGTGGACAGGGACAGGTAATCGTCCCGCCTTCTGTCCTGTCTGTGGAGCGGGGGATGAGCGAGTGAGTGGCAGAGACTGAGAGAGGGAGAAGGAGAAGCAGCAGCAGCAGCAGCAGCCGAGAGACGTGCGTAAAGTGCGTAAAGGGGAACACACTTAGTTTGGATATGAAAGCATATTTTACACTGAGTAGCTCTGGAATTAAATCTAAGTTACAGATATCAGTCGTTGAACTTAAATAAAAATTAACAGTGAATGAATTTGCACAAGTTCAGTATAACTGGTTCATGTCTGTAAAAGAGCTGGTTAGGCTATAGCCTATATAATTTTATCCACCTTCACAATTAAACGAGTTAGTTAATCTTGTTGATCTAATCCGTGTTGGGGGTAATGTATTGAAAAGTAATTAGTTACTCATTACTTTTACTTTTTGAAAATGTAATTAGTTAAACTACTTAGTTATTGCCTCAAGAGAGTAACTTAGTTTTGGATTACTTTGTGTGCATTTTTGCAAACATCAATCAAAAATGGGATTTAAAATTGTATCATTGGCATTTAAACAAAGGCAAACAACAAAAGAGCTGCTTAGATTCAAATTCAGTAATAAAATCAATATTAAAAATGATTCTGTGCACTGTTCCAGCTGCAGATCTGTGTCTCTGAGTTGTTTTATCTCACACAATAAGTCACTTTTGTAGATTTTTTTTTTTTTTACTTAAAAGTGAATAAGATAAGAGTATTTTGTTAGTAACTGTAATTTAATTACAAGTCTTTCACAGTAACTAAGTTACACTACTAGTTACTCAAACATGTAATTACAGTAACTAAGTTACACCCAACACTGGATCTAATTTAGCCAAAAATCATTTTACAGGTACATTTCTAGCAAAATGTAACAATTCCTATAATAAACTGTTGATTTTGTGTTACTTTTGCTCGTGTTTTTATGCTGTGGGAGAAAATCGCAAAAAAATCGCAATCGCAATATTTCCTGGAAAAAATCGCAATTAGGATTTTTGGCTAAATCACCCAGCCCTACTTTTAATTTACACTTTAAAATCAGTACTCAAAGGTGCAGTATGTAGAATGTTCCAGGGCATAAAAAACACCTGATTATGCTAAATTGGTGTGTACTTCACAAACTGCAACTTGACTGACTGTACAGTATGATAACTCTTTACTCCAAGGACTTCTCAAAATCTTTTTTCAAAGCCTCTTACAAATTTTGAAGGTTGTGAGGTTTTTTAGGCTGCACGTTCAAGTCATAAAAGAGGTGAATTTTAGCCACTTTTCATGTTTGATTATGACTGAAACATATTCATACACATATACGCATTCTTAGCATATTTTCATGCTTAAAAGTAGTTGTTGATATTAGAAAAACAATTTAAATATGCCCAAATCATTAATACGTGTTGAGTGGCAACACACAATGTTCAAGTTAATCAAATTTTTAAAAAACTTTTTATTGGAGGGTTGAGGTTGCTTGTTTTGGGATTTATTTTCAAAGACTTGGTCACTTGTTTCTATCTGAAAACCTGGCAACAAGTCAACCTTTGAAAGCTTGATTTAGCCATTGACAGTGAAGTAGAAACTTTCTGAAAAATCAGATACTTTGTCATATCGCCCAGCCTTAATCTGCCATTGGCTTCATGATATCGATTTTGCCGATATCCTAGATGTGCCTTTAATTGGACGTAATGAGACTTATTAACTGACTGATGTTTTTCCAGAACATCTCATAATGTTTGACATTTTATTCAGATTAAGTTGCTCAGTTGAAACTTGCACTATAAATAACAGTTACAGAACACAATATGATCAAATGTCTTATGCTTTGAAAAAAAAAAAAAAAAAAAAGAGTTATTTAAGTCTTTGTTTTTGCATCGGTTGATATCGAGTATAGACAGAAAGTACTTAATTCCAAAGTTTCGGTATCGGTATTGGAACTGAAAAGGCAAGATCGCTGCATCCTTACTTTCATCATACATTCATAAACTGCTTTAATCCTAGCCTCTTGGACCTACCTCTTCTTAACAGCACTGAGCTGGTCCTGCAGTGAAGCCTTGTGCTGTTCTACCACGTCTCTGAGAGGAACTGTGGGGTGTTCTCCATGTTCTCCACTGGTGCACTCATGACACATGGCCGTCTCACAGGGGGGACAGTAGAACTCCATCACCTGCCAAAGGACACAATGCACTTGCTCTTTAAAACTGAGAGGTTTTAGAGCCTTCTAAGGCTGCACAGTGTAGCCTGACAAAGCCACCCTTCATGTTTCTTACACTCATGTATTATTGCTTTGCTTTTAATTGTAACCATGAAACTAGCATCAAATAGTAATAATTTCTAGTATTCATTGTACATTTTTAGACATTTTAATATCAATCCCTTAGCATGAAAACGTTTTACATCTCACTTATCCAACTTGCAAACTAATAATACAGCATGTATTTGAATCTATTATTTTTAGCTCTCCCAAAACTGTTTCATATTTGCATGAATGAACTTTTGGGTGTGTGTACAGCTTTAGAAAAACTATCAGACCAGAAGTGAAACTGGCTCAGTTGATCTGCTCTCATCATTTTCACATCTGCGATTAATAACATGCTGTAATATTAGAAGCAGACCATGCACAATTGTTTCACTTGGTCCCAAAATACAGCTGCTGTTACATAACTCTATATAAAGGGAGACATTCAGAAAAAAAAGCATTTTAAACTCAAACTATTGAACTTTTCGCTGGGATCCAGAGCCCACGCTTCAACGAATCGTGAAGAGTGGGTCTGGTCACTACTCCCCCTGCCTGCACCAGTCAGCCCATCCTACATTCTGTTTGATTGCAGAAGGGTCTGAAACCAAAGACAGAGCCGGTAATTTCGTCGTCCGAAGTTAGGACGATCCAATCACAAACAACCGCCCCCTTCCCCCTGCCACCGCTCCGCCATTTCAAAACTTTTCTTTAACTGTTTCAAAACATTCAGGATTGCGGGCGTAGCTAATAGATCTTTTTTTTTTTTTCGTCTCTAGCGTCGGTTTTGAACAATTAGGATTAAACCGGAGCAACAGACAGTGTTGAGAGCCTTCACATAGGTCAAAGCTTCATTGAAAAAGTCCTTGCGCTACATATTTACAGTAACATTTCTGTGATTGGTTGACTCCGCACTTGGAAAGCCCGCCCTCGAAAGTGCAAAAATGAAACGAAGGAGCAGATTGGTCATCTGTCATTTAGACCAAAATCTAACTTCACTCACCTCACAATAAAATTGTTTTTTTGCTTTGCTCATTGATTCTCCAGAAATCTGCAAAGTTTTTTCCATTTCCACGTGATATTTTTTCCATATTTTCCCCATGTTGGTTTTGCAGAGACAATGCATGTCCCTGATTGACTAATTCATTTGTCAATCACGCACACTGAAATTCGAAAGAGGCACATGGTAGCCAGACGATACATTTTTTATATATCATGTGGATTTTCCAAGCAAACCAAATTCATCCCTTAGCTCAGGGGTCCTCATCCACCAGTTCGAGGCCCAAAACCAGCTCGCGAGTAATCTGCAGAGGATTTTTTAAAATGTATTTTATTTTCATTTTGTAGTCTATCACTACTTTCTTGTGCTTTTCTATGAAAATGTATCACCACTTAACCCAATAAACAGCAAATTCACTATAAACAGAGCTCAAAGTATACACAATAATCAGTTGTATGTATTTCACGCTGTTGGTATTGTGCTACCCAACCTCGAAGTGATTATACCAGAACAAAATTGGGGACCACGGTCTTAGCTACTTAGCATCATGAGCATTTAAATTATTCACAAAAAGTTTATAAGAGCCTTACACTGCCTCCATGGTTGGGGCAGGACAGCAGCTGGCCCGGCCCCACAGAACTGCTGTGATCCAAGCAGGGGTCCTGGGGGCTGTGCTTATCAGGGGTCCTCTGCAGCACGTCCATGAGGTTTGTGATGAAGAAGTTGTTCTGCAGAGCGGCCACTCCCTTCTCGGGCAGGATGGATGTCTGTCTGCACACGGGGCACGACAGGGTCAGACTGTGTGCAGGGATGTAGTTTGACAGACACCTGCAAAATATATACAAAAGGTGAGGCAATTTATAACACTGCTGGAGCCAGATCAAGAACTGTAATAAATGTACTTCCATTGTGCAGAGTTATTACAGTATATTCAATGCAAGACAGAAGTATAAAGTACTATACCGAAATACAGTATATTGCCATATATGCTGCATTCAGCGCGGACAAGGTTGGAGCGTCCAATGCATCCAGTTTACGTGTTAAGTCAATGTAAACCCACGGCATGAGGCGTCCAGAAAGTTTGTAGAGCGTTGATATTCACTTGTTTGAGCGTCTGCTGAAACCGTGTCTAGCAAAGTGGACGCTTCAACCTGCATCGGACACTTTAGTTTCATCAGTCGTCGATGCCCAACTTGTTTTCGGGCGCCTGTTGAGGTGTCAGCTTCGAAAATATTCTGTGTCAAGCCACTCGTTTTGAAATTGGACGCTTCAGTGCTGTCTGATTGGAACGCAGCAATACTGTGGAATATTTTAGCTAGAATGCCCTCTTACGTACAAAAAAAAGTAATTCTTGGGGAGATGCAAGCCTGAATATTGGAAAGACACACTTTTTAAATGCTGTTTTAGTCCAACAAAAATTTCCAAATAAAAATCATTACTTTGTTCAAGTCTTTATACTGTATATACACAACAGAATATAAGTCAAGGAAAAAAAAAAAGCTTGGGCTAAGAAAATAAACTTTGATATAAAAATTGCGAGAATAAAGTCATGATTTTTTCGAGAATAAAATTATACAGTAGTTGTGAGGAAAAAAAAAGTGGGAGACAGAACTAAGAAGACTCTTACTGTACAGTACATGTGCTTTTTTGGCGCCTGAAACCGCCCCAAACCTCTGGACAACTTCCAACATGAGCCAAGGTGTTGAGGTAGTAATCCGTATTTTCTTTTGCATTACTGTTGGTGACACCCTACATAATGTGACGATTGAATCCATCAATACAGCCTTTACAGCAATCCCATACGGTGTGTATGACTTTCTCAAAATGTATCACTTTACTCTCACACAAATGCAACTTTTTAAGCTTTGATTTTTTTCTAATAAAATTAAGAAATTAATCTCAAAATGTTGCAAGTATATTCTCGTAGCCCAAGCTTTTTTTTTTTTACTTGATCCTTAAATAGGTTATAACAAAATATAACTCCAATATATACCGTTTTCCAGTTACCAGTATTACACGAAAGTGCAAACATTAGCAATAGTTACCTAAAATGATTGTTCTCATGGCGATGGACTCACCTCTCACAGAAAGTGTGCAGGCAGGGCAGAACTTTGGGGTTCTCGTAGCGGTCCAGACATATGCTGCAGATCAGGAACTGTTTGTCGATCTGACGGACCACAGGACTGGGAATAGTGGAGCCCTCAGAGGCCATCCTAAACCAGTGGGACGGGGGTGTGCCCTCCTCTCAACACGCTCCCTGCAGAGGTCACACACAAAGAGGTTAGTGACAACAGTCAGTGAAAGAGCACAGGTGTCACATCACCATAAGCACTACATTAACCTGATCATCACTGTATTTTCATATGTCATTAGACATTTTTGGTACAAATTAATGGCAGTTATTGTGATCTGAGTTGTGCAAGTCTTTGCATTGACTATTGAAGGTGTAGTTTATTATTTTGGTGGCAATATATTGCACTATGTGTATGTAGTTGTTTGTTTCTTAGTTTGTTTTTAAAAAAATAATTTAAAAATTAAGATGCAGTACAGTCCTAAGCTTTTGTTTGCAATGTCAAGACAAGCTTCCAACAGTGTGAAGAAACATAAAAAGACTGAGGTGGTCATTTTAGTGCGCACAACCTCACGTCACATCTGCCCTGTCACCATGCGGTGTTGGGATCAAAGTCTCTTCCCAACAGGAAACACCAAAGTCATAAATAGACTCATAAATCAAGACTGGGGCAACAGAAAGATACTTCATAAATGCCTTTATATTTTCAAAGAAGCCCAAAATCTTCCCATCGTCTTTGGAGTTATTTCATATTCAGACCTGCTTAAAAAACGTAACAGTGGAATAAACACATCATTTAGCTACATAAAGTAAAAATATACAAAAGCATCGCATATGAATCTACTGAAGGCAAGAGACTTCTGTACAAGTGAATAGGGAAACTACAAAATATCTCCTTACATTTCAGTTTTTTCTTGTAGTAGGGAAGCAACTAAAACAGAGGCGTGTTTTATGAAGCTGTATGAAAATGAGATGGTGGGTTCGATCCTGGGTCGCACCAAGTCAACATCTCAGGATCTCTCTGAGTGGAGTTTGCATGTTCTCCCTGTGTTTCCTCCCACCTCCAAATATGTGCATGTTTAGGTCAATTGGGCATCACTGGAAATTCCTCTTTTCTATCGCTTGTTCCTGTTAGCGGTTGCGGGGGTTGACTGGAGCCTATCCCAGTGATTTTGTAGCCAGGCTCTTCCTTTTATCTTGTGTTCAATAGTAAGGTAGTATATGATATAATGCCTTTTAATTGGCAAGTTTACCACATAGAAAAGACAACAATCACTGACACATGTTTATGCTCTTCTTCCTGGACTACAAAACGGCCAAAAAGCAGTGACTGGTTAACGAATGAGCCCTAATAATGCGATGCCAGACGGTTTCTACGACGTAAAATGAAACCGGTGCATCAAGCTACTGATTTTGGGCCTTAGGCGAGAGAACATGCTGGGCAGACATCCTGGTTAGAGATAGACGTGCATGTTTTTGGAGGTGGGGGGAAACCGGTAGCCTGATGCAATAGCCGTTTTTATTTTGTGGAAACCATCTGGCATCGCATGATTGGGGTTTGTTTGCTTTAAAGTAGAAGGTGATTGCTTTTTTTATTTAACCAGCTACTGCTTTTTGGTCATTTTGTCGACCAGGAAGCAGTGCATAAACAATTTGTGTCAGTGATTATTGTTGTTTCTATGTGGTAAACTTGCAAAGGTGCAAAAGTCAGTTGGCTTATTTATTTTCAAAAATGCTAACATCTTGCCGGCAGGTTCATTTCCTGTTTAGTTCATTTCTATGAGGTTTCACTACCTCAGCCTAAAATTAAAAAATGACTAAGGATCTGGCAGTGAACAGTGACTTTTTTTCTCTTAAATAACATTTCACCAAAGGACCAAATTGTGTTTATAAAAAAAAATGTGTTTGTCTGTCATGCTAACGCTAAAGGCTGACAATTTCAAGATAAACAGCTTCTATGCAGAGGGTCAATATCATATTCCAAGTTATAATTTGACACAAGGTTAACAGAGGGGAACACATACAGTCTGCTACCTCGACACAGGTTGGTTCTGGCCAAAACAATACTCCGTTCCTGCTCGCTGACTGGACAGCCATACTTCCTGCTTTTTGGGAACCGTTCACAGTCCTGCAATACATGACTGGAGTGAAATTAAATTAAGTGGAGAAAGTAGGTAGCGTAGGTAAGTAGATGGAGACACATGTACAGTATATTCAGTATTGCTTTTTACTGCAATACAACACTTTTAAGACTTTGAAGCTGCTTTGTTAGTGAAATGCAGTCTTCTTTTTCTATAAAGGAGCAGTTGGTTAAAACAGGACAGAACATGCACAGTGAGACTACAGTATGTTCTCGTTTGCCTGTAGGGACCAGAGGACTGCAGACCTATAGATATTTAGCAGCTCTGATTTACTTCTTGCTGATGCTGGGCTTGTGTTTTGTTCAGCTGTTTCACACACACACACACACAACATAAACTCAGCAGCAGCAGTACAGTGAGAGAGGAAAGGCTCTTAAACTGATGAATATTTGATTAGAAAGTCAGGCCAAAGCACTCCGCCATCTGCACACTGATGGAGAACACACAAACCCACAGAAGACAAATGTAGTAGAAATGTAGCAAAGGGAAATGGTTAATGGGAGGAAGTAGCATCTGATAGGACTAGACACAAATCCAGGACTATTGAGCCCTCCAGATATGAAAAATGTATGCTTATTTTAACACAAGAAACCCACACCAGCTATTGTTTATTTTCTCTATATTAGACATCATGGAGACATTTTGATTTTAAGCCAAATATAATAACTTTATATACTGTAAGAGCAACACAATATTGACAAAAATCGAAAGTGTGTAAACAATTATTAAAAATATTCAAAATAATCTGCCCTACTAATTTGAAAAGGTAAACTAAAAGACTGGCTATGCATAAAATGTAAGCATTAATACTACTGAATATTAGGGCTGTAGTCGAAAGAAATTCTTGGTCAACTAAAGGTACGTCTCATCGACTGATTAATCGACTAAAAAGGGGCGTGGCTAAAACCTTGAAGCAAACGCATGTTTTATTCTATTTATCTGAAGACTAAAAAGCCAATAAAAACGACTAAAAGACTACATCACTACTGAATATATAACCATGCTTGATATAGAGTGGCGACGTTTACCTTCAATTATCGCAATAACGATTCAATATCAATACATTGTGCAACCCTAGTTAACATTTAAAATGTTGTCCAGATTTTGTATTGTTTGCTGCCGCTGCCAGTCCAACGAGAGAAAAAAAAAAAAATCTCCCTGACTCATCATCGCAGCTAAACCTCCTTTTCAAAGTTTTCAAAAGTCTTTATCAGATTCTTCTCAAGTTCAAGGCTGTGTGTAATGATATAACTGTTTTTTGAATGAGTGCCACTGTACTAGAATTCTGCCACACTGAAAAACAACAATTCTAATAATCTGAATTATTTTAGTTTACAACTACAAGGACTAATAAAGTACAAATTATGCCAGGGCTACTCAAATAGCGGCCTGGGGACAAAACACGGCCCGCTATGCAGGATGTTTTGGAGCAAATGGTTTAAAAGATTAAGACCTTATAATTTTGCCCTACTGTACATCCAAATTCGTTAAAAATACTTTCAGACAATCATGAAGAAACTAGATGGAGAAGAAAAGAGGTATTTTAACAAATCAGATGCACAGCTGGTTTAGTCTCTACACTTAGAATTTGTGGTCTAGTCTTGAGCAGGTTACCATATAGGTTTTAGGGCTGTAGTCCTATAGTCGTTTAGTCTATTAATCGGTGGATGGAGTCTTGGTCGACCAAAATTTGTATTAGTCAACTCATTTGTTTAGACAAAATAAGGTTTTATAGTGAACAGTGCCAAAACGGAGTGATTTAGCTGACGATTTGGGACCAAATCATTGGTCTGATACCATGTTTCTCATTCATTTTGTGGATGAATTGTTGTTTTTACATGAACTCCATTGGTCTTTTTGTATTTTCGTTTGAGTCAGATAAATAGAATAAAACATATTTTTTAGCTTCAAAGCTTTAGCCAGGCCAACTTTTTAGCTGATTAATCAGTCGATGCAACATACAGTACCTTTAGTTGACAAAGATTTTCTTTAGTTGACTACAGCCCTGTTTTCATGTGATAGTGTATCAATCCTTAAGACTTAAGACTCCTAGTAAAATAGTCCGTCTTCGAGTTGTTTATTAGACTATAGACCTCTGACAAATTTGGCCCAATGGTAAATATATTTGAACAGCCTTGAATAATACACACTGCAAAATTGTGAATTATGTCAAACTCTAATCTCACCTTGATCTTGGAGAAACAACCTCACAACCCATTTTGTCTTATCTTGCAAAAACATTCTGACTTATCTAACCCAAAAGTTTAAAATCTACGACTTGTGTAATGGCAAAGGGCACATGGCATGAACAGATGTAGAACTATTCTGATCCACATTGCACAGAACAACGTGTACCCAGCAGAAAGTCTCACTCCTTTAGCCTAAATCACAAAGAGGACTTCAGGTCACGGTCTATTTTAGTCTGCTGCCGATGGAAAAGTACAGCAGGAGGAATGATGATGCGCTTTCTCCACAGCATCCTTTGTGTGCGCTCTGGCTGTAACAGAAGAACTCACGTGTGCAGGTAAAGTGTGTCAGCCGGGCTTTTATTGTGAAAGGGTTTTTAAAACAGGCCATCTCAGCTGCACGGCCTCGGGGACTGTTTCGCCGTGTTCTTTTGTCCAACGTAACATCCTGGTTTCCTGAGGCTATAGTCTGATTATGAAAAAGGAAGATTATGTTACAGTTAAGCCAAGTTGATATGATGTAACGGATGTAATGGGAAAAGCGTGCGTCTAGGTGCTACGAATTTTATAGGTATGAATGGAGAAAGCTCAAAGTGGTTAAGATTCATTTGGTTTATGTCACTTTAGTTGTGCCAATACACTTTTCGAAGAAGAAAACATAGATTATAGATTCAAACACATTTTTTTTTCTGTGGAATAATTTGAATATTTGTGGCATGAACATATCAAAGTGTTTTCAGTTTTAAACTAAGCCTTGTCTAAAGTTTAAAGAGAAACTAAACTCAGAATCAACTTTTTTTCACTCTCAAACTGTGTATATGGGTCAAAATTGAATTATCTACTGTTTCCAGGCCTTTTTGGACATTTTTGTGCAAACTCGCTCATTTTGCAGTTATGTGTGGAAGAACGGCAGCTGTACTGCGCTGGGCAAATGCATTTTCAGTACACGCTGACGTCACAGTGAGTTGACGCGGCAGACGAGCCGCCAGGTGGAATAAATAAACTCCTCCTTCTAACACTGCTGCTGCGGAGAGTTTAAAAGCGATCACCCGCGGCGTTATGGCATCAGCCGTCTTTTGGCTCAGCTTGATCAGCGAGTGGCGCGTTGTTCCACCACTAGGTCAATGATGCGCTGGTTCGAAACTCGTGTCTGTGTTTTCATTTTCATTTTTAGAAAGTCTTTGAATGTGTGTTTATCCTCACTTTAAATAATATTTATCCCAAAACTCAAAATTGGAACAAAATTAAAGAGCTATTTGAACAGGACTCTAATATAAACGATCATTAAAGTTATTAGTGATGACATCACTCTGAAGACCACAAAAGTGGACACAAGTTTCAGATTTAGCTTCTTAGTTTTAGCTGGTAAAAACTTTGTCTTAAAAAGTGCTAAAATTTGTCATTTGGTACAACATACAAAATATATTAAATGTAAGTCATTTGATGAAATGGTATTTGGTGGCTTTTTGACGTGATTATGCAAAATTATTTAATATTTTAAGTTAAAACTGAAAACTTCCTAATCACCTGCTATTTGCATAAGAATCTCTTTTTATAAATTTTGTATTTTTAATAACAGTGTTTATATATTATGTTTTATTTTGTTTAACAAATCAGTCTTTTGCACCAAATGTCATGTTTAAAACCCCTCTGGCATTAAATGAGAAAAAGGGGCATTGACGAATAATTAAGATACTTAAGTACACCGAAACAACTAGTAATCAAGGATTTCTTAACATTTTCATTTTGTTGAGAATTTTGGTAAAGCAATCCTAAAAATAGAAATAAAAGTTCATATTGTGCATAATAAAAGTCATGTTCAGGCATTTTGATCTATTTCTAGTGGAAAAGGAATATGTGAAAGTACAATGTATCTTTTCGGATGAAGGCCCACACCATATTATTTCTATAGACTACTTCCTGCTTTAACGAAAATGCTCTACTAACATTAAAATAAACACATGACACCAGTAAAGATCAGAGTGATGCAAACACACAGTGAAATGTCAGGCTTTTCAATATATTCTGACTTGTCATAAGAATGCTTTCATATTGAACTGTGCGTTATGACTTCTCATTCCTTCTCACGCTGCATGTATTAATGGTCTCCTCTCCCAAAACAGACCCCTCCCTCCCTGTGTGCACATCGACCGGCTCTAAATCAGCATGAGTCATGGAACTGTTCGTCCTGAGGGAAGAAACAGAGATCCAGCACCACTTAGTCCCACATGCAATTTCAGTCTGAGCCAAAATACTAAATACAAACGCATCGCTTATGCTATATTTTAAATATTTCAAATATTGACCCATAATACAAGACTTTTGCCTATTTGTAATGTTGTCAACATTGTTAATTACAATTGTGATTGATTCATAATATTACCGAAACAAAATGATAGTTGAAGAAAAAGTATGTTTTGCTGGACATATTGTAAATTTGCAAACAAATAAAAGGGAAAAAACTATATATATAAAAAAAATTATAATAATTGTAAAACCCAAACTAAAAAAATAAATAAATAAATAAAAAGTCCTCTTCCTTGCACTGTTTTCAGCCAGTCTCCTTGCATTGGGTCAATTTGAAGTGTTGTATTTAAGCTAACAAACAGCAGAATGTTTTGGCTCTGTACTGCTGCAGTGCAGAACCTACGCATTTCACTAATTACTGTAAAGTGAGAGAAGAGCAGCAGTGAGTGATACATGGCCCTGTCAAAGGCCGACAGACACCTGTCATAGTAGCTCGTCCACCACAGAGTAAAGACTGTAATCAAACATACGTCTTTGAGAGAAATAACTATTACATGGTTTAATGCTTCTAAAAGTGGAGTTTGCATATTAGGCTCCCTTTAAGATTATAAACAGTTCTTATGCTACGTTCATATAATACTGGCATAAGAACAAATTCTGGAGTTCGAGTTGAAAACACATGAATGCTTGAAATGGATATTGACTACAATTACTACATTTGGGGTTTACTAAACATGTTTGTGCCAGAATTATCAACTATTACAGTAACTGCTCATACAGTATAACATACTTGGCGTGTTATAATATTTTATTGATGGTGACGACACATCAAAAACCCAATCAAGGCTGGCAACTTGACATCCCATCTCACAAATTGCACCATGAACACATGAACGCAGCATTAATATGGTGATTATTGTGACAACTTATCTTTCACTCAAATGTTGTGTGAATAAATACAGTAAGTGTATCTAATTAATGCCAATCCAAGTTAATAATGAAAGATGTTTTGTGTTCAAATTTAACCCAATGCACTGTTTTTGCACTACCCAAAGAAAGTAGCTGTGTCATTTGAACACATACAGGTCTTTGACATGAATATGGCAGCAAAAATCTTTAATTTGTCATTAAAAAGCCTTCCATTTGATTTGCCGATTAGCATAAATCCTATAATTTGCATAACAGAGAAATGCACTTGAAAGAAGCCTATTGCTATGTAATTACATGAATCGCCTCATCCTTGTACAAAAACTAAACTAAACAGCAGTTTTCATTCATATTTTGCTATAAAATTTTAAATAAGGATAAAAAGCTGCAAGTCCTCATTGTGTAGATTATAGTGATTGTAAAATATATCTCGAAAAATAGTATTTGTAAAGTCTTATGATTATAATGATTCATAAAGCAATAAATAAAAAAGTAAAAAACATTCCACAATCCATACAAAGAGAGACAACAATTGTTGCATATGCATGCACATGCACTCTTATAACTCACCAGAATGTGAAAATCAAAGTTGCCAGTGACAAAATGGCAGGGTCAAAGTAATTCAGATAAACTATTCCTCAAAGTGGAACAGCACAGAGTCAGCAGTACGCAGACTGAGCTCAGGATCACAGCATCATCTCTACACACCACACTGTTACATAAAAGCAGCACCAGCCAGAGGAGCTGTTCAGAGCTGTTCAGAGCTGTCAACATGCAGAAGAGAGGAGAGAGGCAGCGCTGGGGAGGTGACATCAGACCACACTGCATGAGATATGTACACAAAGCACGTGGGAGGACATGATTCGAAGCATGGACAGAAAAAATTATCAAAATTTAGACTTTGGTTTAGAGTGATTACAACTTGAATTGCTGTGAATCAAAGCTTGTACTTAATAAAAAAATATTCTACCATTATAATTATCGCAGTACCTGTAATCCGTATTTGTTCGTCTATTATAGCCAAACTTTTATCCATCTCAATCCTGTCAGCCAACTTCTGGGCTGATTTTCTTATTTTAGTTTTTTAAAAGCAGAGCTGGGGTGATATAGAATAATCAAAAAAAAAAAAAGTCAACCTAAACTATTATTCACCAGGGTACATGTGCATCTCTTTCACACAATGTATCAATGCTCAATTGTCTTTTGTCCAAGAAACAATCATTTCCTAGCATCATGAAATAGTCATTTTGTTCATATTGACAAACAAACAAGCACTTATTAAAGCCATGTCATGAACAAGAATAAAACTTAAAGACATGTTAATGATAAAATCAAAACTGTAGACTTAGGAATAGAAAGAGATAAAAGAAGTCTTATTGTTTCTCTCCAAACCAACCAAGAGCTCAGCTGATCACGGTGAGTGTGACTTTCCCACAGAGGAAAAGCCCCAAACAACTGCCTGATCAGATAATGGGCCAAAAATTAGACCGATGGCTGATATTCTAACCTTTATTTAACCAGGAAATTAAAGACCGATATATAGAAACTACTAATCAGCACAAAATCAAAGAGTAGCATATTGTTTCAGTTCATTCAAGGCCATAGTCTTGGAATAATACGTTATAAGGCTTCAATGTAAAAAAGAAAAAGAAAATATTGATACAAAATGCTATATGCTCAGTAATGTTGTTTATGGACATACAACACACCTTACGTTAATACGGTTTCAAACTAGTCAACATGCCAATAAGATGAAATAATGCTAATAATCTGAATTATTGTGAATAGTCGACTATAATACAAAAATATTCCTAAAAATCTAGAGACCTTGAGTTATCAAAGCTCCTGTTTGGGTTCAAAATGTACCTTTCAAACCTAAATGTGCAATAAAATGTTTTGGTAGTTGACTAATTGAAAAAATAATCACTGACAAGTCAAAATTCAGGCTGATCACAATTGCAATCATCAAATCTCAAAGACTACAGTTTTTGAAGTATTGTTGTTGTTCTTCACAAACAACAAATTTGTTTTAAAATAGCTTGCATGGAATTTTTTGATTCACAATTAAAATATGAACACTGAACCAAATTATTTTGCTAAAACATCAATTTGCAAATCCACTGTTATCGCAAAACTGGACAGAAAAATCTAAATTAAATACTTTTCTCAAATTGTTCAACCCTAAAACAACAATAAAGAGTTAGATGACGTCTTATATCAAAGCCTTAACCTCGGCAAAATGACTTTCCCTGCTTACAACAGCACTTTGAATCGCAGATAACAGTGTGTCCATTACAGACTTCAGTTGTGTAAATAAACAACCATCTAAAAATCTATACATTTCTTAGTTTGCTTTGCTTAACACGCCATATACGACTCGATATCCCGATACGCAACATTATTACGCAATGTCACTACATACCCCTGCTTCGTTCCGGAGCGATACAAAAATGACCCTAACGGAGCTCGACACTTACAGCTCAGCATCTATGTCAACAGGCGTCATCCACCGACAAGACACGAGACCAACTCCACATCCTCCACGTGACGATAACCTCTCCGTCCGTCTTACTACTCCCATGTACATCGGGGTAAGTGACAGCTCCGTGTGTGCGCCCCCCTCCTCCTCCCGTCCTGCTGCTGGAGCTATCCTTCATTCACCTCCATTGACTGTCTGCAGTGCGGAGAGAGAGAGAGAGAGTATGAAGTGGAGAGATGGCAGCGGTTCTGACAAATAGCACAAACAGGGAAAGGGCTTATGGTTCCTCATGAGCCAATCAGGAGACGGCCAAAAGTGAGTGGAGAGAGGAGAGGAGAGAGGGGAGTGTGTGTGTAGTGTGTGTAGTGTGTGTGTGCGCGCTGCTGACTCATTGTGCAAGCAGTCAGAGAAAAACACAGACAGGAAAGGAATACAGGGACATTCGTTTTTTTTAATATAGTTGTGTAACTTGATGGGACTCTGATAAGGGCTGGGTAAAATATAGAGTTTTAGAAAATATTGTGACAGATATGCAAAAATTATGCAAAAATAAACAGAATAAATAGTAGAGTACAAAAAAGCAGTAAAAAAAGCTAAAAAGTTACATTTAACAACAACAGAAAGAAATATCCAGAATTTGTACATAATGGATTCAAAGCGCTTTGCAGAACAGAAATATGAGAGTATAAAGGGAGACTCTTGCACTCTTGTCATTAATTTGACAAAGAGAATTAAATCTCAAATGCTAACCGATTATAGCACATTTACAGTGTGTTGGACTGACAAATAATTGTCCATATTGTTACCAAGATACACCAAAAAGTATCAAGAGAGACTCTTTTTTTCCAACCAATATTGTTCATCCCCAACTGAATTTTAAGTGTGTTTGACCCATTTTTATGATGTTTGAGTGTTTTGGTTGATTATAATTTGAAATAACCAATTGTTGTTGTTTGTTGCTTAAAGCAGAACTCAGCAACTTCAGGGTAGTGCTCCCCCTACAGCACTCTTGTGTAAAAAGTAGCCTACTGTATTGAAACTTAAGGCGTAACCAACGGTTACGCCACTGTGCCACAAAATAGTACAACATGTATTGCTGTAGCAAATAGTAAAAATTTTTTTTTAAATTAATTAATTAATCTAGAAATTCATCATAGCTTTGTGTATCATGAACAGATTACAGGAGAAATCACACTTTCAAATGTCTTGGCACTACAGCACCGCTTGAGAGGAACGCTCCGTCCGAATTCATCTAATTGTCCCCATAGATCCTAGCTCCTTCAGCCAAAACCGGAGGTGCATCTTTGGACGCCATGTTAAGTGCTGTCCGGATTGTCAGTTCAGTTAGGAATTAGTTAGGAGAAGGAACCTGTATGCTTTAGCATAGGAACCATAGAAGATTCCTAACAGCGGTAAGGAGCTATGAGACATCCCACAATGCATAGGCTATATGACAATATATGATCTGATATGGTATTGAAACTTAAGTTATGCAAAATTATAAATGAATATTGTTAAGCTTGAAATAAGGCAGCAAACACATTTTACACTGCTAAATAAAAAACAAAGGAGAAAAATTCAGGTTGGGAATGTGTGGGAAGGGGGTGGTGGTAGGAACGTTGCAGTTGCTGTAGTTTCTGTGGGAGACAACTCAGAGAGCACAGACACATCAAAGGGCCCAAAATACATATAACCACACCTCAGAGACTTACAAAGACATTTAACAAGGTTAAAATGTTAGAGCTGCTTTAAAAAACAAAATCACTTGAATACAAAATTACTGCAAAATGCAAATGAAATCCGAATGAAAGCAAGCACTTAAGAGAGATTTTTGCTCTTTTAGGATAATCGGTGGTCTGCAATAATTGACTGTGTGCACAAACTGTCAAATGGCTTGTTTATTATCATGTTCATTTCCTGTTTGGTTCATTTCAATAGAATTTTCACTGCCTATCTAAACTATTAAATGACTACTAAGATCACGTAGTGAACAGTAAATTGTGATACTCTACAAATCAGGAGAAAACGATGAGCAATCAAAAACAAACCAAAAAGAAATGTATAGATTTCTAGATTGTTTTTTTTTATAGTTTATTTACACAACATATTATGTTGTTTCAAAATGCTGCTGTAAGCCTTGTAAAAACCCATATTGGTCAAACTCTGAGCAAACAGTTGTGCTTGCAGGATGTAATTTGATCCTAAGTGCTCAGCTCAAAACAAGCCTTAAAACATTTACTTAAAAAGCGTGCAATCTCTATGGTAACAAAAAACTTAAGTGGACTAAATAAACAGAAGCTAAATGAAACAAAAACAACTCCAAACAAGCTGAAGAAAGTAATTATGTGCATAACAAGTGTCAAGTTCACAGTCAGTCAAGTCACAATCACCTCAGAGAATTCTCCTGTTCATTTCTGCACTTGACCATACAGTCAACAACTCTATTCTCTACATAAAAGCTAATTATGTGACCCAGCAAGCAGACCAACAAACCAACCAGAACAAAATATATCCGCCTAGGAAGAGAGTATTCATTCATGTTAAGCCTACCCTGTCTTAAACCAGAATGCTGTCCTGGGCCAACAGTGATGTCACCAGTCAGTCTTTGGTTTTGGGCTGTAGTGTCGGTCGGTGCAGCCCAGAGCCCGTTCCACTGATCTCACTCCTCCTCACAGAGACGCCACTGTGATCTGCAAAAGGCACTTGTACGGCAGTGTGCAGGCAGCGGGACGGACAATGGAGGAGATTCAAAGTTTAACACAGGACTACTGTTGAGAACACACAAAGTCAACACAAAAGATGCAGTAGTGAATGTGACTTTTGTACTTTTCCGCTGCAAAACAAAACTCGCTGGAAACTGGCAGTGGTTCTGAAATAGGCTCAGATAGATAGCAATGTGATTTATGATTGTTTTCCTCGTGGAACCGAATGTGATAAGAGGGAACAGGCAAGAATGGAGAGTTTCCTTTGTAGTTTCTTAAGGCTACGAGGGAGAAAATGGACAAAATATATCCTGACAGAATATAGTATGCAGTTTTTAAAGGTGCTATGCCCAATTTTTGCTTCCTTAAAAATGTAAACAAACAGAAACTTTCTACATCAGTCTACATATTCTGCTGATATGTGATATAAGCTTTTTTCACAGGAGCGAGATGTGGGATATGCTAACAGCAGTTAGCCACAATGCTAACAACAGACAAACTTTGTGGATTTTGGTGAACAAACGAAACATTATCAGACGTCGACAGGACACTACAGACTAATTTCAACTGAATAGATTCTTTAACAAGAGATTTCTGCTAGGAGTAATATGATTTTAAGTAATTTGATTGTAAAAAAAAAATCTGAAATAGAATCTTAAAAAGGTGAAAATGAGATTAATGTGCGCTGCAAACACTGCACAGTAGTTTAATTTTTCTGTAGTAATTTATTCACATTATTTTTCAGAGTCCTTTATTCATCATGAAGCAGTAAATAATGCTAGTGTTTGTTAGCATGTAAGTTTTACTATAAATAGATAAAAATAAAAAAAATCACTATTTAGTAATTTGAATAGGGGTTTTTTGAAAAATTCATATATTAAGTGTTTAAAGACATATTGTGAGCAAGCCAGCTATGTGCTAACTCAGATCCACAGTGTGTTTGTTTTCAGCACATCTAGAACTTAAAGTTCGGCAAAATGTCTTAATAACTTTGTAGTTTATAAAGCTACAGAAATGAATTTTAAACTAAAATGTAGCTCTTGTGCTTCTGACTCACCAGAGAGCTGATTAGCCTTGAGGATGTTTTAATATATTATTTTTAATAACATGGGAGCCTGCAATTGTTGAATCAGGAAGTGGCCGGCCACTGTTAAGTTCCATTTAGCTTCTGATTCTATACTGCTGACAATTCTACTAAAAATTACAAAAAAAAAACCCTTTTCACTTTTTATTGTCACTTTCGATAGTCTAAATACACAATTTCTTTGCAAAGAGTAATTTATTTTATAGATTTGGGACGTGAATAATCACAACTATCAGTCAATTCAATAATCCTAATATCCTTACTCGCTCTTTCCGCTGAAAGTTGTGAAAAGCAGTTATAAACTATTCATAGTAAATTATTTAGATGCTCAAAAGGCATTAGGTAGGCTTAGTGGGGAAAAAAACTTGTAATACTTCTGCAAAGATTATAAGATAAACTCATTTTCACAAAAATGAGCGATTCAAACATTTTCATTGTATCATTTTCAAAGAATGTAGTTTCATGTAGAAATGCTAAAATTGTCAGGTGAAGAGCAATCATTGGATCTACTTGCTTTGAGCCTAAGCACCAACTGTTACGCCACTGTGCCACAAAATAGTACAACATGTATTACTGTTGCAAAAAAAGAAATGGAGAAATCACATTTTCAAATGTTCTGGCACTATCACTGCTTGAGAGGAGGTTTTAAACTTGAGTTAGTTGTGATGTCATACACTAATCACATACATTTCTCAACTACTTTCCATAACTTAACTACAAAATGATCCGCTGCTTGATCATGTTTTCACTGGAGGTGTTGATGATAATGACAGCCATACATGTCAAAATGTCCTGAAGGGAGCACGTAAATAGATAGGTCAGCATGTCACTGAACCTGTTTGTTTCCCTCCCAGCAGCTCATAACATTACAGTTTCTTTTAACTGTGCACTTCAAAAGATGGCATGCTTTTCCTGCTTCTCATGACTCCACTGCAATTTGCATTCTATAAACCTGTTGTACTGCCACGTGGAGACATATGTAAACAACAAGCAACATTACAAGAAATCACTTCAATTTTAATCCTGTAAAAATCTTGGCAATTTGTCATTTTCATTAATAGTTGTTGGGATTGACTCCAGCTCCATAAAAAAAGCATACTTTACTAAAATGTGTGCACAATGTCTATTTAATTTAGAACCATTTGTGACACTTTTGGGTCTTGGTACTAGTTGTGCATAAACTAATGAATTTCAAATTTGTTGGTGTACCAGAGTTATCAGCAGAATAAGTAAAGAGAGAGAGTCCACCAGCTGGCACAGTGGGTGTTGAGGAAGTTCACAATCAATAGTTACAAATTAGTTTGAGCACTAAAATGATCAAGCTCATAGGAACTTCATTGGAGCTGCACCAAGTTAATCAATTAATTGCAATGGGCTGATAACTCAATCGGCAGCTCATTTAATAATCGAATAATTGTTAACTGGTCTTTATAGATTCTCAAACATGCATGAACTAAAAGAAAATATACGATTTGTATATAAGAATAAAGCAACCCACCTTTTTTAGTTCTGACACAGAATTCAATAATTTGGCTCTAAGTATCTGCCAGTGTCGATGTCGATATCGATCGATGCCAGTATAGGGATTCAAAATATCTAGACTGAACATGGTGTATACAAAAAGCATTACATGGCAACACAAAACATTTTTTTCATTAATCAGGCATAAAAGAAAGTCATTTTGTGTTGAAAATGAGCCTAAAATGTGTCTGTTTTCGTGGAATCGAAATTGGCATTGAGTATCGAGTGAATTTCCTAATATTGAAATTGAGATTGAATCAAATTTCAGTCTACTACTTTCACCTCAATTTCGACATGTATCATGTACATCAAGTATCTGATAGCAAGGTGCACAAATGTTGCAGTCTATATGCTGCTCCTGACCGGATTCTGTTCCTGTCACACTGACCCTGTAACATGTCAACACCAGCGCTCATGCTAATGCCAAGCTCAGTCTGAGATGCTGTTGATGGAATTAGCACGACAGGCTAAGCTAGCTCCTCACACCCTCACACTATGTCACAGTGATTATGTCACACTAGGATCAAAGACTGTATATTTGAGCACCATAAACCCACGCAAACAAACTACTTGATGGACTTTTTTAGTTAACAAAACAAATGATTATCGGAAAAAGTAAATGTTTTTAATAGTACAAAATGCTGTATGGTTAAGGGCTTGGTTTACATAACATAGCATATCACCTGTTCTAAAGAAAACACAAATGTGGTTAAGTCAGAGAGTGGGACAAACAGGAAACCGCATGCACGCTCTGCTAAATGTCTTGCATACCAAAAAAAATTACAACCAATTTGGAGAATGCATTACTGAATTTTTTTTTTCTTTTTTTTTTTTTTTTACTCAAGAGAGATTTGCAAATGGATGTTTTAGATGACAATGCAAAAATGACTAAAAACAAAATTCATGTTACCCAGCCACTAGATTATGTTATAGAATAGTATTGCCGTATTGACATATTTTGACATCAAGTGCACAAATCCAAAATGTTTGAATACAGCCTTTTTTCCTCAGACCAAGTGATTAATAATGGTTATGCAACTGGATAGACAACTATATGTAACCTTTGCAGTTATGACATACGGCCAGCCTTAAGTGATGGGATCTGTCTGCCATGCTAATCTACAGCTCCAGCGCAGAGGGCAGATGATGTGGGATTATAACCAGAGATGAAGCCCGGAGCCTGGACATCCGCTCCCTGCACTCCCCTCCCCCAGCCACAGACAACCACCAGCAGCAGCAGCAGCAGCATCATGCAAGCACAGAACAGAGGTGAAGAGACAAGCTTATCACATATTCACATTAAGTTGAAAACAGATTGAAAAAATAAAATGTAGTATTTAAGACACAAGTGGACCAAACCAAATCCTAAATCCTAGGTTCAATTCAGTCAAATTTTAGCCTTAAAATCCAAGTTAAGTCCGAAAGTGGTTGTCAACAAGTCAAAGTCTAGTCCGAAATCATTGAAGTCACTGGCCAAAAGTCCAAATACTATTCTAAGTCATGGAAATCAATGGCCAAAGACTCCAAGTCAAGTCCCAGGATGTTGTGGCATTGGCCAAATTGTTCATGTCCAACCCAAAATCAGTGACCAAAAAGTTACAATCAAGTCCCAAGTCAATGGCCAAAAAGTCCAAACGAAGTCCCAAATCAATTACCAAAAAGTCCAAATTAAGTCCCAAGTCAATGGCCAAAAAGTCCAGTACTATTCAGTGTCATAGAAATCAATGGCCAAAAACTCCAAGTAAAGTCCCAGGGCGTTGTGCATTGGCGAAATTGTTTATGTCAAATCTCAAATCAATGACCAAAAAGTCACAATGAAGTCCCAAGTCAATGGCCAAAAAGTTGAAATCAAGTCCCAAGTCAATGGCCAAAAGTCCAAATCAAAATCCCATGTCAATGACCAAATAGTCCATGTAAAGTCTCAAGTTAATGACCAAAAAGTCCAAGGTGAGTCACATTTCAATGGCAAAAATTCCAAGTCGAGTCCCAAGTCAATGGGCATTAGTCCAATCAAGTCTTGTCAATGTGGCCAACAATTCCAAGCCTGGCTGTCGTTCATGGCCCATAACTTTAGGTCAAGTCCCAAGTGAATAGACAACAAGTTCAATTCAAGTCAAAGGTCCACTGACATTTAACTTCAAGTGAACTTGAGTCCAAAATTGTGGTCCATTGTATCAAGCAAACTCTCAAGTCATCCATCTAGTGACACAAAATGTTTATAAAGAAAAAAAAGGCTTTTTTTTTCTTTATAAACAGCAGAGATTTGAGTGAGAAAAAGCAAAGGACTTCAGTGCAAAGGATGCCAAACTCATGCCAATTAAGAGACAATAAAACATCTTGAAGTTCAGAAGTTTATTATGAGCCAAATGGGAAAATGCAGTAGTTCTGCGTCAGTCAGGTTGATATCAGCGGCGGGCACATTGTGAGACTGTAGATAAGAGCCTGCTCCGTCTGACCTTAAATAAAACCCGGTGCTATGCTAGTGCTAATAACATGAGACAAGGCCACAGAAAGAGTCCACTGTGCACATCTGTCACACACTATGAAGTCAGACAGCAAAGTGGAAAGGGCATGCAGTATAAGGCAAGTGGCTATTGATTTTGTAGGCCAGAAGTAGCGTATAGCATTTTAGCCACTATTGTGCTATATAACAAACAGCAGACTTTGTTTTTTTTTCTTCATTTATTTATTTATTTATGCTGTAAAGCGGGTACATGACAATTCTGAACCCCTATATAACTTTTACTTAGAATTAAAATTTTTTGACTATTAGAGGAAGGTTGTCCAAGCTTTTTTCCTTGAGGTTCACCTCAAATTTTGACTTGAGGTGAACCTCAAGTCAAAATTTAATCAGACAGACACTCCAAACAAATCTCAACACCTCGTCACAGATTAAACTTTGAAGCATGGATCAATCAATCAATCAATCAATCAATCAATTCAAATACAACTTTAAGTAAACTAACGATGAGAGAACATTGTTAAAAACTCAGAAAAAGGATAATACTACAGTATGTTCCCTTTAATTTACTAATGTACTCCGATTCTGATCATGAAAGTGTATTAAATGCAAAGTAAACACAAATAAATCCGCCGCCTTTTATTGCTGTTAAGCCAACATCAATGTTATAGATCATTAGGTCCATTTTTCCAAAACATAATAAAAATCAGGTGCCTTCCACTGTTTACCTCAAATAAACTTAAACCACACACTCCATCTTTACAACTCTTGTATAAAAATCAATAAACTGACAATTTTTTTTATACCAATATAGCACTAACAAAAACATAACAAGACCGCTTAATTTGTATACCTCGAGTACACTTTAAAAGACAACTCAGCAAGTGGCTCAATTTGTGAATGTAAACAAAAGAAAACACAAACTTGTTTTTCCAGCACAAAATTAATCATGTATCATGCAGCAACAAAGAACCCAAATCAACAACAAATAAGGATTTTAGCACGATAGATATGCTTGGTATAGTATGTAGTTATGTGGTTACTCAAGAATTAAATAGTTTATTAGTCAGCTATTGATTACTTTCTGATGAAATGGATATTCAAAATTGATTTTTTTTTTAACACAAAAAGTATGAAAAATGGTGATGACAAGCTGCAGCCTATAGAAAATATCCAACTAACAAACTATTATTTAGGAGCACATTTTATTTTGTTGCACTAAAATATTTTAATAGTTATCTTCATGAAGAAAGTCACAATAGTGGCTTTAACTTTCTATTTCTAAAGAATAATAACTTTCATCCTTCAGAAAGTTATACAATAATACTTTAATTAAAACACAGAAATGTCTATTTTGCGTTTTTGATATTTTATATAATCTTTTGGTTTCCAGATACAGATTACAATAATCAAAATACAGTTAGGACTATTTTAAAAGTCTGATCAATTGTTGAAGCAAAATATATCCAGTATGTCTGTGTTAGTTTTCAGTAGATTTAGTTAGCCAATTAGACAGCTCATTCAATACGTGTACTTTCAAGATAAAGCCAAACGCCATGTTTTAACCGTGCCAAAACGTCTGTCAAATCTATTTCAGCAGCAAGTTGGAAGTCAAGTTTATAAGCCCTACGTTTACCGTTCTAATCAATCTCCATTTTGCTTCAACTTGTTGCTTTTTCAAGTAATTTCCATGATCCAAAACTTACGTAAAATCCATAGTTTTTCCGCTGTCTTATGGAAAGTTCCGAAAAATAGCGGTTTTATCCTTCAGGATCGTGAGCCATGTGTGCGCCTCAGAAATGCAAACAGACCGAAACAGGCTGACAGCGAGGCTGGGGGTGGGCCTTATACAGCAGAGAGCCAATCAGAGCGCTTAATGAAGGTGAAGCGGGTGTGGCTCAAAAGCTAACGTGTGCGGTTAAGCCAATGAGAGCGCTTATAATAGTTAGTAGGCGGGGTTTAGAGCATTCGCTTGGGTGGCTGCTGTAGACGGGTTTGTAGAGGAAAAAGTGATAAGAAATGTGGTAGTAAGAGACTAAACAGACGCTAAACATATGCACACATGCATTGGATTGATGGTAAAGGTTCAGAGTAAACATTAATAGCATTTGGATTTAGATTGACGTACAAAATGGCAGTATACAGCTAAGAAATGCGTTGTAGAAATAGTATGGTCTTAAAGGACACACACGTTTATGCTAAATCTACTTGAAATTAGTTTTAACCTTGTTACAACCGTGTTTCAGTTCTTTTAAAGTTGTGTTTTGAGGTTTTGTGTTGCAACTGAGTGGCCACTAAAAGTAAGTGGATCTTTTTCTGTTACTATTAATACTGAGGACAATGAACAAATGTAAAATGTTAATCAACTTAGTATGTTATAGTTTAATTCCATACAATACTAAACATAAGCCATAATTTGAGCTTTATTATCAAAATTATTTGTTGTAAATTATGACTAAGCCATCTATCTAAACTTGAAAAAGGAACAACAAAGAGTTGACTTAAGCCCATGGAATTCTAAAGTGTAACTGTAATTCTTTGACATGAAGTTATTGAAGCAGCAAAGTCACAATAACAAGGAAGCAGCTTCGAGGAAACGGTCTGGAGAATGCTAGGAACCTGCAATTTTGTCTGACAATATGCTTTTCACAGTCATCTGTAGGTCTATGGATTGGGTTTTTGAAAGGACTGCAGACTTTACAGCACCACTTTCTCAGTCCCTATGATGTGAAGGGACACTCACTGGTAACTATAGGGCTGGGCAACATGATATCTCAATATTTTTTGGCATGTCTACATAACAATATTTTGATAAGATATCCTTTCTGTGTCAATTCATCAGAAATTTGTATGTAAAACCAAACAAGTTAGGATTCATTTGCAGACAAACGTGAAAAGGTGTAGCCATAACTAGCTTTAACATACTACAATAAAGGTCAAAGAACATTTTCATATACAATTTTTGTATAATCGTCAAAACAGTGTTGTCAATATTAGGAAAAATTAGATATGTTGGCAACCCTTATTGGTAATTATTCAAACTAAATTATATCTATCTGAAGTTTGGCCATGACACCACACTTTAATTCAGAGTTGGAACCTTTTATATACAGTCTGTCCAGATGACTGTCTGTCATTGTGAAGTATATTTTAACTTGCTCACAGGAGAAAGATAAGAAAATTTGTTTCTGTTTCTAGTAATAGAATAGTACATGATTTGTGTTTACATATAGGCTACTGGTCTGTTCACATAGCACAGCCCTGACAGAAAAGCTTAATCCTATTCCCAGAGCAATAACTATGTTTGAAGTAATTATCCAAATGCATCTGTTTCCTGCCTGTATCCATACACTCAAGTTAATTAGGGACAACAGCGTCCAATATGTTTCAGATTTCAGAAAACTGGTAAAGCTTGAAATGAAATGGGCTTAAACCATTCATGATGTTAAGCGTTAACATTCTGCGATAAGAAGAAACATATGTGGATGGCAGGAATGGTCATTCAATAGCAATTTACCTTAGAACGAAGGGACATTTGCTTTATTTGGTTATTTTAAACTCTATTTAAAACTAGGGATGCACCGATCCAATACTAGGATCGGATATCGGTACTGATTCAGGAAATTTTGCTGGATCGGGTCCATGATGTCAGTTCAGCCGATATTCTAGTTGTGCCTTTAATTGGGCATATTGAGACTTACTAACTGTCTGGTTTTGATCCGGAAAGTCTCATAATGTTGTTTAGTTGTGACTTGCACAATAAATAACAGCTACATAACACAATATGATCAAATGTCTTATGTTAGGAAAAAATAGGAAAAAATGCTATTTGAGCTGATACACTTGTATCGGTTGATATGGGGTATCGACAGATACTTAATTCCAAAGTAATAACATGCATGTTAGGGAACGCTTAGTGGTGGTCGGAGGTTGAGGCGCCAGGTGTTCAGGCGAGTCACCTCTGCTGAGCTGCCCCAGGGCAGTTTTGCTGTCACTGAGTGGGAAGGGGAGGGGTTAATCTCACTGTGAAGCGCTTTGTGACTCTGTGTCTGTGAAATGCGCTGTACAAATAAAGACTTACTTAGACTTACTTACTTAAGTATCAGGATTGGTATGGAAACTGAAAAAGCTGAATTGGTGCATCCCTAATTGCAACCACAGCTGATCATTATCATGAAACTCATGCTTTCTGACCTTTGTAGTAAACCTTGGGTGAATCCAATCTTGTGTGACCCTGAGGTTAATCAGTCTGCTCTGAGAGGACTCACTGGACTTTGGCCTGGAATGTCCACTACAAAGGGTCAGAGGTAAGTCATACTAATCTGAATTTAAAGAGTGGATGGGAAGCTTGTGTCTATGTTTATGTGTGGATTGTGTATTGAGGGAAATAAACTAAAGGGCCGGGCTGCATGACAAAAATGAATATATTTCTTTCAGTATTAAATGCTATTGTGTAAATACAGTATTTTCATTATTACAATTTAGCTGTAAATTTCTCAAGTAAAAGACTCAAGCTGATTTTTGACAAGTTGAAAAGGTTGTCTCTTGATTTAATTTGATTGACTGCACAAAGCTAAATAGCTGCACCTACCTGCACTGCCTGCATATAAAAGAAAATATTTGAAAATATAACAAGTATTAAGTTGTTTTTTTGTGTGTGTTAAGTCCTCAAACCTAAAGCTCCATGAAAAGCAACAGTGAGAATGGATGACTTGTTATGTGACAAATTAGCATGATTGTTGTCAGTGTTATGCTAAGAACATTAAGTTATGAGAATGATGTTTTAGTATTTATTCTGCAAACCTGCACTGATAAAGTGACACTTAAAGAGCAGTGTGATTGGTCAGACGCAAATATCTGCAGCAGGTGGATCCAGTGTGATGTCACAGTAGAATTCAAAGTAGAACTTGCACTAGAGGGAGCACTCACGATGTTTTGACCCTTTGTCTTGACTGAACAAACATTTAGTTTTTAGCAACTCAGAACAGTAGACAATGGTATTGAAGATAACCTCTATGGCCTGTAATTGACCTTTTGTTCATTGTAAAACACAAAAATATCTAAAACGTCTTGAAAACATAAAGAAGTACATTGACTTCCTGTTCAAAACTGCAAATTGTAGAACTGCTAAGAACTGCCTCTTTGTTGCAAAAGTTAACATTTTTCATTACAAGTATGCCCATGTGCTGTACTTCAGAACGTTTTGAGTAATTGCAAATAAAAAAAGATGGTGGGCGGGTTGTAGGCAAAAAAAACTGAATTTTGTGTGAAATTAAGGGCTAATATTGGAAAGAAAAATAAGTTGAATTCTGACTCAAATCATCTTGCTGTTTTACATTATATATTGTTATTAATGTAAAAAACTTTGCACATCAGTTGCTTTAGGACAGGTGCCTAGGAATATATGGAATGTCCCTAGAAACAATAAGAGCAACAAAATCCCGCACACTGACTTCTCTTTTCTTTTGGACATTATGTCTGAATAAATTTACATTGATGCCTGAATAAATCACAGTTTTGCTAGATAAGTCAGTGTGCAGCATTTATTTCTTTCTATAGTACTTTTCTGTTTGAAAAATGGATGTAAAAAAAAACTTGAGGATTGTGATAGCGTCTTAAGAAAAGTTTCAAAAAGTGGACTGTCACAATTAGGGAGGCACTGATATGATACTGGGATCGGATATCCAGCAAAATTTCCTGGATCGGGTATCGGATCCATGATATCGGTTCAGCCGATATCAGTATTGTGCCTTTAATTGGACATAATGAGACTAATTTACTGACTGATGTTGATCCATAACATCACATATTATTGACGCTCTGGATTAACAACTTAATCTGACATTTTATTCAGATTAAGTTGTTAAATTGTGGCTTGCACTATAAATAAGTTACGTAACACTACATGACAAAATGTCTTCTGTTCTAATAAGAAAGAAAAACAATTTCAGTCCTTGCATTAGTATCAGTTGATATTGAGTATCGGCAGATACTTAAAGACAAAGTAATGGAATCAGTATTGGAACTTAAAAAGCTGGATCAGTGCATCCCTAGTCACAATAAATCACTTTTGCTTAAATTCTTTTTTGTTGCATCTAAAAACTGAGAACTACATAGTCTATCATGCTTTGCTCTATTTCAGTGCAAACATCACTTTTTAGCATTTTATGGATGTTGTTACATGCTTAAATAATAACTTTTGTCAATCAATAATGTCTTTAGTTGACTCCAGCACTAACCAGCATGCAAAAATACAATACAGATCCACCTTATGTTGATGTTTGTCAAGGTATGTTTGAGTAATAAAACCCACAAAGCTAAATAAATGCTGTTTAGACACACACATGTAAAACCACAATGTAGAAAATTCCAAAGAAACAATACTTAAGCCATGAAGACACCCCACCTGACTCATCACTTTTGACTTCTGCCACTACAAACTAAACAAAAATACGCCTGCCCTTACCTTATTTTCCTCAGTGCTGTGTAGAAAGTCTTGCATGTGGACGTCTCCTAACCAATACGCGTCTTCTCATCCACAGAGTCGCACAAGAACACACACACAGCTCCTCAGCCTGTGTGCACTGCTCCGACTCTGCTCCAACTCCCTCGCTCATTAAAGGAACCTCACCGCAACAGGACAGTCCCTTCAGCTCCTGTGCAGAGGAAGAAACAGCATCAATAATACAAAGGTGCACTTATAAAAATAGTCCAGATTCATTCATGATTTAGTATTAGAGTCTGCGGTGAGTGCGAGTTGTTGAGTAACAGTAGGTTTGAGTTGTGTAACAGAACAATGCAGGGTAGAGCGAGAGTGAACTCAAAGCTGGGGTCAAAGTCTTAGGATTGTAAGCTATGTATCAGTAAAAAATAAATAAATAAAGTGCTGAGGAAGACAGTTGGTAAAGTGTATTTGAAGTTGATGGTTTGAATCTAGATCTTACAAGTGAAGGCTGTTGTGTTCCTGGGCAAAACATTTAGCTCCCTACAGAGCCAGATCTAACTTTTTTGTGGCCCTAAGCAAAAATCACCTTCGGGGGCCCTTTAGTCTTTTCTACGAACCTTAATCAGTCGAGCCAAAGCGAAGAATTTACTTTTATCATTATAATTTCTAACTATACACAAAGCAGACAAAAATAAGTGTAGGCTAAATAATATTTCTCACAATATAATGAAAGAGATAATGAAAGATCCTGCTCCGGAAACTTTTGAATAAAACAGATGCATTTTCCCTAAATTTGCAGTCAGCTATTCAAGACCAACAAATCTTTACTTTTATGCATAATTTTATCATTAATATAAGTTTCACTTGGTGTCAGTGTTTCCAAAAAACTGCATCATTGCGTTGGAATTTTTTGGACAGAAATACTGAAATCGGAATCTTTTTCGGGACAAACAGCTTCATGTTAAATGTGACTTTTGAAATAATCCAACATAAATGTGCAGACATTCGCCGTATTTGGTGATGGCATTGCATGAGTGTTCTACAATATCATTAAAATGATGTTAGGGTTGTAGGTATTAGGTTGCATCATTGATTAATAAGTTAATGGAGTAATAGGTGACCAAAAGTTGTAGTACATAATGTAAATTTTGCTTTTTTGATTACAGTACAGTATTGTTTTTGCATAAACTCAACGCATTTTAGTCTTTTCAAGCATTGTTACGGTGTTTTTTTGTCTGACAGTCTTTCCTACATCGCTTTTAGTTGATTGATCAGTCGATGAGACATGTCTTTAGTCGACAAAGAAGGTTGACTATAGCCCTATTTGATACTTGCTTATTTGAGTACCAAAGTTCAATGTTGTCCTGCATAAAAGCCAAGATTGCTCTGAAAATATGAACGTGAAAACCAGCTGTTTGATGATAGACCAGTCAATGGGCCAGTGTTTGTTTTATCATAAGTGTGCAACTTGATATTCAGCCTGACTCTTTCAGATGGATTCTTGGTATTTGTGAGTTCATTGTATTGAATAATCCATCTGGAGCTGCCCCCGCTGAACGATGTAAACCGACTTCTGTGTTGCTGACCACATTACAGCTGAAGATCAATCACAATGCAGCGCTGTGGTTTGTGCAGAAACATGATGACTTTAAAGATATAGCGCCAAAATGAACCAAAACAAAAATGGCTGCACAGATGGCATATTATTACCAGAAAATGTTGCTTTTTGAAAAATATGCACACTGAAGTGCTTCGAGCATTTGTAGACAGGAAAGATGTCTATGGTTTTCTTTCAACTAGATGTAACAAAAATGTGATTTCTCATCATCTGCTTTTGTGACACTTTGACCGCTTCAAATAATCACCATAATATTCCATTTCTTTCTTATTGAGATATCAGATTAAAATGTGTTCAATTCAGCTTTTCTCAGCTGTTAGAAGCCAGAGTAAGATTTGTCATCGATGTAAAACTAACAACAACTAGCATGCTAAAAGCTCCCTTCAAACAAGTTATTTTAGTTGTTTTCAGTGAGCAAACTGTACATAGACTTACACCTATGCGCAGTCTAACAGTGCGGCAGGTGGCCCATTTCTGACCGGACGTCCCATCTGAACCTTTTCCAGCCCGACCCCTCCCACACGACGGAGGCTGTTACCATGACGACCCCCCACCCTCCCCCTTTATCCCTCTGTAGCCTTTTGAGAGAGTCCTTTCAGATGAAATATAAAGACAGAAACAGTTATTTGCATTCCCGTTCCATTACTGATTGGTTTTGTGACGGCGGCTGGAGAAAGGCGTGGGGGCTGCATTGTGCTCCTAAGATCAGGGGACAAAGTTTCGGGGGGTCCTGCAGGGGGCTCTGGAGGGCTCATCTGAAAGTTCATGAACATTCTGAACAAACCAAAGCCTTGAGAGTGAATGGACAGCTGTTTAGTATGCAGTGCACTGTCCACAAAACTACATCACTGCCACAAAGACGTATGACGTATACTTCAAAACAGTTGGTCATAAAAGACTTGGGGAAGATTTCAAGTGTAAAATGAATAGAACTGGTAAAATGCCATAGATTATTTTGTGGTGGAAGTCTATTTTGAGAAGTATGTATGGATAGTAAAGTAAAAATAAAAACTTTTTCATGCAAAATCATGAAAACGATTAAAGATAACACTTGAACAGATACAAATCGTTTACAAATGTTAGTTTACTATTAAGCTTACAATACCTGATCAATACTAAATGATTAGATAGTATTTACGTATATTTTTTTCCCAGATCACCCAGTCCTATTCTAAAGCAACGACCATTTAGAGGTTAGACGATCTGTGCTTCTGAGGCAAAGGCAAACAATTATTTTTTAAAAATCTGATTTTCCAGCACTAACCTTAAACAAGTATTCACTCATTGTGATAGCACAGCTCGACAGAACACCAGAAATAGTCTAGCAGCATCATAACAAGAAGAAATGACCCAATTTGACCCACAATTGAGACTGAAATAAGCTGAAAACCATTACCAAAAATTATCAAAATATCCTTGTAGGTCTCGGAGAATCAATATTGAAAGTCAGATATCATGAGATATCACCAAATACAATTTTTTAAGACATCTAAATGATCATAATTTTAGAACAGGGACTGGAAGTAAATGATTAGTTCAATTTGAAGTATTTGAAAATGTTTTTAGCATATCGTTATCCTCTCTAATTCTAAGATGTACTGTTTGGAGCAGTGGTTCCCAAAGTGAGGGTTGTGAAGCAAATTCTGGGGGTTGCAAGATGATTTCAAGATGTTTTCAATCAATTATTTACACTGGAAGCAGTATGTTGTAATGAATTTCAGTCAAATAACACAACAAACTACTAACATAATTAAGATTAAACCTGTTTTTATTTACAACTTGAACTCATTAGAAAGGTCTACTTGATTTTGAAGTGAGGGTAGATCAACTCCGACTTTAATCATTTTGCCTTGAAACCTCTTTTTTTGTATTATTATTATTTTAATTTTTGAACCATTGTCCATAAAACATACAAAGTACACATTTTTTTTGTGTTGAGTGCACCTGCTGCCTCATCAGTCCAGTGGAGCATGGCAGGATTAGACCAGACTCTCAGACGCTAATCAAATATTTAAGGACCCATGCTACGCAAAGCTGACCAGTCAGCTATTAGCAATTGAATTGTTTTTAATTGTAATTTACTTATTTATTTTTTATTTTACTTTAATTTGAGGGGGGGCGTGTTTTAGTTTGTAAATGTATAATTACACAATCTCTTTTTTTTTTTAGGACAATCGTCAAGTGGTCTCCAGTAACTGACCTTCAAGTCCAAGTCAAGTCCCAAGTCACATTATGACACCTCTGGTAAATGGTGAAGGTTCTCTATTTATATATCACTTTTGCACCTATCAAATCACCTATCAGAGATGTGTCTGTTCACCCAGTGTAAACAGACACTGACTCAACGTGAGTTCATTGTTTTGCCCAGCGACACAACGACCACTCTTCAATCAATCAATCAATCAATCAATCAATCAATCAAACTTTATTTGTACATAGCACTTTTCATGCATTTCAGATCTAACACAAAGTGCTTCACACATAATTAGCAACTCTTGTCGTTCCACTGTGTCACCTGATGTTCCAGTGGTCTCCCATCCAAGTCCTAACCAGGCCCTGATTTGCTCAACTTCTGAAATCTGACAAGATCATGTTTTGACAGATACAGCCGAACAAGCAGGTATGGCCAGAGTCAGGTGCTTGTTTAATTATACATTTACAGTACATTTAATTTAATGATTCATTTCCACAGCTAATATATTTATTTATCTGATAAAGGTCACTATGTTGCAAAAGTGATTCAAGTTGACAGGTGACATTTGGAGTTCAAAAGGTTATGGTCTCAACACATGCATGGACTGTCCACTGTTCAACAACAAGACCTACATAAAGTTCTTCTACATGAATAAAATGTGCATTTTGTTAAGAGTAAACAAGTTTGCATTCTGACAAATACAGAAGATCATTCATTGTCAAATTGCGTCTTAAAATATTCAATATAAGTATAGTTCAACTAAGGTAAAACCCGCATGACAGATTGTCACATTTTTGTTTTTTGACTTAGTGTTGTGTTAATAGTTTTTTAATATTTATAATAGTTTATAAAGAAATTGAAAAATTACAGCAAGGAATTTGAGTTCTAAAACTCAAACCCTCCACATATGTCATAAAAAAGCTAAAATGCAAGACAGTTTACACACAACTGACACAGATTTCTGGAGTTTAAGCAATTCATTTGTCAAATCCTAACGTCTGTGTCAGTTATGTGGCGTTTGACCCATTTTACAACGTGGTTGCTTGGTAACAGTTTTAGAATTACTTTATATATTCCAAATTTGCTGTAAAAAATGCAATTATGAACCTCACTAAAATAACCAAGTTGGAAAAAGAAAGCAAAATGTTTTAGTAAAATGTTAGTGTCCAAAAGTCTGAATATGATTATATATATATCACACAAAACAGTATTTATATATTTCACTACAATCTCTTACCTTTCCCTACAGAGTTGTTGTTAGATTCCTTTCCAGTGCAGAATCCACTTGGTTTTCTGAGATGTATTCTTGCTGATGCTGCTGGTTGTCTCGTTCTCTCAGTTCTCCTGTGACTCGTGCTTGTGCTGCAGTGAGACAGTGAAAGTTGTGATTACACGAGGCGAGGGGATTGAGACGCTCTAATCCTAATCCCACACACATGCCGGAGCAAGATTCAACAACGGGCCAAGTCACCAGCAGTCACATTTACTCGAGTACAGTTACTTGAGTCACATACTGTTTTTGTTCTTTCCTATGTAATTTTGTCACTTTATATTTTGTGTTGTACAGTTTTGTTTCTCTTCTCATTCAGATCTAGTAACAAAAGCTTTGTGTTGATTCAATATTCAGTTATCTGAGCATTAGTATCTCTCTCTTTCAGCTCTAGAGTCAAAGTACAAAGATCTTGATTTCGTCGTCAACGTTCCAACTCTCACCTGTGGTCCTGAGCTTTGGGTAAAAACTGCGAGGACAAGATTTAAAGCTCCCAGGGTGAGTTACAGAGGAGTAGAAGAATCATTGCTCCTCCACTCCAAGAAGAACCAGCTGATCTCTCAGGGCATGTGTGTTCCACTGGGAGAAGACCCCAGGGAAGACCCGGGATTAATTCTCTCACATGGCTTTAGAATGTCTGGGGTAGATGGGCTGCAGGAAGTCTGTGAGGTGAAGGAAATCTGGAATCTCCTCTTGACCCTGTCTTGGATAGAGCATGAAAAAAAAAAAATGAATGGGTAGATGGATTAAAAGGCCCACTTCGTTAAATCTAGAGCTGTAGTTCTTTAGTCGTTTAGTTGATTAATCGGTCGATGGATTCTTGGTCGACCAAATTTTATTAGTCGACTAATTCTGTTTTTTAGATTATAAAAAACAGAATTAGATTGGTCTGAACTTTATATAAACACAGTTCCTCTTCATTTTCTGCATAACTATAGTTTTGCATGAACTTCAGTTATTATTCGTCTTTATGAGAAAGGTTTCTTGCAGAGTTGATTCTAAGGAATAAACTTGATTCTCGATCCCACAATGAGAATTAGAATGAACTTTCCAGAAAGTCGGATTTTTATTCAATGGACTGACATTTTCAACCTAAAATCCAAGTTTATGATCAAACATTTTCAAACCAGTTATGATGAAACTCAAGATTATTTTAAAACTTTTCAGATTTTTTTTTTTTTTGCAGAAAATATCAGATTTTGTTCAAATGTTTGTCCTGTTAATGTCTTCTATTAAACGAGTATCTAATATCGACACCAGTTTTAACATTAATGTGCAATTCTTTTGATAACTCTAATTTTAGCTTCAGAGTTGTTGCCACGTCCCCTTTTTAGTCGATTAATCGGTCGATGGGACATGTTTTTAGTCGACTAAGAATTTCTTTGACTACAGCCCTAGTTAAATCAAATTCCAATATAAATCTCTCAGTTTAAATCAGCATTAAAACAAGACTTAGGTCGCAAAAGCAGTGGAACAAACAAAAAAATTTCTTAAAGTGGTAAATTATTTTTGTGATAAATTATTCATTCACAAAGTTCACGTTATACTGTATTATATTGGTATGGTTTTGAATTGTCATGTGTTTGATTGTACTATGTTGAATATGTGAACTGATTGTAAATAACTGACTGACTTACTAAACTGTGTAACGCTTAACTATAAAGAAGACTTGAATAAAAGCATTCAAAGCTTCTCTGTGATTTTAAAATTTTGTCAGTCAGTTACAATATTTTTTTATTGGTTTTCAAACTTTTGACTTCAAATGTTGCCTAAAATAGTATTTGTCTTTCTGTTTAAATTACATCTAAAGTCAGTTACACGTAGCAACTTCTCCATCTTTTTCTAGAAACTGAGGTTACACCTGACCTTTACATACACCTGCTGCCCTCATCTGAAATAATGACATCAACTATGTCTACGACTACAAGGTAAATACAACTTACGTTCTACACCAGGAAAGAATGGAAGAATGACTTTCCTGGGAAAATATTTATTAAATTGCACGGCCCACTTTAACGTGAAGCTCTGCATCTCTTGAGACTTTGCTTCTCTGCAGCTGCACACAGAAGAGGATACAAATGATCTGCTGCCCTCTGGAGGATTAAAGGCACAAGTGAGGTATGATTCATTTGAAACGGAAAAAAAAAAGAAATACATTTTTAAATAGCCTACATAATCATCATCATCTAAAAATATTTACAGTACTAAGGTTTGAGAGACCCATTTAGAAGATTAATTTTAATTTAATTGACTTTTATTTAACCAGGGAAGTCCCACTGAGATTCAGAATCTTTATTTGCAGGGGAGCCCTGGGGGAAGGGTCAGGGGAGGCATTAATGGACATGTTTTAGTTGTAGGAGGAAACCGGAGTAAGACAAAGAACCTAAGATATAGACTACTCAATTAAATTTGGTATTATATTAGTAATGCAAAGTAGGGGATGTTGTCACACTTTTTAGATTCATGCCCACATCTTTGGATCTGTATGTCACATTTATAAAAAGTAAACCAAATGAAAAAGACAAATCTTAGCTTCAAAATGTCTATCATGACGTTTTTGTAGATAATTCTAGCGAAGAGATACAAGCTTTATTTGTGGGTAAGTTGTCACAGTATTAGAACATTAAATTTGAATTAATTCCATAAATTCTTCTGATATTAAGCAAAAGCATCACATTGTAACATTTATTATCATAGAAGAATATGAAATCATTAAATATTAATGAATATCTTTAACAAACTGATGACAACATTTGATATTTTTTCTTTTGTGAAACAATAAACAGTTATGTAATGACTGTTTACACTGAAGTTAATTAATGAAAATTCTGAACCATTATTAAAAAATTGTGCTGCAATTATTTATTGAAAAAATCTAGCACAATGACATGTCTACAACAACCATTTTAAATGATAAAAACTGGTGTTACCTAATAACATTTATTGCACTCATGACATTTATCCAGAAGCTGAGAATTCTGTAACATAAATAGAAAAATAATTAATAAAATATATACCTGTTTTAATAACATCTTTTAACATAACATCTATTAAAATAAATACTATTAAAAATTATTATTACACATTTAAAGTTTACTAATTCAATTACTTAATCAATTGGCTTGTTATATACTTTGTATCATGAATAATCACAAAAAAAATTTACATTTAATACAGGGCGAGCTTGTTATAATTTGTAAATAATCTTTATTCTCTCCTCTACCAAGTCCAAAATATTGTTTTATCATCTCGTGTAACAGTTGTAGATAAAATGTATTTATTTATTTTTTTTGCTTGAACATATTTAAAATGTTGGTATCACTTTATAATAAGGTCTAGATACAAATCATTTCCAAATGTTAGTTAACTATTAAGATAACATTACCTGATCATTCATTCATTCATTCATTTTCTACCGCTTAATCCCGTTAGGGGTCACGGGTGACTGGAGCCTATCCCAGTGACTTTGGGCCTTAGGCAGGGAACACCCTGGACAGTGGCCAACTTGCCGCAGGGTTAGACACATTACCTGATCATTACTAAACAATTAGATAGTGTTTACTAGTAATAAATAAATGTTTACTAATCATTTACTTCCAGACGCTTTTCAAGTGAAGACCATTTATAGGTTTTCCAAAAAATAGTACATTTGATACTAATATTAATGGTTAACTAGAGCTGTACTCAATGTATCAATACGGGGATATATCGTGACAAGCTCATTGGCAATACGCGTATCGTTACAAAGAGGTGTATCGGGATACGTATTGGCATACTTAAATTCATATAATTTACAATTTTGAACCTGGACTGCAGCTTTAAAGCTGACTCTATTGAGCTGAACAATGGCTTATTTGTAAGATACCCCAAAGATGCATTTGACACTTGATAGGTGACATATTAAGGAAATTATATCTGAATATACGTGTATCAGGATATGTATCGTATCGTGACCTCTGTATCGGGATACGTATTGTATCGGAAGGCTCTTGCAATACCCAGCCCTATGGTTAACTAACATTTATAAATGATTTGTATCTAGACCTCATTTTGTTTAAAGTCAAAATCAGCTGCAAAATCAATGTAGATGTTGTCTAAAATAAATAAATAAATTATCAAAATGAAAAGTCAAAGCCATTCTCCACATTTTACACAGCAACATGTGATTTATTGAGGTCATAGAATCTTCTGAAACACGAGGAATAACATTTGCAGCCATAATCATGATCCGTGTTGTTTTTACTATGACATACACATTTACATCACATCATGAGTCACAATCAAGTATAAAACTAGAGTCTATTTATATATTTTCACTGTACAGGATGACAAAAACATTCAACAAAACACAGAAAGGCCACTGGATGAAAAGCAAAGTTTAGGAGATTTGACTGGCCTCTTTTCGTCGTGTTTAGGCTGCGTTACCGTGGTGATTGTTCAAGAAGGAAGCGGTGGACAGAGAGGTGAGGTAAGGGAAGGTCAGTATGCAAATGTTACTTCAGCTCTGGTTACTTAAAGGGCACGGTGTAAGGCTATAGAAGCAAGCAGCAGGGGGCAGTGAAGGCTTGAGCTGTGTTGGAAGAGGTGATGATCACGTGACAGGCAAAGTGAATATTGTTTATGTTATATTACAAGTCATTATGAGGAATAACTGCCTCTTGCCCACCATCTGGACTCATGACATTACATTCTACGTGAAGACAACGTAACCTATTGTTAAAGGGTGAGTTCTGTAGCCTCAAGTAGTACTATTGAATGTTTTGAATGCTATAAACTGAGAGTTTTACTGTAAATTGTTTTGAAAGTTTGTTATTCTTCTGACTATTCCTCGTTAAAGCAAGTATTTTAAGTGGATCCAAAGCAAGTTTTGAATAGAAGTACTTAAAATATATCAGTTACATTCACTTAACAATAATATTTAGGCTGAAAAAAGGGAAATATTTCCAGTTTAATTTGGTTTGGTCATTAGTGTACTCAATGTTTTAATATTGATTGATTCATAGTCATTGGTTTAGTCATGTATTGTCCAGCATTTAAGGTTCAACTGCTCAAAAAAAAAAAAAAATCCTACTTTTTGAAAAAAATCTAATTAGTTTGTAACATAAGCAGAAATAGTTAAAAGAACTGTATGTGTGGGAAAAAAAGGATGCTAGAAGCCACAGCTATACAAGATTATGACATTATCGTTCATTCCCTAGTAAAAAAAATAATTTTGGATTCCTATAGTATCTTTTTTTTTTCCAATAGGATTTTGACATTGTCTAATAAGACTCTGACATTGTTCAATAGGAGAAATAAATGTCCAAAAAGATTCAGATAATGTGCAGTGATTTGAAAAGAAATCTTATAGGATTGTCTTTGACTTATAGATTCTTATAGGATATGGTAAAACCCAACAGAATTCTGGACTAGGGTTGACAAGAATGGTAGTCAAAAGAGAACTGTGGGGTAACAACTGAATGAAACTATCATGGACAGTTGTGTTTGTGTCATGTTGCAACCTCAGTAAGGTTTAGGATCTAAGAAACCAAGTCATGTGAGTCTCTATCTGTTTCTGGTAGGGTAATCTTCTAAAGAACCAAAACACCAAATGTAAACATCAACAAATGCCCATAGTTTTAATCAGAAAACTCACATTTACAATTTTTTTCAGTAAAGTAATTTGAATATGTATACTGGGCAGCTGTAAGCCCAGACAAGTCATGCTTCTGAAATTTGAAATCAAAATCTTATGGTTCCATTAAGTTCTTGAAAGAAAATATATTGTAAAACTAGAACTTGCTGTCTTCTATAATAATCCTTGTATCTTTTCCAACTTGTAAGAAAGAGCCATGTGAGTCACTATTTGGGATATGAGTTAAATGGCTCTGCAGAATCGACCTAAACAAAGTATGTCTCCAATGCCCTAACTACTTAAAAGATGTCAACAGGTTGAAACTAAACAATAAAATGTTGTCTCTTTTTTTGGTTCCAATAGAACAAAAGCATCCAACATAGGGCGTGGGTTCTTCTAAAGACATTATACACATCTCTTAAATAGAAAATTTACGATGGACCACACAAGTTGCGACATGTGACTGCTTTTATGTCCTCTTCATTTGCATAAGAGGAAATAGGAAGACAAAGAACAGCTGGGTTAGTCTGGTTTGGGGAAAAAAGGAAAGTGTCTATGCCTCGGCCGGCGGCAAGATAGATTTGTATATTTATTCATAACGTAAACATTTAGTCAGAAAAATACTATGTCTTTACATTATGTACACGATTAGCAGTGTTTTTAAAGCTATGAAGGAATGTAAGGCTGGCTAGGACTTGTGCACTGTAAACCCAAAGTCCAGTTTACTTAAAATTAGCTACAATGTTCAGCTCACTTAATAAAAACAAGTAACCCTAGCTTTTGTAGTTTTTGATTAAAGTTAAATAATTTTTTTTCCAATTGTGCTCAACTCATATTAGAAGGTAATGCCGACAAAAACTCTTTTTTGTTTTTTGTAAGCCAAAATATTTGCCCCGTTTTAGATAGTCAATTAAAAAATTATATTCACCTTATTCTGCCCCGCCCACTTTTCTTGGCACTGCACTTCCAGTTTAGCTCTGTTAAAGTAGTTAACATGTTAACTTGTTTGTCTTGTTGGGCAATCTCAAACACAGATAAAATAGATCTAGCAACTAAATTCTACAGTCTAGTTAAACAGGAAGTGTGCTGCCAAGAAAAGTGGGCGGAGCAAAATAAGGTGAATACATGAAAATCAATTCTTAGATAAAATAAAAGTAATCAAAATGTATATATTGATAACATAAATCTATTAGAAAACATTACACAAGTGTCAAGGAAAACAAACGTTTAACTTTAACTCAATTCAACAGTTTTAAAATACTTAAAACATTGTATATTTTTGACTTGTTTTTTTCTTTCTTTTCTTTTTTTTTAACATAGCAAAATGTTACTCAAAAACATATAGCAATTCATGTTAAAAGATTTGGAGTTTTGCAGACATGGTCGGGTTTACAGTGTGAGGCTACAATAAGCTATAAGGCCATGAGAGTGAAGGGGTCATTCTACGAAATCTGTGCATTCTCAACTTTTAAATAATGTTGGAGTTTGATTTTCCTTCTTTTTTTTGTGCTAATTTCAGACTTTCTAGCTATTGGATTGTCTATTTCAAATTGTCAGCTTGGATAACAGGGATGACAGTAACGAGAGTGACATTTTTAAACAACTTCTTTGCCAATTGCTAGTTTATGTTAGCTAATTTAATTGGCACATGCTGTACATGTTGAAATTAAATTGTCATTTTTAATTAAATAAATGTGAAGAACCAATTATAGCTGTGTTTTTAAACTTGGTAATAGGAATGACGAGACAAAACTAGCCCCTTGTAACAAGATTCTAAATTGTGTTAATTATAGGAAAGGTTCTGCTTAATTGTTTATGTTGATGAGGTCACAGTGATGTTTCATTGTGATTGAAAGGATTTTAGTAACAGTAACAGGAATGACCAAAAAACACAGGAACAGTAACAGGAATGACCAAAAAACACAGGAACAGCGAAGATATTACCTGTTTGTAGAAATAGAACTTTTTTTAAAAATCACCATAGAATTTGTCATTGTTTTGTCGACAATTTTTACATTTTTTGCTTTGTTACAAGAATTTCCAATCGGGCCACACTTTAAAATATGTGTTTGATTTTAAAACCCAAATAACAGATTATCACATTTTTTCTAATTCTGACTTAGTTTGTTTGGAAAGTCACAGTGGTAGATTTTTATCACAGTTTTACAGCCGTAAAGTTGCTGCTTAAATTGACAAATACCAGTTGTAAATACAAGAAATATCTGTTCCTCTACACGTCATCAAAAAGTAACATTCCTGCGAGACAATTTACACTCACACAACTGACGTACTGTATTTCAGTTAACACAATGAAAGTGTAAAAGCAGGTCTTATCAAATTGTAACGAATATGTTGTTTTTATACATTTTTGCCAGTTGCGTAATGTAGTTGCTGGCCAAAATTCAATCATTCTAGTAATCAAAATTGTCAAACTTGTTGAAAATAAGCAAGTCATCTGTCAATTTTAATAGCTTATGACAGTAGGCAATGATTTCGTAGAATAACCCGAAGGCAAAGAAATGCTCTGGACAAAAATATTTTTTTGGGGCTTAACAGCAGTTCAGTGCACTAACTAACTAAATTCTAGTGCTAACATCTGTAACGGTACACGAGGCACAATTTGTACCATAGTTCACTTAATCTACAGCAGAGACATTCATATACTGTGTGTAGCATATAACTGTATACATTTATCATGCCGAAAAAAAGCTATTGCCGTTGAACATTTGTTCATATTTAGAAGTAAGCACCGTGTGGTTTTAAAAATATGATTGAAAATAAAGGAGACATACTATGATTTTTTTCTGGTAATAAGCTATAACAAATGTAGTTAATAATTTTACATTTTGTTTTCATTGTTAACCACAGTATTGGTCGAGAATGGCTTAGTAATAGGTAAGTGACCATTGGTTTTACGATTTGAGTGCTTGAGTAACACGTCCTGCATCTTCTTAGTTGTAGTTAAAGATGCACTGTGTTTTTGTCATTTAGATTTCTTTGTTGCAGAATATGAACAATACAGCATTACAGCAACAAACCTTTACTTTAATTTTTACTTTGAGCACACATTTGCACAGCCACAAAACTCTGTATTTTTATATTATGGCATTATTTATCCCCTACTACAGAATGTCCCAAAGTATGGTTTTAACTTTCCCTTTCTAATAAATTGTGTAGTAAATTTTAGATTTCCCAAAATATTACACAGTGCATCTTTAACGTAGCAAACAGCAAATTGTAAATTCCTTTTTTTTTGTTGAAAGATTTCTGCTCACCATTTCTGAACCATATCTGTTTGACAAAAAATCTAAACTTCTTAAATACAGAGATGTGAGCGGAGATAGATGGTCGGTGAAAACGTTTTATGAACACTTAGATTCTAAATGAAGAACAATACTGGATTTCACAGACATGCACAAATCAAATCAAATAAACTAATGTACAGGGACTGTTGAAATCTTATTAATAGTTAATTTTTGCATATGCCCCCTTACATACACTTTTTGTAGACCAATTCTCACCTAATTATACCAAAACATTTTTAATGAAACATGGAGTTACACATTAAAATAACTGTCTAAATAGAAATAAAATGTTGGATGCAAACACTAGTCGTTGTCTGCAGAATGCATACAATGTGAAAATGTCACAGTGTTGAAAAGAGCTATTATGAGTTTGACTATTCAATTTGAGCAACTTGATTGATTGTACAGTTGCATAGCAAAACCACTTGATTAATGTTTTGAAATGTAAGCAAATTGAAGAAATGTACAACGGCAATAATCTTTGTAAAAAACTGATCTTCATGTGATGTGATAAAAGGCCACTGATAAAACAGTCTGAGGTAAGCCAAACAAATAGAAAACACAGCTTCTACTTAAGAACCTAAGACAGTATAACAACAGTCAAGCACTACAAATCATGTGACCCTGAATGAAAGTCTGAAAATGCATTAGCATTAGCAGCAGCAGCAGCCAGTGTTTACTTCTTGTTTAGGTGATCATAGCCACTAGCATGTACTTTACAAACCACTAAGCAGGCAAAAGATTCAGCTGATAAACTGTTGTTTGCCATTTGTCAAACTTTCCTTTTGAATAAAGGACTTAATTAATTAGTATTTCAGTGCAATGTCCACAAAAATCATCCGGTCCATAATATACCTATTTGATTGATTAGTGGACAACCAATCGTGTGAATTGTACAGAGTCTTTTACATGATATGACAAACTTTATCTAGCTGCATCCATCTCAATTGTCTTTGTAATGTCTATTCACTTCCAAGATGGTTTCCGACTGGTCGCTAGGTCTTTGTTTGGAATTGACTTTTCCGAGAAGCTACTAGTCTTGCGCTGGTCCTCTCTCGAAGTCGGAGGGGGCGGAGTCTCACTTCGGTACGAGCTACGACTAGCGGCCTTAACACTTTGCACCCTTCTCAGTCCTGCAGATATGGGGCGCTCCTCCGAAGATGAGGGCTTGCTAGCTTTAGCCTGCTTTGCTAACACGGAAGGACTGCGAGACGGCGTTGACTGCTCCTTCTTGGTTCGTGAAGAAAACGAGACCGTGTTTCGTGCAAAGCTTGGTACATCCGACGTGCTCTTGTTGGTTGTGTTTGGGCTACTGTTTTCAGAATTAGCGTTTAGCGCTTGAGTTTGTGCTAACGCTCTCAATGTCGACCTACACATTTTTTCTTCTGCTTTGGGTAGGTTTCGCAACGGTTTAGCGCTTGGCTTGTGAATGGTTGCTTTTCTGGGCGTGGATTCTCTTGTCCACCTTGACGCAGATCCGGTAAGCCCTCTTTGAGCTTTGGATTCGTCGGGCGGCATGCTAGAATGACGCGGCGTTCTCGTAGTCTTTTCGCTCCGACCTCTTGCTGGTGTGCTTTGGTCTCTGAGCGCTCTGCGAGTTTCCGTATTTTCTGCTTGTCTGTCTCCTCTTCTGCTGCTTCCAGATCTTGTCACTTTGTTGATAGGTACCACTCTCCTCATGGTGTCTTTTTCGTTGCTGGTTAGCATTCGCACACCCCGGCTAGTAGCGGTGTTCCTGCTAGCCTTACCCGCTTTACCTTTAGCTTGCTTCTTGCTACTTATTTGCGTTTCTTTGTCAGATGATTGCTTTCCCTCGGTTGTTTCTGCGCTTTCTGTATCCCACTCTTCTGTTTGGGTAGCAAAGTTAGCTTCTACTACATTGGTGCAGAGATGTCGCTAGTTGACAGCTCATTTGGAGATTCCAAGTTTGACGACACGGAACTAGGATCTTGTTCTTGGATCCTGCCGGTTCGGAAGAGGTCTGTCTCGGAGTAATCCAAAGTAACGGAGCAATCTGTTTCCGTGCAGTCTATGATATAAAACATTGGCGTCTTGTTGGACACAGTTGGATCTAGTGGGAGAGGTGTATCACAGGTTGTTGATGAAAACGTACTGTCCAATTCCTCATTATCCTTTGCAAGCGTTCCAGTTTTTGGAGGAGGATATGACTTCTCTTCCACAGCTGCAGTTGGAAGTTTTGGAACAATTTGATTTCCATTGTTGAAATTAGTTTGAGGTTCATCCAAGCCAGTAACAACAATGTCCTCCGATTTGATAAAGTGCATGTTACTATTGTTGTTGTTCGGGCTTGGGAGTTCGAAAGCTTGTGGCCCTCGCACTAAAGTATGCTTCTCCACGCTGACATTCATCTGTCCGGAAATGGTCGAACTGGGGACTTGCGCAGCTTTCTGAAAGACACAAAATGGTCGTGGCAAAGTGCTCCCCTCCGACACAGATGAGTACTGATTATTGTTACTGTAAAGGTCTGCGTTGTCGTTTAGCCCAGACGAGGAAAACTTAGCAAGCGGGCTGACCGGCTCCAGGTCCGCAAGTCTGTCCCAACCCAGCTCCCGGTTGTCGTCTTGGGCTAGCATCCACGGAGCGGTCCTTCTCTGGTGAGGTCTACCTGATCGCGGTAAGCTGTTGAACTTGGAGGAGTCGTTGTCGTTACGTCCAAACACTTCCAGGTATCCTTGCAGCTGGCGGTCTGCTGAGGTCATGGTGTGACGGTGTCGTCGGGCACTGGAGGAGCGGCTCAGAGGGCTGTTGGGGCTCTGGGATCGATGGAAGAACTCCAGCAGGCCCTCCTTGGTTAGCATCTCCACGTCGGTCTCGCTGCTGCTGCGGCCAAAGCCTCCGCTCTGGTCAGGGCCGGACCAAGCACTGCGTCTCTCCTCCAGCTCTCTCAGGCGTCGCTGTCGGGCGGCTTCCTTCAGCTCACGATCGCTGTTGTCCTGAGAAAAAGACATATTCAACTGTTGAAATGGCAAATGCATGTCATATTTTTTGGAGACAAATTACAGCTTAGATGTTTTCATGATTCATACATTGTCTATTTTCTATTGTCTTTGGCAAAATCGAAATCTTTTTTTCTTCAAAAGCTTACTGTGAATGGCTAATTTTAGCCGTTACTTGCTTAGAACATGATAAAAGGCTGAACAATAACAGAGGTGGGAAAAAATAGTCTGTATGGAGTTTAACAGTGATTGGCCACTGCTTGATTACAAATACAAACAAGTACAAATTCCAATTAAGAATTCCAACAAGAAAAATAATAGATAATTAAATTAAAAAATACAAGTCAATAATATGTGGTAAGTAATGATATAAAACTTTATAAACATTACAATATCTTTGATTATTTAAAGTTTAAACTTAAATAAATTCAAACTGTGTTGTCAATATCAGCACATAGCTGGCCTAATATGTCTATTGCCGAAATTCAGGTGAACTTATTTATGTTTATAACATTGTGTTAGGTTCTGTCAGCAGACCAGCGTGATTCACTTAGCAGTAGCTTCTTTTTAATTAAATGCTACACCGATTTTGTTTCAATTAAAATGGTTAAGAGCTTATAGTCCTGGTTTAGTTTTAGTTCAGATTTTAAGATTTTCTTATTCATGATGAGATTTACCTTTGATGTAATCCAAATGTAGACCAAGTTTAGTCTTGGTTTGCAAACTTGGTCTAGTCACACTGCTACTCTGATCTAACTCTGGTTGTCGATGAATACTTTCGGTTCGTTTAGGTTTTGTCCTGTTTTTATATTTATTTCAGTGAAAATAGTTGATTTTTGCGAAATGGGACCATTGCGAGTTGTTTGTGAGTAGTGGATAGGTAGTTTTGCAGTTCACTTTGGTTTGGTCACAGCTGTCCGACAAATATGGCCCATTGGTTAATATAATTGAATAGTCCTGCTTTATAGTATACCTTTAATTTAATATATATAATATGTTATTAAATTATTATAATATAATACTATAATAATACCTTCAAAATAAATATCGAGTTCTAATAAGTTTTTTTTATTAGATGTTTGAATCTTTTAACTCTGACCAACCTTGACTGCCTTCTTGAACTTGTGGCAGAAGTCCTGAAAGATCCGAAAGCACTCGTCCAGCTTGAACGTGTCCTTGTCCTCGCAGAAGAAGTCGATGAGGCTGTTTCCCTCTTTGCGCAGGTCCAGCCTCCGTCTCTTTAGATCCTGCAAAGTCTGTGCTGCGCTCTGGGACACAGGGGAACACAGACAGAGCATGAATCACAGGCTCATAAAGATGCCATTGACAGTGTGTGAGATACAAAAGCCACTGACAAGACTGTCTTGTCCACATTCTGTAGATCACAAAAGTGATACAACTCCTGTAGACATTTGAGTGATGTTCATTGAAAAATACAGTAGTTGAAAGATCATGTTTTAACCAACTTTCTACCTAGTGTCCAGGCATGTACTAATGAAGCGACAATGGTAATTTTACAAAACATTCTAACATTCATTCGACGTTATAATGTTGTCAGAAGGTTCTATTCACCTGCAAAAAGGGCTCGAGCTGCAGCGTTAGCTCCGGGTCTCCCTGAACCTTCTCCTCCAGAGTTCTGATGCGCACGTACAGAGAAGAGAACTCTGTCTCAATGTTCTCCACCGAGATCCTACAAGAGACAGCAAAGAGTAAATTATTGACTAGTCTGCACAATAACTGAATGTCTTTAAATGTTTGATTACTCAGCTTTTTGTACAAATCTTTTCAGTGTTTGCATGAGCTGTAGTTCACACCTGCTCAAGGAATGTTGATGGATATTAGCCTTTTTGCAAAACCGTTGGCTTTCGTTTACCATGTTGCGCTGTGATTAGACCACTGCTGGTATTAGTCAATTACACAGCACTTTTACGGCAATTGTAGCTCCAGATGGTATGTCAAAAGTTTGTGGACTCTTGACTGAACTCTCGCCATCATGTTTATCTTCCACGATGAGTGTGATTGATAGATAAATTAGCCAGTTGTATGAATTCTAACATAGCAGGTTACAAGAATAAAAAATAAAACATTTCTAAATTATAGACGACCATTGAGCGATTTTGTTTCACGTGCATCATGCAAATAAACTAATTTGATTTGACAGTACGCTGGGTAGTTTATTTGAAAGTACAGGTGACCAGGTGTGATACTCTTTGTTAAGTATCACAACAGCCTGGGCTCTGGTCTTCAGACAACCCATGAGACTCCAAACATCAAGAAGAATCATGACTGTTTTGGGCAACTGAAAACCACTGACCACATGTGAATAACATCACAGTCTTTTTAGAAAAAAATATCACAAGACAATAAGCACCCATTGGACACTAAAAGTGCACCAGGTAACTTTCTGGAGAAAAGTCAACTTCACAATTCAATACAAATAGGAAGATAAAATCATTTTTATAGCATTCTTAATGGGAATAAATACGTTTTATGCCATAATGTGAAAAAAAAATATATAAGGGACCCACTTTTTCATGGAATTAGAATTGAATTAGTATCTGATTGATACTTCTGACCACCATAATGTGAGATACTGACTTTTTTTACTTGTTAGCAAATATTATGAAGAAACTGCAATCATTTTGTTGTCTGTGTCTACAAATTGCAAGATTTTTGTTTTGTATTTGCTGCCTTACTTATATTCAATGGGATCTAATGTTTACATAACTACCAGGATGCATTACTCCTTGGATCTATAGTCTAAACCTGACAAACTAAACCAAAGACATGATGGTTTTAGTGATGATAAAATAGTCCAAAATGATTAAAAACCGACTAAGTCATACAATATATTAATACTAGATAAAAAGTTGTCCCATGTGAGTGACACGGCAGACTCTCTCGTCACTTCTTGGCTGACACTTTCATAAGTTGATGTACTTTTAACAGCTTACATAAGGGAGCGTCGTGCTGTGTGCTGAGTAAGTACATTAAGCAGAGATGACCTTGTGATGTGTGGAGACAGACTGCACCAGCCTCACTGCAGTCCCCCTGTGCAGCAGCTGTTACATCACGCTGACCACTAAAGCTGTTTATGTCACCGCCATAAAGCTTTCTGCGCTCTCCACAATATACAAAAATCAATAGCACATTTAGCAGATCAGCGTCAAAAATCTATTTGTTGTTAATCTGCAAATTTTGTGGTGTGGCTGAAGAAATGCTGCAAGATAATGGACCGTGTCATTATTAAACAGATAATTAGATTCACTCCTTTTTGTTTAGGCTCCTATGAAAACGCAATAGGCTTCTTTCAATTCAGCTAAAAAATGAGAGGGCATAATGCTATTTGTGAGCGCATTGTATATAAAGAATGTATTATTTCTGCTAAAAATTACAGTATACAATTTGTGCTTGTGCTTCTTGAGTGTCTGCACAAGTTTGCATAAAAAGTTATGGTGGCTAACTTCTATGTTGATGTTGAAACGTTTGACCCTATTAAAATGATGTTGGACCAAGTCTCTGTTTTCCAAATCTAAGTCAAGTCCGAAATCAAAGACAGACAAGTCCAAGGCAGGTACCAAGTCAAAAAGAGACAAGTCCAAGTCAAGTCCTAAGTCAAAGAGAAACAAGTCCAAGTCAAGACCCAAGTCAAAGAGAGACAAGTCATATGGCAGGTATCAAGACAAAGAGAGACAAATCCAAGTCAAGACCCAAGTCAAAGAGAGACAAGTCCAAAGCAGGTACCAAGTCAAAAAGAGACAAGTCCAAAGCAGGTACCAAGTCAAAAAGAGAGAAGGCTAAGTCAAGTCCCACGTCAAAGAGAGACAAGTCCAAGTCAAAGAGAAACAAGTCCAAGGCAGGTACCAAGTCAAAGAGAGACAAGTCCAAGTCAAAGAGAAACAAGTCCAAGGCAGGTACCAAGTCAAAAAAAGAGAAGTCCAAGTCAGATACTAGGTCAAGGAGAGAGAAGTTCGAGTCAAGTCCCAAGTCAACGAGATTCAAGTCCAAGTAAAGTCAGAAGTCAAAGAGACAAGTCCGAGTCAAGTCCCTAGTCCTCTGATTTCATAGATTTTATTAAAAAAAAAAAAACTTTTAAAAGTTGATTCTATATCACAAAATAGAAGTGAGGACAGACAAGTTCCAGGTTGTTTATGCAAAAATACTATTTTTGAGAAGAATCAAGTCATCTCAAGTCACAGAGTTAAAGTCCAAGTCAAGTGTAAACTAACTAATCTCCATGTTCAAGTCAAATTCCAAGTCTTTTGTTTAATTTGTCAAGTAAAGTCCTGAGGCATCAAAATAGTAACTCAAGTCTGACTCAAGTCCAACTAAGTCACTACTTGCAAATCCACACCTCTCCAACTATATGTGTCAAAAAGTAAGACATAAGCACATTTTACGATTATTTGTCTCAGTTGCATCATGTCAAAAACAAACACAGAAATACATGCAGTTTATTTTGCTGAGAAGAGCTTGTGTCACATGATCGAGCGCAGTGGTAGAATGAAAACGTGATGCATGAGGCGAGCGGCGTGAGTTGCCATCACGTGCGCTCTTATTTATAAAGTAAAACAAAACAAAATGATGTGGATTAAAGCTGCTTGTAAAAACCACAAGACGGATACAATGACTCATAGTGAACATGATGAAATGAAAGTTTGCACAAAGTGTGTTGCAGTAAAGCCTGCCGCTGTTTAGCTGCTATTACTGGATGTTATACATGTTGGAACCTTAAAATGATACTAAGTGACAAATAGTGGTAACAGAGTCGCCACAGATATGAAGAGTGACGGGACAAAAGTCATAAAATAGGACATAAAATCATAAAAAAAAGTGTGCAGAAGCCTTTAGAGATTCTATCAAGTTATTGCTCACCTTTATTTACACTCACATGTGAACAACTGCTTTATAAATAGGACCCTACATCTTTGATATCTATATAGTCATACTGTGTGATGTACCTTGCTGCACTCTGGACGTCATGGAGCTTCTCTGGAAACTTGAGCAGTTTCTCGTCTTTCTTCTTTGCTTCCTGTGAGAGACAGATGCAGTATATCCAGGGTTAGACATCTCTGCACTTTATGAGTTACATACAGTAATGCTTGGCTGGACACTTTTGGCTCATGATGGCTTCCTGTCACCATCTGTAGCTCACCAGAAACTTGGATTTATTTATTCATATTCAGATTTTTAATGAGTCATCTCTAATAATGTATGTATAAATAATTTAAAATGCATATGTCTTCAGTATTGCATAACAGGACTGGAAAAATTATGTTAGCATATTTATGTAGAGTGAGTTTCGCCTCTGCTGATCTCCAGACGACACCTCTACTTCACCAAAAGCCTTCTTGTTCAAGCTCATGCCTATGTCCCAGTTTGATTTTACACTTACAAATTAGCATGAACAGATTGCTAAGACGAAACTTTAGCAATCGAAAACTTTAGCAACGAACTTTATTGCTTAGAGCTCAATAATGAACAAAAAAAACATAAGGGTCATTCTCTGAAATTGGGACCATTCTGACTGACTCTTTGATAGGTGTTCACCCAGAAAAAAACCCAAAACATATTTGTATAATACTCCACTTAATAAAAAGCATTCATATACCTTTAAAAGATTTATAAGAACTGTAAGCCAGCATAAAATAGACTTTTTTTTTTCAATTTATTAAAAAAAAATGTCTTGACCAAATTAACCAAAGTGTGACATTCTGAATAAGCTCTAAACATGGCATCATATCTTGATGTAAACTCTGCCAAATCTTGTAATAAAACACAACACGATAAAAAAATAGTCTTGGAGAAGTTGTTTACATTTAGTTTTTTCTAGTCTTTGGCTGTGTCCGAACGTCCACACTCGTTCCCTATCCACTCAATTGCTATATATTCCTGCCCTGTTCAGTGGACTAGTCAGTGACTCATTCATCCGTCTTTCGGACACGATGCGCACTATTTTAGCTGACGCGGCCGTGACTCTCCGCCAGTAACGGTCGGCAATAAAGTTCGATAAAAATGAACTTTTGTAATAAGTACTAGTCTAGTCCGTCTGACACGCTCATATTTAAGGACTACTAATCATAATACAAGTCTGGTTTAACTTGGACAATACATTTAACCACAAACGAACTGGATAATTCACTTTTTACCGCCCAAACTAAGGTTAGCAGCTAACGTTAGCCTCTTTACGGCTAACAGCTTTCAGTTACGAGTGTTTTGTTTCTTTTCCGGCTCAGCGGTGAGTTTAAGTGGTCCTTATCATCTTTACTTCAGTCGTGTTGTTTACAGTCAGACCTGACGTTGTCCGTGTTGTTTTTTTTTCGATTTTCGCAATGAATTGTGGTCCATATTGACCGTTCTAGTGACCATCGATGCTCACTACTTTCCAGATGCATTGTGGGAAATTTTAAGTGCACTACTTTTGGACCATGGATGTATTACTCACTGGACATTCGGACACCACTACAAAATGGCGTGACCCCCGAATAGTCACAGTTAGGGCTCACATTCGGACACTGCTTTGTCTTCAGTTTTCTGAAATAACAGTCCAGTTTCTGTTTTCATCTAGCTGTGGTGTCCACAAACGTACCAGCAGAACTGACCAGTGTGATCAGAGAGATTTATAAATGAATGAAATCTTGAAGCAGACACTCACCACCAATGTGAGTATCCAGGGATATTATCTCATAAATTGCTATTTGAAGAATATAAAATATTTATGACAAACTTGACGGATTCTTTTTGTGTCACTAAAGATATTATTACATTGGAAATGTCACTTTTCATTTTTCACTTTTGTGGATTTTACATCTGAAACAGCATGCTTTATTACAATTCACCCTAAATTGTGACTATGGTAAAATCTAAACTCGCGTTGAAAAGTTTGTGTCCAGATGGGATTTGGTGCAATGGGAGAAACTAGAAGCATAAGAGGGGAAGTTGGCCTTTCTAGTCATTTCTCAAAGATAAAAAGAAATTAAAATATTGCAAGTGATGCAGTTTGAAATATTTGCCTCAATGTCACCCCTTTATAGTCCAAAATTTAGAGAATGTCCCAAATCTGTTTGGCGAGGTCCTTGAGAACTAAATGTAGTTGTTTACAATCAATGTATTCATAATTATTTATGATGATTTCATATGCTGCTGATTGTGTTTCAAATTAATTCTTGCATTTCGTACCTTTTGTGTTTTGTTTCCAGTGCAATAACCCTGCAAATGTTATCCTAAAAGTTAAAGTCACATAATGTCCTTGTCAGAACTCATTCAGCTGTTGCTTGCTAATATTAAGAAAATGTTCTCACAAAAAAATAAAAATGTACTAACCATGGCAACAAAGTGCAGCAGGTTCATGCCGGGCTTGTTAGCTTTGGTGTCTGCTAACGAGAGCAGAGAGGACAGTTTGAAGCCCACAGCGTTCCCAGCGTATCCACCCTGAGGAACACACACAAACAGCTTTAATAAGACATACCAACATGGCAACCAGAACATAGTGTGAGCTGCTCGGGGACATAGAAACTCAGATCTCAGGTGGAAACTTCCCAATTGCCTGGAAAGCAGCATTATAGTACTGCAATATTTCAAATCTGCTTAGAGCTGAAAATATGGAAAAATAAGACCCTGTTGTATATGGCTGACAATGAGCGCTAAATTATAGCTTAAATAATTAATTATTACGGGGATAATGTATCATTCTATGATATATTGTGATACATTCTTTAACTCAGCTGATTGACTTTGATCCCTCTGATTTTTAGGATAGAAATTTGCCACACCCTGTGAATGATGAATATTACCCTAAATCAGAGGTCTGCAACCTTTACCAGCAAAAAAGCCATATTTGCCTAATTTAAGCCAAGTCAAAGTAAGAAAGACTGTATTTAGTCCAAAATCAATGTAAGACAGTAAAGTGAATTTGCAATTTACAATGTTTTACAAAGAAAATAATCTGTATAGTCACAAAATTATTTTGAAGGCAAGACTAAAGTTTCACTTCTTTTCATTATGTAATGCACCTTGCGTTTGGTCCACAAATTTTGAAATATTATGACCAGTATATATATATATACTAAATAACTGTCAATTTTAAATATACATTGTGTTTATATGTAACCTTTATTCTACCGGAAGTCCTTGAGTTAAATCTTTTTCAAAAGAGACCTGGCCAAGAGCACCACTTTACAAGAACGTACAGTAAGGTTCCTCATTCTTAATCAAATCTTAAAGAGCTGCACAGATGTCTTATGTAATTTATTCAGTCTTCATTAATGTATATGTGGATATTTAATGCACAAAATAGAAAAACTCTTGCAGCTGTTCAGAGCTATACATTATTTCAAATATTCCCCGAAATGTTTGCACACTTAACAATGACTTTAATTGAGGCTTTAAATTATCATAAATGTAGTCGATGAGTTTGTATTCGCCAAAGACTCACATTTTTTATAATTTGTGTTTGTTGATGGCTAATGCTGATGGCTACAGATCCAATGCGTACTAATTACGTCTCTGCACTGCACATATCAGAATCTCAGCTTTAAAAGTCAAACGCCGAGATGGCAGATTTGTCATAAAAAAAAAAATTAAAAAATTAAAATTGCTCTCATAATATAAATATGTTATGTTAAGTTTGAAACCATTAAGAACTATGATATTTTTCGCTTGTGCGTCAATGTTTATGATTATTGTTTAAATGTAAAGTTTTAAAGCAGAAACAGCAAAGATAATTTTTACAAACCAAGTATTACAGTACTGAATGTAACAATTCTTCTTTTTAGACCAGTCCCACTGGTTGCAATAGTAAATGTTAAATACAAGGCTCAGTTTAACAGACTTACAGCGTTCATGATATTCCCAGCTTGCAGCACCAGGTGAAGAATCGCATGAAGTTCTTCACAGCCCATCAGCTCTGTAAGAAAACATACTGTACATGTATTTATACTGTATTGAGTAGAGTAATTATAATACTTTTGGAAATGATGATGATACAAATTTTAAAATTAGAAAGGTCTGATTTCAAGCTCCAACTCATTTCCAAGTACATTTTCAAAGTACATTTTCTGAAGCTAGTACTCAAATGCTAACAATTGACAATGCGTTATATTCTGTACAAAAAGTTTTTGTCATAATCATTCTTGCCCAAAAAATTAAGAATAAAATTTTATGTATTTTAGTACAAATGAACTCATCTGATTTCACTGTACATTGCAGATTTGACGCAAGACGCAGTGAACAAACACACTCAAAAAATGAATTGATGTACTAGCCCTTTCAATGATCAAATAATTAAAATTGCTTAAAGGAGATCTATGTTGTAAATGTTTTAGCCTTGTTGTAACTGCCTTCTCTCATCATTAGTAGGAATGTCAAATTAGTGCATTAATTGAGATAATAATTACAGACATATTAATCGAGTAATTTTTTAATCGCATTTATCTATTTTGAAATCTTTAACTTCATTGTTTCCATTGTGAGTTACAAATTGGACATAAGGGTTGTTCAACTTGACAACTTAGCAACAAAAACTTACACTAAAGTCTTTTTTTTTGCAATAAATTAATATTTCCCATTTGCAACAATAATGTGATTAATTAAATTGGATAAAAACAAAACAAAAACACTTAAGTTGAGAGTTTTTCTCAGCAATTTTAGGTGAGATTAAAAACAGATTAATTAATTACAGATCATAATTAATTAATCTCTTCCATTTTTAAATGCTTGACAGCACTAATTATTAGTTTTCTCAAAGTTTTACTAAGAACGATTTATGCATGTTTGAGTAATCTTGTATTGTCCTGCAGCTCAAAAATTGAGTGCTTCGAAAAGCCCTGTCCTCACCTTCCACCTATCCCCGCCCACTGTCTGTATTTAAAGGTTGTATGGGGGATTTTCAAATCCAACAACTGCTTGCTGTTTTTCAAATGATGCACATGTGTTTCCTCCCAGGGCCACGCCCTTCACTGCTAACTGGGCCAATGAGTTACTTAGGAAGGGTTTGCTTGACAGGTTAACAGGCCAATAGATAACGAGGTACCTCGTTATCTATTGGTCAACGTTTTACTGGCCTCATCATGTCCACAGTTTATATATTTTTACAATTCTTTTTTTGTTTAGCATAAGTACAAGGCTGTTACAAATCTATGCAACTGTTTTTGACCAAGACTGACAACAACAATTTCCTCCATACAACCTTTAATTATGAATATTAAAAAAAAAAATCTGATTATAGTGAAGCCTGCATGGTTCAAAAGAGACAATAAAACCAACACATTTGAAATCTGCTGCTTGGTGCTCATGCTTGAACTCACTGTTGCATGGGAGGAGCGAATGGAGCTTATGAGCTAGAGGAGACAAATATGAAGAACTAAAGTCAAACTGCCAAATTAGAGACTGGCCTGTGGAGGTTGGGTGATGAGGTTTTGTAGGCCAATCACTCTGCACTCGGTCTAGTGGGTGAAAAAAGTGATGTCCAAGTAATCTAAACATGGATGTTTTGGAGGTGGGAGGAAACCGGAGTACCTGAAGAAAACCCACCGTGGCACAGAAGGAACATGCAAACTCCAGCCAAAGAAATTGGTTTGACCCACGAGACAAAACCACAGGGAAGCCAGAGCTCTAACCACCTTCTACTGTGCACCATATTGTCTCAAAAAGTACACTAAGACATCTTCTAAACTGATACTCAATAAGTGATTATGTAATTTCAGCTCGCTCCTTGGATTTCACTTAAGACATTTAAGTAGATACTGCATGGGACTTTCCATTTGTAATATACTGACAGTCTGATGATGGTGCTCAAGTGCCCAAGGATCTGGAGGACTTATGGCGTGTGCTGTGCCAGTCATCTGACACACCACTTCTGGATCAAATCACAACTGTTAGCTGCTCATAATAGTATCAAATACAAACTGCCAAAATGCACTCTTTCCTTTGTGGTGCTGCTGTGGGCCGTAGAGCTGCCTGGTACCTTTTCCCTGTATACATCTTAAAGTAGGTGCTGCTAGCTTGTAATAACACAATTTAAGGATTATTCACAGTTAAGGTTGCTAAGACCAAGAAAATGCCAAATCTTTCATTTTCTTTCATTTTCACTGTCACTTTTATCAAGTTTGTAATCAGTTAAAAAAATCTAACAACATCTTATATAAGTGCACTTGTTATACAGACTGTATTTTATTTATTTATTTTTGCTATAAGTTGAAAGACAAAATTCTGCTTCTAAAATGTTTAGGGACAGGTTGATTATTTTAGTTTATTTTTTTAAGCCTATACCTTTGACCTCCTGCTGTAGCAAAGTGATACCACATTTTAAAATATAAATCCATAAGTCTCACAAAATGAGAATGTTAAATTTCATATTAGTAAAAATTAAAACAAATTATATTTATCTACTGGTATATGAAAAGCAGCACCAAATAATGGCTCTTGTTTCTATAAACTTGACTGAAACTTTGTCCATCTTTTGTTCTTAATATTATATTGTGATTAGAAAAATGACAATTTTGATTAACCTCTTGACATTGTAGTTTAGAAATATGCTATTTCTGCTTGTGTCAAAGTGGATTTGTGTTATAGAAACTGTGTTTCTACTCCAGTGTCCTCTCTGAGGTGGCAGCAGACGTCACTCACACATAACATGCTTTCTTCATTAAAATCAAATTTAAATCCTACCTGTAATATTCACTTTTTTCATATCGCTGATCTGAGTGATTCACAAAACTCGTGTAATAATTCCATGCTTGTGTCTGTGACACAAGGGTCAGGCTGGTGGAAACAAGAAACTACGGTTTACCATCACCTTTTTGCCATACTTATATTTTCTGAAAGCCTCTCCAGCTCTATCCTGCATTTTAAACTCGTTTTTTTAATGCATTGAGGTTGGATTACATTGGATGCATTATGCACAGGATTTACAATTTTCAGAGTACTTTTGCTCAACAAACAAGAAACAGCTGATGCTACTGCACTAGCTATGCTTTGTTAAAATAAAGTTTTCATCATTGGAAATGCTGCAGTTTGTCAGCAGATCAAGTTAGTGAGGAACGTTATTTCATGTTTCTATCTGCTCTTCTGTCTGGTTTCACCTGAACCTGTGAAAGCAGGACCCTCAGTGTCTCACTTCAAACCCATAAAGCTGGGTGGAATGCATCGCTTTGTGCAGTGGAATCGACACATACTGTACTGCAGAGCTGAGCCTATGGAAAGAGGTCTTTTAGCACCAAAGAGACGCCTCTACACTCATAATATTCTATTTTTATCAGAGAATATTTTCATGAGAAATTGTATTGAACAGCTACTATTTGTACTCAAGTACTGCTCAAACTATTTCCATCAAACTGACTTTTGGATGGAAATCAAAATGTCTTCATTTCTAACCCTGGGCTCAGGACTTGGTCCAGCGTGTGCTCTCCTGTCACCTGACACGGATCTCTGGATCTTAGCTGCTAACAGTAGTATCGAATGTTTATCTAGTAAGTTCTATGACATAAGGTTAAATTCATCCTAAGAAGTGTTATATCATGATTGGTCTATTCTTAAAAGGTTTTTCAGTAGGATAGGGATGAAGTGATTTTAAATACATTCTATTGAATACTAAAGTGAGTTAGTGAGTGAGTTAGAACTTTTTGTCTCTTTTTATACTTCTAAAATTAACTGAATTCATAATTCACATGATATTTCACAATTCACATGATAAGTTCACATGATCATAAAATCTACCAGTGATAAGCAGCAGATTTGATTTTCTCAGTTTTATTGTTGAAAAATGACTGTAAGACGCTATTAATTTTTGCAAGCCAGGCATTTCCATAGACTGGTCTTCGAAGAAAACACAAAAATACAACGGGTAAATCTTAACCTACCCCAAGGCCCAGTTCTAAACTTACCCATTGAGTAACATGAAGCCTAAGCTTATGCATTAAACCCCAAGAAACGTTGCCACGCGGCTTCAACCAAAATTTATCATTCTTTTACGTTTTGGCTTTTCATGACAATAACGGGGAAAAAAAGGCACGTAAAAGTACTAATCATATATATTTGGCGTTTCGTTGTATTGTACGTTTTATTCGGAGATTGTGTTGCCTCTGGGCTGAAGGTGCACGATGCAGCACCACTTTTAACACACAAAATACCCCCAACACTAGATTTGCTTTACCTTTGTTAAGTAATGCACTATGTTATGTTTTTGTGGAAAAAAAGTCTCAAGATTTCATAAAATTTCTCTACAAAACACTCTCCAGTACTAAACAAGAATAAACAGAACTAAACAAGGGTGGACTACAGGCTTTGGACAAAGACAAACCTAGAATCAAATGTCTAGGGCAAAACCAGATCTAAACTAGTTCTAGCTCCAAATTTGGCGACTACGTTTGCTTGTGTTTATTCTAAAAGCTTTGTCTGAAAAACTGCCAAGCTACATCTGTAGTCTTTTATCACTTAATGCTCCTAAGTACAGCGCAAGGTCTTCAGACAAGATTCTTTTGGAGGAGCCAGGTGCTCGGACTGAGCTTGGGAAAACTGCACCACATGTTTGGAATGAACTGCAGGAGTCTCTAGGTCTCACCTCACTATTGTTCATTTTAAACTTTTTTAAAATGCTTTTCTTGACCGTGACTCCCTGGAAGAGGAGATTGGTATCTCAATGTAACCTTCCTGGCTAAATAAAGGATAAATAAATGTAACCAGTATGTATCAATGTTTTGAAGATGGGTAGGAGGCCAGATTTGTTTTGTTGATTGACCTGATTGGCACTCGGGCCTTAGTTGAATAACACTGGCCTACATGTTTCACGCAGAATCTGAATTTTGAGTAATTGAAAGTAAATAAGCAACTTGCAGAATAGGTAGTAGGTGAAACAGAATTTTGTTAGCATCAGCTACTACAAGACATTATAGGATTACTCAAATATGCATGAATCAATTCACTGTTATAACCTGGTATGTCTCCTTTAATGTTTTGATTTAATGTTGTCCTTATAAGTTACGATTTTCAAAACATGACAACAATTAGAGGTCGAGCGGAGTGGTGCTAAAACAGTGCTCGGTCACACTTGTCATGTTTGGTGTCACGTTCCCATCACTGCCTCGTGGGCGCTCTCCCCGACTGACAGCTCACATTTCTGGGTCATCTGTGTGAGCGACGGAGGCTGTGTTACCTTTGGTGGCCACGCGGATGACATTGATCTCGTTGCTCATCACGGCGCAGGAGGGGAAGAACTCTTCACGCAGGACCATGGCCTCGATACGCAGCTCGAACCTGCAGGGCCAAAGTGCAGTTTAATCGTTAGCAATAAATCTAGTACAGTGGGATATGTGAGCTGGCACTTTGGAGGCTGAATTGTGTGAACTGCAATCTAGACTTAGAGTTGGAGAAAGGTAAAACCGTCATACCCTGAGACGGCAAATTGGAAGTGTTATATCGAGCTGCAGTAACATAATGTCCTACAGCGCCGGAAAAGAAACTCCATATCAGCAGATGTACCAATCGGATTTCAGTTTTTCTGTTTTAAGAAGAGTCATTGTGAGCCAGCCATCCCAAAAAAGCATCTAACAACTTACAAATGAATCACTCAAACAAATATACATACAAATATATATTTTTCTATCTAATAATTTATTCATTCATCTTTGTATTACTCTTTTGAAAACTGTTATCTACTGCAAGTCTACGGTGTAGCTTTTCTGGTAGTGAGCTTAGGGCTAACAGTTCAACACATTTCAATTACATTCATGATTATAATCTCACTAATGGTTAAATATGGATTCTTGACTCATTAACTCTCATGTTTCCTTGAGAGGAAAAGTCCTACACACTGTGATTTCTACTTGTAAACCTGCCTGGTCCGGGAATCTACCTGTTCAGCTAAAAAACAGGCTGTTGCGTCTCATCCACACAGCGTGCAAAATGATGGGTGTACAGGAGCATCCGTCTATGAGCATCTATGAGCAGGCCATTTGTGTCAGGCCTATAAGATCCTGAATGACCCTTCACATGCCTGTTCTCAGAGTATGAGCTTTCACCTTCTGGGAGAAGGTTCAGGGTCCCACGATGTAAACATACTTAGCTAACCTTGCTCACGCCAGATGGATATGTGTTGAACTCCTATCTGAGTTCTCACTATATCCATCTGGGACTTGACTCGCTGAAAGCGTTCGAGAAAAGGTGGGGCGTTTAGTGAAATACTTCGAGCTGATGGGTGTGGGGCCTACTTATTTGAGCTAGCCAATCACAGCAACAACTCGTAATGGTGTATCCAATGTCCGCTTGGGATAGAACAAGTACGTGTCACACATACCGCTCTTCTTTCAAAAGAAATTACTCCGTATTCCACGTGGCTCCCGCACTTGCATCCGCACAACTCGAGGTCAGTGTACATGGGCGCATTGGTTTTAAGCACTTTCTAAGTTCTGCGGGACCCGCACCGAACTCGCAGTCTGTGTACATTCAGGATATGGACTGATAGAGGACAGCTGCATTGTTTTTTTCTTTTTATTCAGTGAATTAAAGGGTCAATCTAAACCTACCCCAACTCCCAGCGATAAGCTTACATATTTTACTAACTTTCCGCCTAAACTTACCTGTTTAACCCAAAGAAAATTTCACAATTCGTGGTTATTTTAAGTTTTGACTTTTCGTAACATACTGATGTAAAAACAGCGTGAAAACGTTTTTATCGTATGATTTTGATATTTTTTGTAAATCTATGTTTTCTTAGAGACCTTGTTGCCCATCCTAGGCAATGTTGGAGAAGTGTCTTGCCTAAGGACACAATGACAAGTTTCTCTTCTCCAAAACATTCCCTTTGTCTTTCCTTTTCTTCAATTCACAATTTTGGTTTCTTTTTAAAATGTACATTGTCATCATGTTTTCAGATGCAATTAGCGAACCCTCTTCCATACAGTCCTCAAGATGGCACGCATCTCGAAACTCGTCTTTAAAAAGCAACCAAAGTTGTAAATTTCTCTTCGATACGTCCCACTGTGGAACCTGTGATTCCAGCGATCTCCCATCCAAATACTGCCCAGGCCCAATGTGCTTAGCTTCTGAGATCTTACAGAATCAGGCTCTGACAAGCTGGTATGGCCACATGTTTTAATCTAGAGCTAGTTCTTCCTGGTCATTGTACTTTCATTTCATTTCAACACTTCAGGCAAAGCAATAGCACACTTAAAGCACAACTATAAAAGAAAGATGTAGTCAAGGTATTTCAAAATGATATAAAGAAGCATACATTCATCTACAAATCATCTTCTTTGTGCTGTCTGCCGCCGGATTTCCAATAATCCTTTTTGTCACAGAATCTTGTTTTCTTTACCAATCCCTCTTTAGAATCCCCCTTCAAATTAAACCTAACTCACCGCGGCACTTGGATCAGCAGGTACATAAAGGAGTCCACCAGTGCCAGCTTGTCCGGGTCTCCTTTGAAAGCCTGTAACTTCTTCACCTGCAAATAAAAACATCACAAAGCACGTTTGTATTAAAGACAACTTCCACCGTGAAATGAAGCAGAAAGACAAAGAGTGCACAGACAAGTACAGACCTCCTCCACATCCGGCAGCAGCTTCAGAAGGTCTTTAAGCAGCTCGCGCCGTACATTTGACCCTCCCTCGGCGAATGTCCTCCACAATGGTGCGATTAGACCTGAAAGAGAGTATTTATTGAAGCAATTGAAAAGATAGGGTGTGAATGTATAGAATAAGTAAACAGTGTATTATATTAAGACCTGATTTTCACGTTTTAATGAATGTAAAGTTTGCATCAATTCAAACTTTTTCCTAACTTTTGTAACGCATTTTTAACATCCTAATTATTTGCTTATTATTAAAAGAGTTTATTCTCAGCTAGCATAACCTCAGCAGCACATTTCTTTATTTGCAGAAGATAATGTTACTATGATTTTACTAATTGCATTAAGTAACTGACTGTTGGAAACTAAGATCAATTCTGCAGTGTACATCCCTGAATGCGTGACAGCGTTAGAAGATGCTCATCACTATCCAATCTGTCTATTTGACCTAATTCTTACTTTAGAATTGTTTGACTTAAAGTAGTTATAGGTGCAATACGCCTAAATATCTCTCTGTAGATCAATTTTTTCCTGAACCCAGTTATGCCACAATGCCAGCACTTGCATTGGTGGCTATGCTAGCAATATTTGTAAAGGTTTTACATTTTAAAATTATTTACATAAGAAAATTTGGTAAGGTTAGGGCTAGGATTTGGTTAAATTAGTTTAGCTAGGAATAGAGGAATTAGCAGCAACACTAACCAGTCCAGTGCTGTTGTCAGCTAACTACAAGAGTTTATTCCCGTGCAAAAAAAAAGTTATGCTGCTACATTACATTACATTCAGGTGAGTGAAAAAACTGCAGGAAAAACACCTGTCTCAAGCTTTAGGAGCCAGACGTCCATCATACTGGTTAATACCTGATCTAAACAGCTAGCTCTTGTCCGCTTTGTGGTTTTTATCAAAGAAGTTTCCCCAGCCAACTAGACGGTCAGTGTATCTTTCTGCAAGTGACATGAGCAGTAGAGCGGATAATCCTTCTATAGAGATTGCTAACTGGGTCAAGGCATAAGTTATTGAAAAAAAGATGAGTGGAAAACACTGTGTATTTGGCAATGTTTGCGGGTGATATTTTGCGTCAATATTGGTTGTATCCCCTCAAAACAAAAAGTGGAACTTAGACTGTTTTTCAGATTGCAGTTGCTCAAGTATTGAGATCTGTGGAGAGGTGATCTATTCACAGTTAGAATACTTCTTAAAAGGTTCACAGTGAACCTTTAATATCAATAAATTGCGCTCTAAGAAAAGCGATTATCTATTAAGTCATTGGTTCCCATTAGGTTCGTGTTACTGAAGTGACGGTAGAGTATGAGAGCGCAGACGGGTCACAGTCAAATACCAGTGAAATGTGTGGAGCGTCATGCAAATGTCTGAACCATGCAAAAGAACATAATAGACTGCTCCATCTTAGACTATTCAGAACACAACACAGCACAGACACAGACTGGTACTAATCCAAGGCATTTCCTAAAGCTATTAAACCAGAACAATACAACTAATAGGGGATTGATTGACAGCCAAAATTTTCATTTTCTAACCACTAGTTGTTAAAGATCAACACTGACGGCCCACTGTTTGGTTCTGGAACTTTATTATTTTCATTAATTCTTAGTTTTCAAGCTGTGGTTTTAGATATATAATAGATAGTAAACAGATATTTCTATGAGATACGTCACCTATTTCACTTTAGTCATCATATCACTCTGCCTTTAAGGGCTACTAATGCACTGCTCTTTCTCTAGAGAGCACAGAGCATTTGAATAATGATAAGTTAAGGATAAGGTTTTGTTTATTTACGCAATGTACAATTAAATTATGCACAATGATGAAATGTTTGTACCAGATTGTAGCTTTACAGCTAATTTCCATGTGAAGTCCTGGGGAGGGGAGAGGGAAGGTGCTACAGGACATGTTTTTAGGATATGTAGGAGAAACTGGAGCACCTGGAGGAAACGTATGCAGACACGAGGAAAACATGCCAACTCTACACAGAATAATGAAGCTCTAATAGATAGATACATTTTTGCTGTTGGTGGTAGTGATAGATACTTTAGGGTCATAGTAAGTGAACATTTTTGAAAATAATAGTAAGGTATGGCAAGGTATAGCTCGGGATGTCTATTGTTATCCAGTATATATATTTTTTACTGCAGTACATTAACATAATTAGAAGAAAATTTGACCGCTTTTTCATATTTGCTAATATTCAAAGCTGTTCTGGTAACTGTTATTGGCGCTGATGGGAATCCCTCACACAGGCTGAGTGATAACATCTGTTACAGTAAAGAGAGGCTTACTTCTTGAATTGCTTGAGAAAAATGCCCACATTCATCCCTCTCTTTGAGTCAAGAATGCTGATCTGTAATAAGAGAAGAAAACATGATGTTAGGATAAGTCGGTAGTATTTGTAAACATGTAAATAATGAACAAGATTTTACAAAGTCCAAACAATCAGTTCATCAATTAACTTCCGAGAAAATATACCTCAAACATGTCCCAAAATTTGTAAGACTTTAGTAGGACTGGGTCGTATAAAGCCTGAGCTTTAGACGATTTTAATCAAAAAAGACCATTTTCAATTAATGTTTGCCTTACTCTCAGTTCTTGTTGGATATTGCCTATAAAAGCTCAATTTGGAATCTTGCTAAAATCCAACCACACAAAATGATGTTTTTCTACCATTTTTCAACAGGTTCTAAACTTTTGATTGGGACAGTAAATGTAGGCCAACTACAGTAGTGTCATTAGTGATGCTTACAGTACTGACACTAAAAGAGTGCCCACACCTAGTAACTATATAAGGTCCTGAAATTCCACCGGCATTAGTCACCTCTTGTGTACAGTACATACATTTTTAAAGAGCATGTAACACCAGGCTGAGTGGCAACTTAGCTCAACACATTTGTGGTTTGAAGTCCAATACACAGAAACACTAAATAATTATGGTTATAACTTCTGCGCTCCATTTATTTTAATAAACCATATGAGCAGTTATTTGAGCATATTGAATATAGTATATACATAATGATGTGTTAGATATATATATATATATATATATATATATATATATATATATTATATATATATATATATATATATATATATATATATATATATATATATTGTTTACATGGTTATTAACACACAGATTCAGTTTTGGCTACAACCTGGCTGCTGTTTTCAGCTTTCTATGAGAAATAAAGTTTATTATTCAATTCAAACAAGACACAGCAGTCTGATTGTTGTCTCACATGCGACTTTTGCAGTATACTTTGCAAAAAAAAAATCACAATTTTTTTCATATTGATCGATCTCGATTTTCGATTCAATTTTGTTTAACCTTTTCAAAAAAAAAAATGCCATTCATGAACATAAATGAAACAAACTTTTAATATGTCCCATCTATTAGATTTTTTTGAAACTGTTTAATCAATATCTTCAATCTTAAAGTTTGATTTTTGCTCCAAACTACATCCAAACTACACATTTTTACTGACTAAAGATTGGTTTTCGACTTTGATACAAAACCCACCATCAAATAATTGACGATTTGATTCAATTTCTCAATTTTTTAAGAATGGCCCAGCCCAAGTTGAATTACTTACACACAAATGTGAGGTACCTCAGCTTTAAACTATGCAGATTTGTACAAGATGAAGAATATAGACAGTCTTTTGTACATAAACAAGTTCTCCAGGTCTACTTAGTAAGTGTCTCTTGGATCATCTTTAACATCACAGAGATAGAACGTAGTAAGTGCTCTCTCTCTATGCGTGTCATGTTTCTCTCTAGTGTTTATGATGATGCAGACGTGTTCTCGTGACGACCGAGGACAATATTTACTGAAAGAGAAGCTGAAACTTGGCACCTGCCTTTAATGTGTCCCTGTAGGGCCGTATGCAACAACAGGAGCTATAGAATACACTGTTACCGTCTGTGTGCTTGTTATTGTGGGGCTTTACCATCAAGACGACGACTTGAGATCAAGTGACTATCAAGAGGAAACTTAATATTTATTTTTGAGCTTGAATGCATTGGCACTTAGCAACATAAATCTATATTGAGGAATACAAGTATTTTATTCTTTGATAAAAAGCAAGACTTGTCATTCTAATAACTGTGCAACTGCAACAAAAACATTTATTTGTTTTCTATAGCTGTGACAGTGCCAACTTCAACATCAGAATGGGTAAAAAAAGACTACATGAATGAGGCTAGCAATTCATTGTTACTAAAATGTTAGTAACATATACTTCAAGTTGAATAGAGGCTCTTTTATTTGTAACATATAGTTATTCTAAGATTTTGCAAAACTTTGACAAATTAGAGCATCGGTTTACTTTACTTTTGTACAAACTTTGACACAACCTGATTTAAACTGCTAAGTGTCCACTGCTAGTTTTGTCCATCTGTGATCAAACAATTCTAATTTCTGGATGTCACGCTGTAAAACACCAACTACGGTACTTAATAGTTTGTAAAATAATAAGTAATCTTACAAAATAAGCATTTCGCAACAATTGACATTGTAAAAGTCTACATTTGTATTTGTGGACATACATAATTAGGCCTACTTATATACTGTGTGTGTATTTGATACTATCTTTACCTCCTCCTTGGTGCTCTCCTTAAACGAGCGGGTCCTGGACACCTGCGTTGACGCTCCTGCAGTGGAGGTGGTCAGACCCTTTCCTCCTCCTTCCTCCTGCTGACCGAACAGCTCCTCCACCGAGCGCACGTCGATCTGAAACTGCTGCTGCTGCACCGCCATGGTCCAGATGTTGGGCTTTCCCCGCACCTTCTCCTCCGGTATAGGCTTCCAGAAAAAGCTTCGCACTCGCCGCTTCTTCCGCCCGCCGTGGTTGCTCGGGAGTGGCGGAGGGGGCGGGGCTCCGGGCGGCGGAGGCGGCGGCGGGGGCGGGGCGGGAGGAGCGGCATGTTTGGAAGAATCCGAGGTTGTGGTGGTGATGGAGGTGGAGCTGCTGCTGGCCTCGCTACTGCTCTCGGCTTCCAACGACGCAGCTGGGACACTCATAATAAGCATTGCAAGGTTCCACTCTTCACATAGTGTCTTTTAAAAAAATTCATGGATCAGTTTTTGATTTTAGTTGCACGAGAATGGGAAAAAAAGTCTTCGGAATTTCAGTAGATAGAAAAAATTTGCTGAGATGAAGTCAGAAAGCAAGGATTTTTCAGTAAAGCATAACTTAGCCAACAATATTTAAAACTTGATAGTTTCGACAGTTAATTTAAGTTATATTTATCTTGCACTAGCGCTTATTAAAAGTCTCTATGTACATTCAGATTTGAAGTTTGTAGTTTCATTGGACAATCATCAATTAGTTTTTTGTTTTTGTTAGCCTAGAGTTTAAACAATAAAACTTTGGCTACATTTCATCCTTCAAAAAAAAATACAATGCCCAATTTTATCTTTAAGGGCTTACACTTCATCCACCATCCTATCTTTAGAACTGATTTGCACGACGTAAAAAAACATCAAAACAGCGTTATGCAGATCCGCCAGCCTCCTCTGCACGCCCAGAAGGTGAGTGTCCATTCATCTGGTCACAGTGGCGGCCTCTTTGATTAAGCCGTGTCCCTCCTCTCCGCTGGTTGTCCTGCAGCCTTTGATGGTTACCTCCGGCGATCTGTAGGGCCCACAGAAAACAACACAGGACAGGATTAGACCAGGGCACTCATGCATGTTAGTGGTGGGACTAGTTAGTATGAGTGGACGTTAAGGGGTGCCACACATCTAAGCCAAGGGGCGCTCAGTCAAATGGGGCTAACCCGGAGGGACGTGACAAATCCTATCTTTAATATTTGAGCAGCTTTGAAGTGAAGCTGTGGGGTGTGAAAGGTGAAGAGATGTTATAATGACAGATTTAAGTTAGGATGTAAAGTTGTTTAGTCGATTAAAGGAGACCTATTGTGTTTTTGCCCATGTATTTAGTAACAAACTATGACATATATAGATCAGTAGTTTACATTTTGTTCATCGCAAAACACAAAGTTAACCTAAAATGTCAACCTAAAACAGGTAACTTACTTCCTACTCAAAATGTGATAAGCTCTCTTCACTGTAAAACTTAACTGTGACAAGCAGTAGTATTAAGTTGTTGGAAAATGCAACCATGAATCTGACATTATTACACGGAAGCTGAAATTTTGAGTAATCACAAATAATAGAGACAGGAGGGCGAAATTAACCTGCCAGCCAGATGGATTACCTCGCGATATTTGTGAATTCACAATCTCGAGATAATCTATCTGACCTTCCAGCAGCCTGATTGGTTTGGAGTCTGACTCAGTGGATTGAAGGCCCAATCACAGCAGCAGTATTTTCTTTTTACAAGAAGAGCAGAGAGATGTGTGTGACACCTATTTTATCACACGCGGACATTGGATAACCCAGTATGATTCGTTGCTAAGATTTGTTAAACACAAACTAAGGTAGCCTGCACATCCAATCAGCTCGATGTATTTCAATAAAAGTCCCACCTTTTCCCACCGAGTAAAGTTCCAGATGAATACTGTGGAAGAACTCAAATCAGAGTTCAACACAGATCCATCTGGCGTGAATCAGGTTAGGCGGAAATAGGTGGTAGGTGAAAACAGGAATTTATTATTTCTCACTCACAACATGCACGAATCTATCCAATACAACTGAAATCATAAACAATGTTATGACTTTTATCTTTGTTATAACTGCAGCTCTCATCAGCACCACAGCTGGTTGCAACGCTCTCTTTATTTATCTATCCTGTCATATTCTGCATTGTGCCAAAATAAAACAAATATTGGAAAGAAGAGTTTTTAAACTATTATAACTATTTTTGTTAAGTCTAATTTAAAATGATCTTGTTTGATTGCATGTTTCTATTTTTCCCTGATGTTCTTACATTGTGCGTTGCAACACTGGAATTCCCCATTGTGGGACAAATAAAGAATCTCTTACATTATCTTATGATTAGAAACTTAAAGGAGACCTATTGTGTTTCTTCAATGTATTTAACAATAAAAAAGAACATAATTTGTTGGAAAGTGGATATATGACAATTTAGAATTCTACTTAATTTACTTTACTTTAAAGTTTATTAATTATAAGTAAAAAGTTAAGCACTCCTGCTTAAAAAAAAAAAAATTAATCAACAATCATCAAACCAGCTTTGCCGATAAAATCGAATCTATTTTTGTCAGTGCGGTTTTGCCCCATTTGTCTAGCACCTATAGCAGACAGGCAGGCATCCCTATTCAAACGAAGCACAAGCCATAGCCTCTTATAGGCAGGCCATGGGAGAGAGTGACTATGGAAAACAGCGTGCGGTCTCAGACGTATTGTCACTAGCATCATGCGCTGCCATAGAGATGGGCCGGTCGTGTAGCAACACCCTTGACCTCACAACTCAGCGTGCCAAATAAGGCAAGGCAAATTTGGTGTGACTGTTTTGTGAGGTTGAGCTAAGAGAAAACAGAGAGGAGCGAAAGAACATGGAAGAATGCCACGTAAAGGCCACACGGACACATCCAGGACAACATGTCACACAGTTCAATATTTACCCGTAAAACAGCAAGTGTAGTTAGTGTTTGTGCCTCTATTTGGTTGTTCAAATTAGCTAATGATTTTTGTTTTTGTTTCCCCAAAAATATCTACCTATATATCTACTATGAGCGTAAAAAATTGACATATGAACATCAATAATTTAAATTTTGTTCATTGTAAAACACACAATTTAATTAAAAAATAAAAAATAAATAAAATAAAATAAGGCAGGGTGATCTGGGAAAAAATATAATCAAGATTTTTTTTTTCTCATATTGATCGATTTCAATTTTCAGTTTGATTTTGTTTTTAACCTTGCCAAAAAAAAAAAAAAAATGCCATTCATTAATAAAAACGAAACAAAAACTTTTAGTATGTCAGATTTATTAGATTTTTTTTAATTATTTATCAATATTCTGCTTCAAAGTTTGACTTTTGCTCCAAACTACACATTTTTACTGACAAAAGATTGTTTTTGAATCTTCGATTCAAAACCCACCCCAAAATAATTGACGATTTGTTTTGATTCGATTGCTTGATTTTTTGACTAATGGTCCAGCCCTACTTAAAGATATAAACGGGTCCAACGACTTTTTACACAAAACTGCAGAACTGATAGTCTCAAAAGAAAACGTGGATATGCAACGAAACATCAAAAACGTAAATATGCTACGAAAAGCAAAAATGTAAAATAACCACAAATTTTGGTTGAAGTCATGTGGCGATATTGAAAATCTCAATACATTTTGACCGTATCTCGTTATTTGGACAATGTTGTCAGTCCAAAAATATTAAAACATGTACTTTAATGTATTACTTACAGTTTAATTTTTAGACAAATGTAAGATTTTGACAAAATTACGGCTGGAAAAATGTATACTTAAATAAGAAAAAGAGGACGTAGAGCTTGAAATAAGTAGTTAGTATATTGTTTTTAGTGTTATTTAGTCTTAAATGCCAATGGAACGAACATTTTCTAATTAAAAATTGGACCGAATCTATCTATCTATCTATCTATCTTACAAAAAGATAGCAAAAAGAAAACCAAAGTTTCGATGAATGTCACTTAATACAGAAATCAGGCCTTGACAAACAGGTATGCTATGCTAGGTCTTTGGTGAGGAAATTAAAATCCACAGTGGCTGCACATTCAAAGGAACCAATTTTGCATCATATAGGACCTTTGACATTGTATCTGCTGAAATGAATACAGCTAACTTCCAAAAGTCTTTTTAAAATCAGACCAGGCTTGAGTACTGGTGTTACCAAACAACACATCAGTCACTGGCTCCAGCTGACAGCACTGACATGAGCAAAGTGACCTGATACTGCGTCTACAAAGAGCCACACGGGACACAAAACAGGACACAATGGATTGATGGTTGCATGCCTGAAGCAAAACATGGCCAGCCATAAAACTGATCAGTCACATGCTCATAAGAGAGTTACCAACATAATACGTACGCACATTGGCCATTTTGAACACCTAAAGGTTATCAATTTCTGTGGATACCTTAATTAATGTAACTACAGTATAACAGGGTTTATGCAGATTTAAGATGTTAGGTTTTAAGGCTAAATCTTTAATAGCATAACAGGTGTCAAACCATCAATATGTTTTGAACACCAAAAATTATTATCTGTGTGTATCTGAAATTAATGACAAAACTACTGTATATTTGGATGAAAAATGTGTCAATAAAAACTGACACATGAAGATCCCTAGATGGTTAAAGAAAGAGAAGCTGTCACACAAAACAAAGATTTATATATATTTTTATAATCTTTATTATATGTAGCAATGTTTATTGTAATGATGAATCATTTAATGACAGTGGGAATTGAAATGATTTACTTTTTACAACCTTAGTTGTGGTAAATCAAATTAATAAACCCTGTACAGCATCGCTAAGTATATAATATATTTCAATATCACATTTTTGTGTTACAAAGGGGAAGACAAATAAGATAGACATTTAGATATATGGTAAATGTCTTTGAGATATACAAACTTTTGAATATTAAATATAATGTTCATTAAATCTAATAAAAGAACCTATTAAAAAGAAATTATAAACTTTAAAATAAGAATGTGAAGGTAAAATTTCTGTTTTTTTTTTCCATGCAAACATTTTTACATTTGTCTGACAAACTTCAGCTAATATTAAAAAAAAAAAAAAATGTCTCAAGATACGTCAAAAAATATGTATATTTGTGAAAAGTCTTGGACTAGATTATAGTACTGTGTGAAGAAAACATGACAATGACATAAAAAATATAATCATTTTTTTCCCCCTACTACACTAACGCTTGGTGAGACAGTTTATTTGACTCTCTGACAGCTCTGGCACTGCTCACTTTGGGTCAGATGCTCTGCAAACTTTGTAACGTGGCAGAAACCCAAGTTTAGTTTGTGATTTAGTGTAACGCCAGCTGTGTTTTTGTGGTAGCCTGCTGCACTCCTTTGCTTGTAATGAATTTAACAAGATATTGCATTCATTTTCTAAGAACAATGGCTTGCCCTAGCATTTGTTTAGATTCGGCGAGTCCAGTTTGTCAGAGCCATTTTCACAGCTCTTGGTTAAGCAATACTAAAAGCTATACCACAATTTGCACAAAAACTTCTCCAAACTTTTATCTGCTCTCTTGTCACTTCTTACACAACCCGTGCCTCTTTCTCCGCGCTGTCCCATTAGCTGCCAGTGCTGTCTACCGGATACGCAGTTTTAATAATGCATGGAGCTGACGTCACGGATGGCCTCATGTTGCCCACACCAGGCCCATGCATGGTCACCCGTCCCGGACTGAGCGTAGGTCCAAAGCCTCCTCATGGGTAATTCATGATGGTGAGAAGAGACCTGACCCTCCGCTGAGTCATTATGGAAGGACCTAGACGAGGATAGAAAGGCTGGAGAGTTGAGGTTGAGGATTAAGGAGGTTAAATGGTTCGTACTGATTGAGCGGTGTCTTTTAAATAGACAGGCATATGATTTAGAGGGGGAAACTCATTACGAAACTTTCTTACTAGATAGATTGGACTTATAGGGGACACATGCAAGATCAACTTTAATGAGGTTTTAGCCAGTGTTCTCTCATTATTAATTGTATTCAAAGTTGTATTTCAGTTGCGTTCAATACTGCGAAAATTACAATACGCAGAAAATTCCTGTTTTCACCTACCCATATGCCTTCCCACATCTCCGTATATAGTAGTTGTGATTGAATGAATATTGAGCCACCCGCGTGTAAGTTAAAAAATGTCACACAGTCACTTAAAAAAAACCTGCTGCTTGTCAAAGTTCTGCAGTTTTGAAAAGAGAGTCGATGGATTTGTTTCTAACTATAAAGTCAACATGTAAAATTATTATATATAAGTTAGATTTCAGTACTAAGTAGCTGAAAAAGAGGTAACCCTTTAGCAAACAGACCAATCAACCAGCTAACAAACTATCTATCTTAAAACCAGTCATTGAGTACTGAAATGCTCTGGACAAAATGTTGGAACTTTAAAAACACAAAAAGGTTCCACGCACAAAAACTAGTACTTTAGCTCCAAAAAGCCAACCCATAAAAACCCGACCCAAACATAAACCCACACACATTAAAACTACATAAAACTGTAATGCGTTCTGCTGCAGCTCACAGTTCTAGTCTAGGCCTACGCTGTGCTAAAGCTCATAACTCATAGGAGTGCATTGCATTCAAACACACCTTTTGGGATCTGGCTGATGGTGGCCCAGAACACCTCGTTGCTTGCACAAAAATTAACACCATATGACACATCTTCTAATACTAACAGGTCCTTTCATTATTATCTGTTGATATCGAGTATCAGCAGGCAGACTATAGATATGTATCTGTTTCGGGAGTGAAAATAATGAAAAAGCAGGAACAGATGACAAGTTCCTTACATATAACTCCCAAAGCCTGGTGTTGTTATAATGCCACCCCTAGCACTTTCTTATGCGATAGGTAATAGAAGTTTTGTAGATTGGCACGATTGGGTGCCAAGCAGTTTTTGAACAGATAAAATTGTGCAAGCGTCTAGAAAATTTTAGTATATTAAGCTACAGTCACAATGACCCGTACGAATAAAATGGTCGTACGAATCTTACAAGTTGTACGAAATCTGGAGTTCGTACGTGGCTCGTGGAGTGGAAACTGTTTTCCTACTTCCTTCTTAAGGCAGACTTTCAGCTCTCACCAACAACTTACGACATTCTTGGGGAAATGAAGCCGTACGACATCCTTGCGTGTGCGTCTTTACGGTAATCCTACATCTATTTTGTATCGCACGGGAGCTGCGTGATGTCCCTACGTCCAACTCAATCCTTTATCAAGGTGTTTCTAGCTATTAAACCTTTCGTAAACTGTACCGGAATAGCAATAATCTGATTGCACACCAGCAAAACACAAATATGCTTATGAATAGCTATGTATATTCTGTGTAGGCTTTGTCTGAAATCTTTTCTCTCGTTTGTCTCTCTCATTCGAAACACAACAAACTAACAAAGCAGGCTTTCGTAAAAACATCAAAACCGCTTTGTTTCTTACCTACGTATTGCAGAGGAGGAGACGCCAAAACTTCCAAAGCATTGCCGAATGCTGAATACTAATCCATTTGATCAAGCAACCCCTGCACGCCCCTTGTTCGGTCCTCGCCCGGCGCTCATTGTCTGGTCCTCGTCGTTCGCTTCTTGTCTGGTCCTCCCTGTGTTTAAAGCTATCTGCATTTCCCTCGCGTGCTCCAGGCCCATGGGCTTTCATGTAGATCCCTCGTATAGGATAAAATACTGCGCCTCAAGAGATGCGCAGTCTCCAGAGCGCGTCTCTTTCCACTTTCACTCTCCCGCACAGGCACATTACACAGGCTTTAGTCTCTGCGTTCGTAGACTGGTCGTAGAAAATCTTCAACAAGACCATCGACCTGTCTACGAACTTACGAACGAACTGCGAGCGCTGTTTTTTCGTAACAACGCATCAAGAATGACGTAGGAAATGAGAAAAAATTGTTCGCAGAGAGGTCGTAGCAGGTCGTACGGGTCATTGTGATTGTAGCTAGGTGAAACAAGATTGGAATCAACAAAAAAGCACTGTTAAAACAACTTTTTGAATTACAAATCTCAAAGGTATAACGCAATGTTTTTTGTCTCTAGTGAAAGATGTAATTCTACCATCTAGTAGGCTACTAAAAAGATTATTATTTTGTTTTATGTAACAATGCTGCTTAAATAAAAAAAATCTCCAAATTCCCAACAAAACCCACTCTGACATGATTGTTACATAACCGCCAATCTTTTTTAGTCTGTGGAATGCACGCCCCATGTAACAATCTTCAATCTCTTGCCAAGTGTCATGTTCTTTTAGCTATATTTCAGATTGCTCCACACAATGACCACCTGACGGGACGCGATTGGAGGGCGATATGATTTACAGCGGAGGAAACAGCTGTCAGCAACACGACCCAGACTGGCCCGGAGGAGCATGGTGGGCGGAGCAACATTCCTCACATCCACCTGCTGCTGTGATGGAGGAGATGAGGACTGTGGTCTACCTGCTGTTAGCCTGAGGTCATTCCCACTGGTATCAACTCACCGCACTCAAAACAAAAAAAACTGATGAGCAATGGGGTGGGGTTCTTAGTTTAGGCATCAAATATACATGTCAGAAAAGAATATTTTGACTTTGTTGGTGTCATATTGATTATGTGCGTAGAAAAGACTTGTTTAGTTGTAGCTTTAGTACTGAGACACAAAAATGTCCCTTTATAAACACACAAGTGTCTTTTGCATGTGAAGCATTCCCTAATTTGTAAAGTACTTAACATGTTTTCAGAGACATTCATCGCATCTCACTGTTCACTGCTTTACTTTTGTAGTACAGTTGTACTTGACTCTTGAATTTGATTCTTTGTCTCGCAATTTACAAAGATCAATCGCTGGAGCATCATTTGTGTGGTTAAATCTGTTTATTTGTGTCTGTGTCGATAACGTGGCTGCTCCGTGCACAATGAACGCCACGTTTTTCTCTACTTGCCTCTCAATCCATGGATGTACCCAATCGGTAAACAAAATTTGAACTTTGTGGTTTATACATTGCTACGGTTAAATTATAGATTCTAATTTACTTACCATAAACAAGTGAGGTCTATACACTGTATGTACTTTTTTTGTTTTTACAATATAGTTGATGCAGCTTAGAGGTTATATTCAGCTGAAATTCTTAAAAAAATAAAAATAAAAAATTCTGGAACTATGACATTTTGATATAATAATACTGTCTTTGTTACATAAAAACTCAGCTTACTTTAGAACTAAATTATGTTCAATAGAAAGTAAAAAATACCTAGTTAAATCTGTTTAAAACTAGTTCTGTTTAGTAAAAACAACCATTTCAGAATTTGTTAACCCTTTAACCATCAAAGTAGCAATTGCACCATCATTCCAGTCATTCTATTCAATAATACAGACATATAGTTAACAGATTCTCCAGACTAAAGCTTCAAGTCTCTGTATTTACTGGATATTGTTTAAAATGAACAACCCTAAACCTAAAGAGTTCATTTTCTTTTTGGGCTCAATCATTCATATTGATATCCTTTAAATTCCAGGCACATGTGTTTAACTTGTGCTGCTTGAGTGATAGAGAAGCTGTCAGCCTGGGGATACTATCAGCCCACCACACCCACATGCACCTACCTGATGGGCACTGTGGTGAAGGAGCAGGTCAAAGTGAAGATCCTTTGTAGAGGCCCCTCCCTGAAGAGACAAAGACATTGTTACGAGGAGGCTTTCTGTCAAGGGACGTCAGGAATTGTCTGTTTAATAAAAGATGGAAAGACAGAGTAAGGTTTTGTACTGGAAAAAAGAGACAATGTGATCACAAAAAAGCTAAAGACTAGTCCAACCAAAATGTAATTAAATGCTTGCTTTGCAAAACAAAATGTTTTTTTCTGTGTATTATGTTACTAATAGATCCAAAGTAGGGCTGCAACAAGTTAATCAATTAATCACAACTAATTGATTATTGAAATAGTTTTAATATTCGAATAATTGTTTACAGGTCCTTATGTAGGTTTCAAACATTGATGAGCTTTGAATAAGCATCAGGCTGGACTCAAATTACATGATAATTGTGTAAATTTAAGGTTTTTCATGTTAAAACTAGCTCGCCGGAGATTCTTGATTCTAATTTCTATGCAACAGACACACAATACTTTTTGGTTTTTAACTAGTTTTGATACAGCTCAGGATTATTCTAAAACTCTCAAGAAAATATACAATTTTGTCAAGTATTCAAGAATTGATTCTTGTAATAATTTTCTAATTTTGATTCCAGTTTTAGTGTTGATTAGTGTCAGATTTTTGTTACTTTTAACAATCCAAAAATCTACACCTTCAGAATGTCTCAAGCGATGTTACCTCAGCTCAAATTTGGCAAAAATCTTGTATTCAAGTGACTTCTGTGTTCTAAACAACAAATCGATTAATCGAAAGAGTAATCGCCCAACTAATCGATTTCCAAAATAATCGTTAGTTGCAGCCCTAATCCAAAGCAATTCATTTAGACGTTAAGATATATTTAGAAAAATTTAAACCATGCACTATTAAAGGTGGGGTAGCAGCTGCAAACACGCTTTAGGTTTTAAATCTGAAAACTTCCTCTTATAAATCCTTTGACACAATATCAGCATGCTTTCATTTTGGTTGCAATTATGTTCAATAAATGTCTTTTACAAAGAACAAAATGAAACTGAAGAGAACTACCCAAGTTCAGCCAATCAGAGCTCCCATTCAGCTCCTGATGAGAACTAAAATTATTTATTATTCAATTCAGACAGTACTCAATGGTTTTATTTTTTCACAAAGTGCAGCATTTGTCATATACTTTTTAGTGGAAAACACAAAGTTCACTAATTTACAACTAAAAAAGTTAGACACCCCAACTTTAAAGGCGCTAAACTAGAGTAGAACTAGTCGCTATGCTAAGAGAAGCTAGTTCAATTCTAAAAAAAAAAGATTAATGTTGTGTTCCAGGCAACTGGGAATTATTCCCAGTTGAAAATTACTAATTTCAACCAATACGATACTTTGACAATATGTGCTGAGGCAAAAGTGAGTACATTTTTTGTTCATAGAAACGTTAAGGCCTTACTCAAGTTTTTTTTAGCAAATGCAGTTTCTCTCCAAAAAGGTTTTTTGTAAAACAGAATGTTATGAAAAAACACAATAGCTAAATGTCTTCTAGGGTTGGAACAGTTCAAAAACTTTGAAAATCGTTAGTAGTATGCAGCGATCAAAACGAATGTTCAGAATCGATCAGTTCTGTTCATGCGCTAAAATACACATGCAGCCACTAACCGACACACAAAGTATAGTTGTATAGCCATGATGTTTGAAGAAACAAAGAGTGAACTTCTGCAAGACCTGACTGAATGTGCATTATTATGTTGTGTTACTAACTAATAGGCGGACTTCTAAATATGGACACTAAATATTTCTATTTACTGTTCAAATGTTCATTCAAAAAATAGATATGAGCACTAACAACAGTGTTTTACATGTAATTTATTCTGATATATTTTTTGTTTTAAGGTAAAAAGAAATGTTAATGTTAATCGTCATTGCAAAAACGAGTAAATAGTCAAATCCCTACTGTCTTCATCTCTTTTTCTAAAACTTTTCTTTTAAATTTGTAAGAACCATGTGACTCACTATGTGACTCTGTGGGATGAGAGCTGATGAACTCTGCAGAGTCTTGAGTCAGCTTTACTTTTGTAAAAAAAAAACATTCTCTAGCTGTGTTAGAGAACAGAAAATTCATGCGTGTGAGACTAGTGATGTGGCAGAGAGATTAGTTAGAAAAGTTCCAATACTTTCCATCTTCTTTCAATGCTTGAAAATGAGAATAACAAAATACATCAATATTAAAACCAAGCTTCACGAATAAACATAAATACAAAAGTTGGCTAAAGTGCTAGCTAACTGTACTTGACAGTCTTGTTGCGTAACATCATTAGTTTTTCCAGGTAAATCTGATGAGCCATTTCCCAGTGGAGATTCCCCACCTCCAAACCTGTCACTTTCTTCGACTCTGAACTTGACAAGGCTTTTTATCCGTCAACAAGAACCAGCGCAGGTCTGCACTCTAAAACAAATAATGCTTTCTCATTCTTCAAAGTTAGCCTGTGAAGGTCGAGGTGCCGCTGCTGCAGTCTGTGATCCCCTGTTGTTAACTTCTACTTCAATTTTCTGAGGGTCACTGGACTCATCCTGCTGCATCATCGTCGCCATGGTGATGCTCGTTAGCAGGGTGCTTATGTACGGGACTCAGCGGGCAGACATGTTTCTTTCCTGGCTCTCACGTACAGGTTAATCAGGACCTGTTCATGATGGAGTTATGGAAAAAGAAATCTGTCCTGATAAAATATTTAATATGAATGGACTGGGTAGGTTTATTTCTGTCCTGATTTTAAAATAAATTTTACTACACAATATCACGTGGTAAAAGATCTAGTCGAATCTTTGATAGGGCTGGGACAAAATATTGATAGAGCTGGGACGATATATTGTTTTGTGATATATCGTTATACAATTTGCTGCATTGTAATGTATTGTATCGATCACGAAATGTGTAGAGTGTTAGCGCTCCTTAAATGCAGAGAGTGAAGAGATCGAATGAAATGAAATAATCACGATTACTTGAATACATAATTTTTGCAAACGATTACAGCAATAATCATAACTGAAATTAAAAGTTGAATAAATGCACAGCTCTACGTCACACCGGTTCATACCTGACATGCGCAGTAGAGCGGAAAGTGACATTGACCGATAATCCCTCTATAGCCTTTTGCACCGTGATCGTATTATACTGTAGCAAAAGCATATCGTCCCAGCCCTAATCTTTGATCTCTATCTGCTGCTGTGGATCTTCTGCCCACCTTACCTACTCTACCCACTCCACTTTACTTGGGCTATTTTGTATTGTTTTTTGTATGTCTATTCTTCTACAGTTGTACTGGCTGTGAACATTATGGTTGCTTTATTGTATTGTATTGTTTTTATTGTTTATTGCACTAGCACTACGTGCCCATAACAAATTTCCCCTTAGTGGGACAATAAAGTCCCAAATCTTATCCTATTCTATCTTATTCTCAACTGAAGCAATAATCACAGAGAAATACACATTTAAACTTTGGATAACTTTTATGTACAATACTAAGCGTAACTGCATGCATGCAATTATGTCAGAAACAGTTTTTCCACTTAAAGTAACTATTTTTTAGTTCTAATCAGGAGCCAAATGCTTGGTTGGGCTTGGGTGGTCCTCTCCAGTTTCACTTTGCTGTTTGAAAAAAGTTCTTTTTAAGCCATAAATGCAACCAAAAATGAATGCATGGTGATATTAACCACGTGTCAAAGGATTTAGAAGAGCAAGTTGTTAGATTTAAAACCTAAATTGTGTTTGCAGTTACTTCACCATTAAAAACTTTGTAATGAAATAGCTAAAAGTTCATTTCACACATTTCTGTGAGTTAGATTTGTTAACAAAAATACACAAACTAAGCTCACGTATACTCTTTACTTTTAGATGGCTTTTGAAAAAAAAAAAAACCTTTATTTCTTATGAATGAATAAAGTGGGAACGAAAATGTGATTAAGTTAGGTATCTAAAATAGTTTAGTTTACGAAAACAATCCCCAATGTTTCTATTTAAATAATGTCAAAACTATATGTTCAAAAAAACAGCCACAAATTACACATCATTCATTTTTCAAAACATGATCTCAAGAACAAGCAGTAAGAGGTGAACCTATAAGTTTCCCAACAGAAGGTCTAGAAACAAGCTGTGTTGTCTGTAATATCTCAGGTGACCTACATTCTGAAATAAAAACAAAAGGCATTTCCTCATCTACTGCCAACTGCAAGTAACTTATTACTTGAGGAAAAAAGGCTTTATCATTGTGTTTCAATGATTCTGACCCGAGAGGACATTTGAAAATACTTTCATAATGATTTACTAACTATACTGAACCTAAATAGTAAATTAAAACTGTGAAAAAAAAGTTAGTATGCTTCTTTTGTCAGAATTAACAAATATGATGAGACCTAGCACTGACCCCTGAGGAACCCCATCTTGGAAAAGTTAGTCTCTACTCATTTTTCTTGCAAATAGATGCAACTGAATCATTACAGTATAATAAACAGTTTTCTTCCCAACACTGCTTTGTGTCACAGTGGAAGTCAATATTGATTTAGGCTGCTTTCATAACAGTCAAATCCATAACAAAGTATGTCTCCAGTCTCCAAAAGAAAAGGCCATGTGTGAAACAAAAGGCTTAGCGTGGCTCCAACACAATGGATCTGTTCTCTCAATAAGAAATGTGAAATTAGTCCGGAGCAGATTATCATGTGCACTTGTTTGTCTGAGAGAGCTGAGGACTGCAAGTGAGCTACAGTGCAGAATGCAAATAATCATTTAAATTAAGATAAGACAACCTTCAAATCAATCAAGTGTAATGTTGCATAATACAAGAGGCCATCCTAAGTACCTGATTGCTGATGTTATATAATTTCTTTCCTACACTTCTTACCCAAAACTCATCATCTGTTATGCCTTCAAGCACAATGTAAGAAGTAATTTACTGGGAAGTGAGATGATTACTTTCCACTCCAGTGTCGCCGGTACTCATGTGGATCAAATGGGCACACAGTTTATGAATGTAGCTATATTAAGACGTCAATCATCTCGGGATATCGCAGTCTCTATCTAAGATGGTGCATTAGCAGTACTTAGCCTCGCCTTTTTGTGCAAGAGTTGAAGTGGAAATTTTGCTCAAACGGTTTCAATTGTTGTTATGGGCAGAAGTTCAAATGATCTACTTAGTTATTTGGGACATTTTTCATAACAAGATTTATGAAATGGACGTAATAAAGGTTTTGTGCCGTATAATGAATCTTTATCACCAAGTTTATGGAAGCCTTACTGCTTCCAAAAACATCAGTAAAAGACTTGAAAAATATTCCATCCTTTATCCGTTATCATACATATATTTTCTTTTACATATTTTTTCAAATTTTATGCCATATGTTATGTTCTGTTTTATAGTTCTGATAGGTTCAAGGTCATTGTAAAACTGCTTTGAAAAAGTCATCTTCTGCTGGGTTAAAATGTTTTGTGACAAAACTCTCTCAAAAATACTAGTGATGCACCAATACAATGCTAGGATGGACCCATAAAATTTTGCTGGATGACTATCTGTCCCATAATCATGTTTGTGTCATTATTCAAACAACAATTTACTATTTACTGGATGAATTTGGCCCAGAACGTATTATAATTATTTATCTAGATTTAACTTGATTCTAATCTTTGAGAAAATGTAATACAAATACATTTCTATATGTACATGTACACATAGGAGATTAAAAGCTAATGTGCACTATCAATAAATATTGCAAAATGTCTTCTCTTTTTCTTTGGATCTACTTTGGTGCTGATTGATTACAAAAATACATTTAAATGTTCTTTAACGCTGGATTTGATTCCTACAATAAAGTATTCCAGAACATGTGTGCTATGATATGATACCGTACAATACAGCGAATTGTATCACGATGTATCACAAAGTAATGTACAGTATTGTCCCAGCCATAATAAATACTGAACTATGTTTAGGTTTTATGCATTTTCAAAATTCCGTTTGAGTCGGGCTGAGCAAAAAAGCAAATTCCATTTTATATTGCTATGAATATATGACATGATAACAGAAACACAATAAACAACAGAGCCAGAGCAATTCAGTTACAAAAGCTAACAGCAAGTGGCCGTACAAATCTGCAACTGACAGGTACTATAAGCTGCCACTTCACGAGAATGCCACAGTCAGACAACCACAACCTGCTCGCGATCAAGTCATTCATGTAAATCCCCAACAGCAGCACATCTATAGCCTTCCTCAGCCTCTCCATCTGCTTAACTAACACATGAATATAGAAACAGAGCAGCACCGTTAACCCTTCAGTACGCTTTCTCACATGTTCTCTGTGTCTCTTCTGGTTGAAATATTACACGTTTGATACAACTTTGGACTGCCCTTGGGAATCATTTCTAACCCTCGAGCTTCCACTGTTGAGAAAATGATTGATGATGTGGTGCTTTATGGAATTAAAAGCCACGCTGCCAAATTCTGTTGTCGCAAATCATATAGCGAGCTTACTCAGCGCTACCACCCAGCTACTTCACACTGTATTTATTGCTATACATTTGGGAGTCATAGACAGAAAGTGCCAAAATCCAAAAAGTGTGGCTTAAAGAGTGCACACTATAGCGTCGGTCTCCAAATGTTTTACAATATTGCATTAAATTGTCTAGCTTGCATTTTTTCCATAGTGGATGCTTAAAATAGCCTTTTTAGCGACAAAGAAGTGCACATTTAACAGCATTTGTTTAACAAAAAAGTAGAGTTGATCATAAACTGTTAAAATATAGACTCATTGAAGTCCCATTCAAAACTTTACACACTGCCTTTTCAGGATGATATTCAGATTTGCATTCACATACTGTTTTAATTGGTGCTTTTAATGTTTTGTGACACTGAAATCTTACATGTAGTGGAAATTGTAAGAGCAATACACAAATGTTAATGCACAGTAGTGGGCCGAAAACTCTACCTTGATAGAAAGCACACATTTTTCACTTGTTTGGAACTTTTCCTGGTCATTTTAAATGTAGCTAGTCACATTTACTTCGAGTTCATTAACAACTTAGTCCTTTTTTACACCAGCAGAAGATCTTCCAGAGGAACTACTTTGACAAACTGGCTTTATCAAAAACTAAACCAACAAAGTTCCCCCGTCTCACCTGGTCCTGACTGTGACGTGTCTCCAGAGTTCACCTGGACCTGACTGTGATGTGACTCCAGAGTTCACCTGGTCCTGACTGTGACATGTCTCCAGAGTTCACCTGGACCTGACTATGACGTGTCTCCAGAGTTCACCTGGTCCTGACTGTGACGTGTCTCCAGAGTCCGTCGGCTCCACCTGAACCTGACTGTGATGTGTCTCTTGAATTCATGGACTTGACTGTTGTCTAGTGAATGTTCTGGACATAGAAAAGTAAACCAAAAAATCTTCAGATGTTACAATACATACAGCAGGCCAAGCAGCACTAGCATGATGGAAGCTATGTCAGCATTCATTTCATGTCTTTGTCCTTAATTTGGTACAATATACCTCCTATAGTTCTAAAAAGTTAGTGACAGACCAGCTATTATACATTCAAACAAATGTACTGACAAATCTACAAGATCATAAAAGTTGATAATATGTCCCCTTTAAGAGCAGTTTTTTTTGCTCAGTTTTGGCCGACCACACACATAATCACAAAGCCCCTCTCAGCAGCAGATTACCGTAAGTCTGCTAATAGCTGCCTGCGTCTCAAATAAGGTTGTCAGACTTTACAGATTACAGCTGGCAGCTCCAAATCCCAATGACTGTTTTGGATAAGCAGCAGCGAGGACTAATATGAAAGAGTACCTGAGCTGAAGGGCAGGTTACATCTGGCTTGTTTACCCACACTCCTCCACGATGCAGGGATTCCATCTAATCACACCAGCTTTGCCAGAGCAAGCCTTAGCCACACAGACAACACTAGCGTATCCTCCCTGTAGCGCTGACTGGGCAGGAAACGCCTCACATTCAAATCAGAGCAGGTGGTTTCCAATGCAATAACACATCCCTGTTGACATTAAGGTACAATGAACACATATCATTGCCGTGTCCAAAAGGTTTATTTATATCTAACTACTTGGATGGGATTGCATGTTTGTTTGTAGACTGTCAGATTTTTAGAGGAATAAATTAAGCAATATTTGTGTGTTCACAATTAGTAACAATATTTTGATCTTTTGCCAATCTGACTTATTGCCATAGTGTCATAAAACTGGCATGGCTCTGGATGATCTGATCATATACTTGACGACAACAGTTTGGGTTCATGCAAATACAACTGTGTTTACGGAAAAGTACACAAAAATATTGGGTTAATATGTAACTTTTTTGCTCACTGCTCACTCCATGTGTTTTTTTTTTTCTAACCTCTTGTCTCATATCAACCCTTACAAACAAATTAAAGTATTTTAATACTTATCGACTAAAACAACAATTCTATCAACCATACATATATGCTTGAGATATCTTTCCATTAACCAACAAGTTGTGTTCGATTACCAGAGGTCATATACCATAACTTTTAGCCCAAGTTTTCATTAGACATGAGAGCGTGAGTGAGGAGAGAGAGCATACAGACATTCAGCAAACGGCCAAGACTCAGAATCAAACTGCCTTAGTGGTATCAATGACGTAGTATTGTATGTGCAACACATGACTGCAAAGTCATTCTCAGTTCCATCTTATTTCTTATCGAAGTGGCATTATTAGGGCCGGATGGTGGTTGGTGATTAGCGCACTCGCCTCATAGTAAGAAGGTCTGGGTTTGACTCCTAGGCCATATGGGCTCTAGTGCATAGGTTCCTCTGGGTGTTCTGCTTCCTCACCACCAAAACATGTAGCTCATCCACATCATTATTTTCCTTATTACGATAAATATCCATTTTGGATTCAATTTTTGTGGGGGATTAAAGTTTGTTTTACATAAACTATGCAGATGTCACAGAACACAGAAAAATGATTCTTTCAAAATCTGGCTTCTGTTCAAAACATAATGTGTCTACTGTCAGAAGACTGTCTGTGGAGGTTACAATTCCAAAAACACAACCAAAAAACTAACGATTTGACATGACTTGATTTCAATCTTCCGATTTTTTATTAACTGAAAAGCCCTATATATTAATATTCTGCCTCAAAGTTTGACTTCCACTCCAAACCTCATGTTTTTACTGACACAGGATTGGTTGTCAATCTTTTCATTCAAAAACTCCAACCAAATAATTGAAGATTCAACATGACAAAATCATCCTGAAAAAGAGATTCTGATCTTGTCAAATTAACTGCCAGAGGTCAGAATGAAACAGGAAAACAATTGAACAGGAAATTTAAAAACGTATTTGTATACTATGGTTAAAGTTTGGGTTTGGAAGTTTAGAAAAATATGTGAGCGGTTCCAGAAGACCACATTGTACATTTTAAGAAACTATTCTTTTTATGCTTAAAATGCCATTCTATTTGTATGAAATGTAAGTTTTTGTGCAAATTAAAACAGAATTGGGTATGCAATCTTTTCTATAAACACAGCTAGGTCAAACTGCATCTTGGGAGCTAACGCGCTTCACCATCTTTTCCATGACACTGACACATCATTTGGCAAAGCTTTTTTAGGGCCTAACTTTTTTCTTGTGATAACTTGTCAATCCTACACAAGCACAATTCTAATAACAAGCTAAAACACATCTTTTTAAATAATATTATGTAACAGGCCACAGAAGATGAATTCCCCATTGACTCTGTTCTACAAGTCTGCATTGTACTCTCAGTCAACAGCACTATTTAGCCTTACCACATAGACAAACTATAAAAAGTCTATTCTGTCTGTGAGCTGCTAATAAAAAATACAAAGAGGTGGAAGGTTGAATGGCTGAAACAAAAGCTATGGGGGAGAGGTAACAGAGAAGCCAGGACTGGTGTGGATCAAACCGGGACTGTGAGTGAATCCTGTGCTGTTTGGGTCTTTGTTCTCAGGTGATCGGTGTCTAGCCTGCAGCAGTTCCGTGTGTCTGCCTCTCCAGATTCTGATTGTGGACCTGGCAACGTGAGAAGCCCCCCGCCGCCAAAGAGAGCTCCTTCAGGCTAACGTCCTCCTGCTACTGTGAGTGGTTCTGAGTGGAGACGGGAGATGACAGACGAGCAGTGAGGAGAAGATGAAACTGGCTGGAGTAAAAATACAGTTACTTAAATTAGTAAACGGACTGAATATGGGTGGTAATAGTCCTGTAAGCATTTTTTTAAATAACTTAAAATCAGTTTTGCACAGTTGCAGCATCAAACGGGGTGGGCAATATATCAAATTTTGACAATATTTTGCAAGTGTAAGTAATCAAATTTCAATTATGATGATTGGTTTTACAAAATGCACATTTCTTTAACAGTTAGTTGAAGCTCTTCACGGTCAATAATCGGTTAAACAATTGTGTTAAGAAACTCATAAGCGCTCGTATAGTATGTTTCCTTGCCTTAGAAAAGTAAATCCTTGACAGTTTCTTTACAATTGTAGAATATATTTATAACAATCTATTTCTGTAAGATAAGTAAGTACAGTTCTATGAACTTTATTATATTGCACTTTTCCCTTATAAAATTACAAAGTGCTTAACAGAGAATAGACACATGAAATTACAACCAAAAATGATAAAATGCATAAGATAGGGTCAATTAAAAGCTATCTTAATCAAGAATGTCTTCAGCTGCCTTTAAAAGAGTCAGCCTCACGGCAGAATGCTTTCTAAAGTTTAGGAGGCATTGCCTGGTAAGACATGTCTCCCTGAGTTTCAAATTTAGAATTTGGGGCCACAAGTAAGTTCTGACTGCAGGATCAAAGAGTTCTAACAGAGGAGTCCATGATGTACTGGAGAGCCTGAACATGAAGTGCTCTAAAAGTTACAACTAAAATTTTAAAATCAATCAAGCCTGGAAGCCAGTGAAGGGATGACACAACAGGAGTAGCGCTCCTTAAATACAGAGAAAGAAGAGGTCAAATGAAATTGGTTGTAAATGTATTTCACAATTATATATGAATAGTTGTTTTGAAAATACGCAAAAATATAATATTGAGTAGATCGTTTGTAGTAAAAAATACTTCAAAAATAGTTGTTTAAAAGATACAACTGAAGAAAGTTACAACATTGTAAATTGAGGATGATCTTTTAGTCAATTGATGACTCATTGGTGTCTTAGTGCTAATCTTTCATTAGTTATAAAGCACAGTTTTTGCATGAAAATCTCTTTTTGCTGCATTTGTTCATTATGAATAGTGATTTAGCATTCAAACTAATCACTTTTGTGCCTTGACGGGCAGTTTGGGTCAAATATTTGGTCCACAAATGGTTTGTGGTAGATCACTCTATAATTGTTCAGAAAAGACCAATTTGTGTTATGGTAAAGTCTTTTTCTAGTATTGATACCTGTTCAAATGAGTATCTATTTTTGATACTAGTTTACTAATAATTAAGATGTGATTTTTATTGACAACCCTGCTGTCAATAACTGGTGAATAACCTCTAAATCTCCATGTTTCAACTCATATAATAAATGTGACCAAAATATAAGAATATTGAGATAATGTCTTTCGTGACCAACAGCCTAATTTTTCTGATCATTCAACTTGTTTAAAATAATATTGCCTGAAGATGCAGTTGAGATGTGCCAAAAAATTATGTCAATATCGTCCAGCCCTATGCATTATTATTATTATTATTGACAAAGACAAATAAAATGTGACTGAAGACTACAACACTTCAGTTTTGCTAATAAAGAGCCTGAATAATAAACCGGAATATTTACCATGCAATTTAAACTTTATGAAGGTGCTAGCTCTCAAATCAAAAAGAGAATTCAAGACTAGAGCTGTGCAATATATCGAATTTTAGATAATATCGTGACTGTTGCTTTCAAGATATCGAAAAATTCAATATTGAGTATGTCGCGGATAAAAAAACGCTACCAAAGAAGCTAGGTAAAAATACAAATTGTAAAAGTGATGTTATAAACTTTCAACTAAGGGCACAAATTTCATATTTTGCAGTTTTATTATTGATTTCACATTTGTACAGCAAAAAGCTGTGTCATATGAAAACACATTATATACTGTGGGCCAGGGGTGTCCAAAGTTTTTTTCACAGTGGGCCGAATTTGGAAACTTGAGGGCCGTATAAACACGACTGTGAGGTGAATCATTCAAAATTTTGATCTAAATTTAATGCACCAACACATTTTTAGGCATTACACAATCATTTTAAGTTTGTATAACATCAAAATGTTTGTTATTTTGACCATTATAGAAGTAGCTAAGTAGCTAAAATTAGTTGTAATACAAAAAGTGAATGAGTTATCAAATTCTACAAAGCCACGCAGCCAATTTACATCAACTAAAAAGTCTGAGTACACGTTTTAACACATTTCTGTTGGACTGAGGAAATATTGCCCAAATATCGCCATCGAGAAATGCCCTAAAAATATCAAGATATTTATTTTGTCAATATCGCACAGCCCTATTCAGGTCATTGCCAAGTTACAGAATGACTCATGGCAGTTTTTCCTAATGACGGAAATTACAAACGCATCAAACAATCATTTAAGTAAACGAAACGCTATCTTGCCGTCAGCTTCAGTCAGACCACCGACGACACCTTGTGCTTACACTCCAGCTGCACCCACAGAGCCAGGTAAAGTGAGGGTTATCTGCACTTATAGACAGAGGGGACAATTAGAGCAGGTGGCCATAGAAACAACAGCTGGGAGACAAGGAATGCAAACATGTTTACCTGCGTGTTTGGCACAGTAGGGCTCATTAGAATAGAGTGCTAGTCCTGCAAAACTTCACTTCCTGCCTGTTTATGATGGTCAGGAGGTCACGTTGCAGTTCACACAAAGAACAACAAAGCGTCATTGTGGACTCGGTTAAAAAGTAATAGTTCGACTTGACTCATCAGAAGGTTGTTGGACGTGATGAGCGTCTGCAGCGACGGATGGGGCTATTGTGAAAGGCAGATAAGACGTGCACCTGCTGTTTCACCCACATGAGGTCAAATATTGAAGACTGGAGAAACAACACAAGAGAAAGAATGGTTTAAATAGGGACAGAACAGAAATAACTACAGTTTTACAAAAAAGATAAAATATTAAAGGTCCCATATTACACAAAACTGACCCAAGAAAGAGAGTAGTCGTTTATAATGTTGTTTACTCAAGAAACATGTCCAAAGTCGTGTTGCATTAATCCTGAATCTTACATTTCCAAAGCTCAAAATGTTTCTTCCACTTTGATGATCACTGCATAAAACACTAGAATGAGCTTAAGTTGTTGTCTTTTTCAAATTTGTTTTTGTTTCACTTTTTATTCACTCGGAGTTGCCACATACATTCTCCAATAAAGTCTGCACAAGGTGAATGGAGTGTTTTTTCAGACTGAAAGAAGAATTCAACACTAAATATGGAGAATGTGTCAAACAAATGTGATGACTGCAGGTGGCTTTTGATGAAGAAGCCACATTAAAATATGGACAAAAAACCTGTGTGATATAGGCCCTTTAATCAAATTTTACATTTTTACGGCATCTGCAGCCATCAGAGATTTGTCCAAAAACACAACTTTATTGCTGTGAGTGAATTTTGAGATAAAAAGCACGAGGCCTAATGTTTCCAATTAAATCATAAATAATATGTTCTTGAAGAATTCTGGGGAACACTGAGGTGAAAAATGAGGCTGAATTTGAGTTTAAAAAAATAAATCAATTACTTAAAACACAAATAGCTTTATGTGGCGAATCTGATTAACATAATGAACAGATGTAAAGCCAATCAAATGGGAGCTACAAACTTGGTGCTTATTTAAGTGAAAGTGCACTTTAAAGCTTAAAGACACATCATGGGCCAGGTACGTGCAGTTGTTTTCAGTCTAAAAAGCACATCTATAACTTAAAATTGGGCAAAATGTCTTAATAACTTTGTCACTGTTGAGCTCGTTAACCTGAAAAAATATATTATGTGAGGCTCACTATAGCAGCTGCTTTTCTCCATGATATTAATATGAAAAAAAAAAAATACAAATCTAATCTCTGACATTCAATCTGCTCTTTTGGTAACATTGTTATAAAGGAATGCACTATTTTATACATATACAGTATTTGCATTTAATACAGCTGTCTGTTCTAACACAGATACTTTCCCCACCCTGCTCTTTGTAAGGGTCTGAATATGTGACAGCTGGGCCTAACCGTCACAGTGAAGTGTGAACTCTTCCAAAGGCAATAGAAACATACTAATGTATTTGAAAAGTGATTAAATCAAAATTATCAAATAGTTTTTTGTGGTTTTTGGCCACATTATACTCCTAGTTTGATAGTCATACTATGGAAAGTCATAATGCACCATGTGCAGGCAAATAGTACACCAGAAACACTTCATAGCTTAGAACTGGGTGATCTGGGAAACAAATTAGTCACAATTTCTCTCACTTTGTTTTTATTGTGTTTAGCGTTTTCAAAAACACAATAAAAATCGTCTTATATCTTGCCATTTCTCACAAAATCAATCAAATATCCTCTTCCAAAGTCTGGCTCTGCTCCAAACCACATGTTTTTACTGGAAGAGGACAAGTTGTGGAGTTCTTCATTCAAAAAGCACACCTAAATAATTTAAATTATGACTCCATTGCAATCTATCGTTTGATCAGTTGCCTAGTCCTATCATATAGCTCACCTTTAACATTACATGATTGCTTTATTAAAATAAAAATTGCTGATTCCAAGATATAGTTAGATTATCAACAGGTCGGCATGTTGTTGCTAACTTGGTATAAATCCCCAAAACATTTTATTTTTGTACATTTTATCTTCTGATTCGTCCTCATTTTATCTTCTGATTCTAACTCATCTTTCTGCAAGTGCAACTAGCGCAATCTTTAAGAAGCAGTGTCCAAAAGTCAAAAAGTGTTGATCAAAACTTAGCCGGAGAACAGCCTCCTCTTGTCTCTACATTGTACAAGCCAAAGTCCGAGCGGTCAAAGAAAACCAACCCAGACAAACATCACTCTCAATATCCCTAATTTCCTAAACGTTGCCAACCACTTCTTGATCAAAATCTCATCCAGAAGCGGGCCGTCCCTCACCACTTGACTTTCTGCCGAGTCGCCAAACACTATTCACCCGTGACCGCCTCCCACACAAATAAATCAAGTCGCCCCCAATTTCTTCTCCTTCAGGGTGACGTCAGAGTCTTGAGTTTCCGTGTTAACTCTCGGGCTCCACAGCAACCGGGTAACGGCGCCTTCCCCCCCTGACCTGACCGGGACGAGCCCCTTTCTGCCACGCTATTGTTCCCGTCACTTTGAATAGATTGCCCTCTAATTCATCCAGGCGTCAGGGCGATGTACAAAAGACAAGGAAGCCAAACTGCGAGGGGTACAACAAAGCCACCCGAGTCAGAGTGATGAAGTTGAAATGTGTTTGGATAAAGAGTGAAGGTTAGGCGTGGGACATTACAACAGCAACAACAACAACGGGGCGACTTGACTGATAAGGTGACTTACTATGCAACATAAATGATAGTTTTTCAGCTTGGTACACATCACTAGTGTTCAAAAAGTTGTATTTTTATTGCTTCATGCATGTACGAGTAATCCTGCAGTGTCCTGTTCTATCCCTACCCAAGTTGTTATTACATTAAAGATTAAAATTCAAAGTGGCCCCATAAGTGGTATAAAGTCACATTAAAGGTACGCCGTGTAACTTTTTGACCAAAACATAATCACGTTTTTCTGGTTTAGTCTTTGTGGCACTAAATCAATAATAAAAACATATGACTTTATTTGGAGCGAGGTTGCATGACCTCAAAATGAACTATTTTATGGTCAAGAGGAGGGCCTTCTCTTGTTTGTTTTCATATAAAATTGCTCTTTTAGACATATTTTTTGACACTATAGTATAGAACATAATTATCTTCACTACAAATATTCTAAAGAATGATTTTATCTTTCTGTTTGTGTTGAATTATGCAGTTGACTTTTTACCTCCAGAAAGTTACACGGTGCACCTTTGACTCTTTTCAAAAATAAAACATGTAAATGTCAATTTGTTGCCTGCTACGAAGATTGTTAATAGACCTTTCTATTAATAAGATATTATCAGTGCTGTTTACATTAAGAAAGGTTGTTTATGATTAAATTGAAAATGTACTTGTGTTATTTATCAATGCAAAGTAACTACTTAAAAACATATGATGTCTCTTTTAATTAGGTATGATTACATAACCGTGACAAAGGACTTTATTTAACAATAGGATACTAATGCAAACCAGTACACTCACTGTCATTGGGACTTGTCAAGTTGCAATGACTAGTAGGATTTAAACTTATTTCCATTGTAGCACCAAAAGTGTCAACTATTTGTTTATAGCTTAACAGAGGGCTTCTGTAATTTGAGTATGTGTTGTGGTGAGTAACTACTTTTAGTATAAAACTAAGTCGAGGCACAGCATGCTGCACAAAAGTTGAATCCAAAGCTGCATTACAGAGGTAATAGTCATGTAAACCATACAACTTGCTTTAGTGAGCTACTTAAGAGTGGTAGGGAGCTCACAAGCGACAAGTTGTCACAAAAAATATAAATTTGATTAATTAGTTTAAAATTTAAAATCATCTGTCAATTGTGGACAGGACAGGACAAGCGAAGAATGACCTTTTACCATGACTTATTTCATGTTATTACTGTGATCAAACTAATAAATGCTTGGCTTTCCAGGTTACAAAAAGACAACTTGAGGTGTAAATGTGCCGTTTCCTCCACAAATATTGAGGGCAATCTGTCCTAAAAAGAAAACAAGACAACATTCTCATACAGCAAGTGTGAGGGAGTCTGTGTTTTGTCTATTTGTTAACTTTTAGTCACAATCCCACATTCAAAGTTTTATAAATGAATGAGACCCTTTTGTTAGACCATGATTTTTTTTTTTTTTTTTTTTTTAAGGTTTTACTAAATCCAGGTTCAGCAAAATATGTGAATTTAACGTTTTACTTTAAGAAACAACTAGAAAGTTAACTTTTAATAGCTTTCTAGAGATTTGTAATTTATGTGTCATTGAAAACAATATTTACTTTTCGTAGGCTATAAATCTTACAACCCACAAAAACCTATAGATCTAGAATAATGTATAGTGTAAACATGTAACTGTAAATATGCCTAACCTTGATGTTAAATATTAGATAACAAACTGCAGCAGTGGTCTAAATAGTTAAAAATAAAACATTTCTGGGGCAGGTTATTTTAGCTCTCCTAAGATGCTAACACACATTTAGCCTAACTTTATAAGATCAATTTAAACATTAGCACACTGTGATGATGTTTTACATTGCAAAGACGAGTCATCCAAGGTATAGATGCCTAATAACTTCAAAATAAATCCACCATAATGATCCAAATCACCTGTATCTATGCTAACAAAACACTGCTTGGCTACACGCTACACGCACATTGCACAAAGCAGAGTTCCAGTAGGTCGTCACATTTTGTCTGAAGTACCGCACCGTCCACACCGAGATGCTGCGGTACAGTCCAGCCCGCTCATGCCTCACTTACCCCGGGGATGACACGGCTCGTCGGGACACGTAATCCGCTCCGACAACGTTAGGGTTAGTGCAGGATACTTTTCAGAGGAGAAAATCTGTGTGGGTGAGGTTGCTTGGAGCTGCCCAGGTGAGCGGCTGCTGTCCCGATGGAGCTGCAGTAAGTAGTCAAATAGAGCGGAGAGGAGACAGGGCAGCGGCGGAGGGACACGGGAGAGGCGGAGGGAGAAGGCGCGGAGAATGCTCAACGCTGATTGGCTCAGGTGCTAACTTCTGACGCTCGCTTATGTTACCGCGCAATCTATCACTTTGAAGATGCAAAACATAGCAATTAATTTATTTTGCTCACTTTGTTTTGCTTGTAACCTTTTTTTTTTTTTTTTGCAAGGATGCAAGGATGCAATGTACTACTTGTTACATAATCACCTTCAATTCATAAAACAAATACACTTTTTTATTTTATTTTTTATTGCTTATTAGTAACCCAGCAAAGTTGCATTATGCTATATTCAAATTCTATGCACAAATAGTTAAATTTACATAACATAAGATGTTTGCTTTGCAATGGTACGAATGAATATTCCTTATTCTTTATTAGGCCATCTGTATTGATGGTGATGCACCTTGTCAAACTGGTAGGTTTTGCAGAACGTCAAATGGGCAGCCCCACATAGTCTATTTTGCTTTGCCTCAAGTTATAGGCCTATTATAAAAATCTATCTTGCTTTATTTAAAATGGACTTACATTTACAAAGGATAAACCTAGCTTGGTGGCGCCACCTGCTTGTCTCTATGCAAGAAGAGGGTTAGGGTTAGGGTAGCCTACTTTGAATGCCATGACTGTAGGACTTTCAGACAAAGCATAAGCAAACCACAGAGAAGATATGAAAGTGATCGACCCACCAGCAATTGAGATACATTTTAAAATATTACTCAATATATAGCCTAATATCCATCCAATTATCTCCTTTCAAAATATACAACAAGAGATTCAAAATGTAACTTCTGTGAAGTAGAAAGTAAAAGTTTGATTCATTTTATTTGCAATGCCATTTTCTTAAAAATGTTGATAGATCTTGAAAAACAAGACTCATTATTATTATTAAACTGATTCTTTAAATGAGTGAAACAGTCAAAAAGCCCGACTGTCTTTGAAAATTTTTCACAAGATGTTGTGTTATGAGATTTAAAGTTGAACATTATTCATAGTGTGCTGCTTGTTTACTGTTTGTATTTACCCACTGCTTAATGTTTACTTGTTTTGATCTGCTACTTTTTGTTTACTGATCTACTGCTCAATATTGTTAAACTATTGTCATTATTAAAAAAAAAACACCACCACTAACATGACATCATGACACGCACAATTAAATACCAAATATCCTGAGATTTTCTCATTTATTCCTAAGTGTAATTTATAAATTGCTTAGTTAGTGCATTTGTCAGAACAGTGTTCTCTTTACTGTCTTGTGAAACATTTTGTGTTCAAACAAATGTGCTGCGTATAATTATTATGTTCTCATCCAATATTTACAGCACGACATTGCATGCTGGGCTTTGGCAGGTTAAATAAATATTTAGTTAGTAGTCCTAATTAATCGGACCACAGAATTGCTGCATGTGGTCTATTTATAACCCTCTCCGCCAATAGAAATAATGAGTTTGGGTGGAACCAGTGGCCTCAGTCATAACAACAATAGTGTGGTTTGTCTGAGTTTCATAGAGTTGTTCAATATCACAACACAATATGATTCAGTGATGTTCCCGGTGGCTTTCCTGTATGTTTATCTAATGATTACGCATATCTTGTCACATGGGTGTGGCTTTGTTATCCTATGAAAATCTCAAGGTGGTTCTGATGCACCTGGATTCAAGTCAAGCAAATAAAGACAAACTTTCAGTAAGTCTTGAAACACATTGTGCACACTTCATTCTCCTCTTCGTACGGAACTGTGAAATCCTTATGTAAACACAAGCAGAAAGGATAGCATTCACTACGAGGAAGGACTAAAGCATGACATAGATAGAGATAAAAACAACAGTGGCTAAGTACGTCACAATCATTTATAGCCCTTTCAGTCGTTATTATCTCTACTTCAGCGTGCACAAAACAATTTAAGAGACCTGTACAGAAAAGGAGTCTTTATTTCCCCCAACAAAATACACAACATTCAAATCTTTTTTTTTGACTCCGCATTCATTATTACAAAGGCTGAGATACACCAGTTAGAACTAGCATATCATTGTGTTCGGAAAACGCACACACATAGAAGGCCAAATGGCAGCGTTGGTCTACAGACAAAATTACAAATATATATTGTATAAATCCATCTATTTCAGAGTAGAGAAATTATCAGATTGTTACACAAGTTTCACACTCAAACCGCTAAGAAGTGTTGACAAAATACCACCATGCATTTGAAAATAGACTTTTTTTTTTAGCCTAATGTAAGAACTATGTGTTAGCAGCTCAGGCTAAAGATGCTGGTCTGTTCATGTACAAAAAAACAATAAATTGTATTTTGGTTCACACATTATATACTAGACAATTTTGTCTCGTTGCAAAAATATTCATGTGTGCAATCAAGATAAATATTTTGAAAAGATTATAATATATTTTATAAATATCAGTGGTGGAGTGTTTTGTACAGAGATGTTTCTGTGTGCAAATGCATGTTCGGTCTATCGTTGACAGCTGGTCCTGTAAAAGGACCATGTTTTCTAAATCAAGACCATAAAGAGTAGAATTATAGCCCAACCAGCCATTCTTTTCAGACAGTTAATCTCTAGTGCGACGTTAATGTGCAATAAATTGAGCATTTCATACTGTATGTCAATTCTAGGTTCTGCAGTAAATTCCGGGGTTCCCACTCATAGCCCAAAAACATTTTCCAAGACATTCTCAAAGAGGATTCTATGTAATTGTGACATCTACATAGCCATTTTTAAGATAATTTCAAGTCTATGTTATACAAATAGTCCACATTTATGACAATTAGGGTATAACTCATCAAGCAGCCGATTTAGTTTTGTCCCATGGAACCAGAAGCATACAAAGTAATATTTGAGAGGAAGGGGGGGGGTCTGGGGGTCTCGGAGTCATCTCCCACAAAAATTTGAACCAAAATTACATTTTGATGAATTTAGGCCATCTGACCAAGTGGACAACAAATGGTTTAGGTAAGGTAGCATCTCATCAGTTCTATATGTTTCAATGAGGAAAAGGACCTGTCAGTATAGGCCTATAAATTATTTTTAAACTTTACAATGAATGTAGTCGTATTCTAGCCTAGTTTATATTGGAAAGGGCAATACAAAAATAAGTTTTAGTTGTTTTTTTTTGTTTTTTTTTGTTTGCACTACTGACATTACTCTAAACCTGCTTGTTTTAAATCAAAAGTGAGCTCCAGCGTGCAGCTCTGCATGACCCCAATCTGGTTCTTTTCATGATCAAATCTAAACCATTTTTCAGACCAAATTTTTATTTTACTTTTTTTTTTTTCTTTTTTTACATTTGGCTGTTTTTCTGAATTTCTCATTTATTTTTTTCCACATAATGTTAAAAAAAAAATAAAATAAAATTAAAAATAAATCATTATTAGTATTTAGCTGAATTTAACTTTATGTTTTGAATTGAGAACATTTCTGTAATGTCTAGGGTTAGCCTAAAGAGCAAGAAACAAAATATATATTCTGCAAATACATATTTTTCTAGAACCTCAGCGCGACTTTGACTGTTGAGCTCCATATTTGACTGATTTAGTGACTCCTTTTTGTTGATGAAAAGTAATGCCTGTAATCAAATTTAGGCACATCTGTTTAAACCATTATCTGTAATTTGAAATCAAGCCACTAAGTCTTGGTTGTTTCACAAGCATTCGAATGACTGGCCAGGCTATGTTGGCGGGGAAGAAATTGAAGATATAAAGGCACATTTACTCAGGCTGGTCCTTCAATTCGTTTTGGAATACAAGACAATCATTGTAATTTTAGCGTTCAGTCATTGCCCTGTATATTCACAAAATTATGTTAAAAAATGTAAAAATTTGTTGCCATAATTTTGCATTTTATCAGTTTTCAAGCCCTGATGTTGAAGTCGAATGAAAGTGAATGATTGATTTGATGGCATTTTTGAACCCTGTAGCTGCCCGTAAAGAGCCAACATGTCAGTTATGCTGGGTAATAACATTCATATGCTGGAAAACCAAAAGGCCATTTACAATTTCTAATGTTGTTTACAAATTGCAGCATCTTTTCTTTAAACAAAGAATGTACAAAAAGTGCATGTTTCTGATTTGAAGATATTGGTGTGTAAAGATATAACGGATTGTATGAGAGTTTTGTGTCTTTAAAACATTTACAATTCTCAAAAGTTTCAAAGGCAGATGAAGTTGAAGGAGGAAGTGGCAGTTGCTGTAGTTTGTATGGACTTTGAACCCCACATTTGAGCCGGCGGAGCCAAAATGGGGGATTAGTGGCTCTCCTCTAACCAGGATGGGCTGTCTCCTCCTGGCATTTTTAACTTGATGTGGAACTGCTTTAGTGTCTCTTCCAGCTGCTGTTGGTTGCCAGCGTAGTACGCAGCGATGGCGTTGTGGAACAGGATGAGCTGATTGTGCAATACTTTCACCTGCAACACAAGATATGCCAAAGTTAAATTAAAAATACAGCCTTCTACACAACAACAGCACAGATTATAGCACTCATTTCCACCTGCAGTCTTTGGGCAGGCTAATGTCAAAAATGGTGCATAGACCAAAAAAAATAAAAATTCAGTGATGTTAATCACTCATTCATGGCAACATGATAGTAAGTAAGCTAATAATCAATATCATAATAGTTCATATATAATAATAATCTTTAGCTATATGTTTGTGATGTGCAAAAAAATTTGAAAATCCATCTGGAGAAATCCCCATCAAAAAGTAAAAGATAGCCATGGTCAGCCAGATCAATGACAGCACAGCAGCAAACCAATAGATACAGTCGGCATCAAAGGCCTCTGTGGGGAAGACTAACATTGAGAGTGAATCAGAACAACAGCTTCACTCACTCACTGCTCAACAAGGAAATGTATTGTGTCAAATATAGACATGAAGATAAATCAAGTGATCCAACAATGTAAATGTATCCAACAATGCTAAGGGGAGCAACGAGCTAAATGCTAACGTGATGCTAGGTTGTTTTAAGGATGTTTTTAAAAATTTTCTGTTTACTTTTCTGACATAACGCCACATCAACAACCTCCATTTAAACATGATTGTGACTTGACTTGAATTAGTTGTGCTAAAAGTATACTTAATTAGCCAGAAAACATCTTAAAAGAGCTTAGCTTCCCATACTTTCATATGGTAAGGACTGAGACGCTTTCCCCCTCAGCAGGCCACGCCCCCAAATATGACGACTGTATCTAACACAGCCTAGCGTTCAAACTAAAACAAACATGGCAGTGCCACTGCCAACAAATTGAATTTGGGCTATTTTGGCAGAATTAAGGGACTATTTTGACTTTTGAAAAAATGTGCACACAGAGATGATTTGTACATTTTTGGTCTGGAAAGATGTTTGCACTTATTTAGCAAAAGCTGTGACTTCTCGACTGCTTCCAGGCTCAGAAACTTTTTTAAAAATTGCCATGACGTTCCGTTATTTTATGACGGCTTTCAGCAGCAGTTATTCCAGATTGATCTGTGCAGAACTCATTTCAAAGTACTACACTAATCAATTTGGTGTGAGTCAGGTTAGGTTAAGATCATTATGTAACATTTTAGGAATTTCTAGTAGTTCTAGTAAAAGTATTTTAGGTCTTACACAGAACCTAAAGCAGTGCTCTGATTGATATATTTTTAAGCCATAATTCCGTCCAAAAATAAACGCAGATGAAACCATGTGCCGCAGGATTTATGAGGATGATTTATAATTCATCACATTTCAGCTTAATAATAGCTGAACAATTACTTTGCTAGTGACTTTGTGGCATATGGAAACATTAATAACCTGTTTATCAAATACAGTGCAATACAGTTTAGAAAACAAATCAATTCTGACCTTGTTTTCCTCCAGAAACTTGAGCTTGACTGAAACATCGTTCCTCATCTTTTCATACTTGTCTCTGTGAATTTGGAACTGCTGCTGGGACACTTCAATCTTGGGCATGGTGGAGGCATCGCGGGGTCCCAGGTTCAACTCCTCCAGGTCTGTACGGTACGCATCATACTCCACCCTGACGAAAAAAAACAAAATATTCTAAATAGTTTCCCATGTGTACCAAAAGCATGTTCAAAAATCTATTGACATGAACCCTTTACCTGGCAAACTCATACTGTTTGATGTTAATCATGGTATCTTCTATGGTCTTGTCTACGAGTGTGTTCACGCTGGAGATGAAGAAGTTGATGGCAGCCAGTAGTGTCTCTCCATTTTTGGATAAAAGCTTTTGGGTCTCAGCATTGTAACGAAACTCTTCCTAATGACAAAAGTTAACATATTACTAGTCTTTTTGACAGATCAATTCCAAAGCTACCTGAACTAAATGCTCACAGTGTAATTGTTTTTTTCCCCAAAAGGATGGCAATTTAGCTGTGTCTGTTTTTATACATTTTTATTAATAGTCAAACATAAAAAAAGATTTTGACATTATCTCCACGCACAAAAATGTAATATTGAGAAAATTATACTAGGTGACCCTTTATAATAGAGTATGAGGTTGTCAAAGCATCAGAAGCCAGATCTTCTCGATAATTTCTAGTATCAAAGTATATCTAGTATCAAAACTAGATACTCATTGAAAAAGCATTGCTACTTAAGATAATCACATTAAGAAAAAACATAATATTATTGAAAGGTTAAATAAAGGAAGTGCAAATATCTTGTGATAAAAGTCAGTCTTGTCTAATAATATGACTCAACAAAATAGCATTTCGCAACAAATGAAGTATATTACTAGAATAAAGTTTGAAAGGAACAAAGCTTGGTAGCTCTTTTAAAGTAAATTTATGAAAGTTTCTAATTTGCATACATTAAAGTGCCTAACTTAAGTCTATTCTGTTTTTGGTAAAAAAAAAAAAAAAAAAGTGTTTCTATGGGTCAGTACATCATGCTTGCCAAAAACCTTAACATGTATGTTATGTCCAATAGAATAATGTGCTAGTCTTAGTAAATGTACTATATTGTAATTGTGACCAGTCTTTGCTAGGAAACACTATGCTAAATAAGGATGAATGAATGAGAGAGTGTCAGCTGAAAGCTGAAAGATGTGTGAAAGAGTTTTTTAAGGACTGCAGATGGAAATGAGCTTTCAAGCTATAATCTAGGACTAGCATTTTTGCCTTGGCATTATGTAACTGTATATTGTCCTGATTAATAAAGAAAAAAAGACAATTTTGTACCTGTACTGTACATAGCAAACATGTCAGCTAAACATTTCTTATCATAGTATACTTTTTTGTTGTAATACAAAAGGTTCTTGCCCTCCAACTACCTTGAATTCTAGAACGTGAACAAAACATATTGCATACATCTGGATACAATAGTTAAGGGATGACATAGATTGGACATGCATAGTTCAGACATGGACAGACAATTGCAATTGTTTTGAGATGACATAGTTTAAGCAGGGTGCCCAAAGTGGGCCCGGGGCCAAATTCGGCCCGCCAGATGGTTCAATTTGGCCCGCGAAGGGTTGTTCAGGTTTGTTAGGACTAACTGATTCAATTTTGAGCTGAAAAGACTGTCAAATGACAAAATTCATGTGCAATCTCTTAAAACGTGTTAATAAAAGATATTTTAATCTTCATCTCTTCTCAAAATGTTTTTTTTAATGCGAACAAAATTATGTTTGGCCTTGGCACTCTTCGATGCAATACATTTTGGCCCGCGAAGAAAAAATATGCAAAATTGGCCCACCAAGGAAAAAAGTTGGGCACCCCTGGTTTAAGGGATGGTATAGCTCAGCCACGAATGATCAGTATGCTCATTTGTCCACAACATACAAGAAGTTCTGAGTTGCCTTACGTGGAGCTCTGGTGACTTGAGGCTGAGGTCTGTGAAGGCGTCCCCAGCTGCTTCTGCGTCTGCATAATCTGGGTGAGCTGAGCGGCCAGGGTCTGGGCCAGGCGGATCACGTGCTGGTATTTCCTCTTGTTGTCCCGCAAAACATCAATCTGGGCCTCGAGCTCCAGGTCAACTGTTTTAGAACCTTTCCCCAGCTTCTCCGACAAGATCTGTCTGGTGCACTGTGGAAAGGTGAGAGGGCTGTTAAAAATCTGCCTGGTGAGCTGTTATAGGATGTAGGATAGCAAAAAGGGTTCAAAGACAGCCATCTGAACAATGTAGCAGGTAATTTGATGTAAATGATGTCTGCTGTTGACCACTGTAAGAAAAGCGGCAGCTTAAATACCAAAACATCATGAGAGCTTCTTAAAGAAAACAATAAAATCAAAATATGTGCATGGTGCCAAGAATGCAGCGCAATAAAGATTACATAAACATGCTTTATATTGGTAAAAAATGTTGAGTCGGTAATTGAGAAAAAAAAAAAAAGTATCTTTTGTTTAAGTTTCAAGTCAAGTCACTGCAGTTACTTTGAACAATTCATGAACAAAAGAGGGACTAATCTGACATGATTGATTTGAGGTTTTGAACTGGACAAATAAAACTTTGTGGAGTCTATGCAGAATTGCACAGACTCCATAGATATGAGAAGCGCTTACTCCAGCAATGCCATTCTCCAAGTTGTGGACAGGTAAATCAGGGTTAAAATATAGAACATCCTCTAGTATGCATCTAGCTTTAGCAAAACTATAGTTATAATTTAATCAAGCAAAAGCTGTTTGGATTGTATTGATCACTTAATAGTTGCAGTCACAAGTTCATAGACAAGCGGTCCTTTTTAAATTAGCATTCTTATTTCATTAAACCCAGAGGTCTCAAGCTCAATTGGAGCAGGGACTGAAAATATCTAAGTCAGAGTTTGTCGAGGGCCACATTTTAAAATTTAGGCCTGATTATGTTAGGCCTATATAGGTTATTACTACAAAGCTTGATATAACATATAATTTTATGTCCACATTCATTCTTATATATCATATAGTCCATATGATTCATGAAAAAAAGTACATAGACGTGTGTAGCTTGGGTCAGTCTGTCCACCCAGGAAATATTTGGACAAATTGTAAGCACTTTGCTGTATTTCTCTGCATTTTAGAGGTTTTACAGACACTAAGGATTTAACGGTAAACTAATACACTAAACCAAACATTTTCGATTCAAGTTTTTTAAAGTTTATTGGTGGGGCACTATTAAAACTAATCAGAAATCATCCTGGGGGCCGCATGAAATCATCACTGGAGCTGCCATTTGAGACCCCTGATAGCTTTGCCTTACTGATTCATTTTTTATATAATAATTAGGTTATTTCATAATTGTTATTTAGTTTCCCTCAAAACATTCAGTTAGGAAAGGATAGCAGGGTCGACAAAATGCCAATGCAGCACCATAAAATGTAGGGAATAAAACAAAAAGGCTTAGTTACTTTGTAAGTGTTTATGCTCCATTTCCGGACCATCTCCAGTTTTTCCAGAGCTGGGTTCTTGAGGTCGTCGGAGAGAACCAGCGCTCCACTCTGAGGTTGTCCTTTCATTTGACCTAAACAACGATATAAATGAGAGTTAATGAATGAGAAAACTTTAAATGCAGAAGAGAATATTGTAATAGCTGTATAATAGATTCATGTACGATCCATTAGAGAAGGGAATCATTATGCTATAATGCATTACAATTAGAGAAGACATTATGGATCATCAATCAAGGTTTGGGACAGAGGAGAGGAGCGGTGCCAGTGATGTAAGGACAAAAGCTGCAGGAGATAGTAAGAAGAACCACAGCTAATGTTAGAGGTTTGAAAGTTTTATTTGGGTCAAAGAACTAAACACAGGAACAACAAACAAGGTAATCATCAAGTCTGATTTTTAGACTGAAAAAAAATTAAGGTCTTTCTAATCCTTCTCACCACAGATGTACGTATTTCTGTCTCATCTGTGAAAAATCTGAAGCACTAAAGTGGGAATTTTAAGATAGGATTACGCTTTTCTATGTCAAGTAGATTTTTTATAGAAAGTGACATGCACAACAATTTTGTACGCAAGCAATTTACAATTTAAAAATCCTTTAGTCTGCAGTCAGCTTTAAGAAGACTTTAAGGCTCCAGAGGGAACAATGGCTACCATGGAAATAATGGCAAATCCACCATATTTTTTGTCAGGTTTGCAAAACTTTTATAGAAATACATTAGCCAAAACAATATTAAAAAGCAAAGAAAAAAGCCTTGGAACACCTCAATAAACTGCTGAATCAATGCTGGTAAATGTATCTATCACTCTATCACGCTTTTTTGACATTACAGTACATTGCCCTGATAACCTCAGGTGTTTCTATCACACACCTGCTGAGGGGCAAAGTTTAAGTGTGGTTACTTTGCACGATACCAATCAGTGTTCCTTATAACTTCCAAACAACACCCGACAGTCTCTTCTTCACTCTCTCTATTCATTTGAAAGAGCAGTAATCATTCATTTCCAGTGCAAGCTCGCATAGACAGGAGACTAGAGGAAGTGACGACGAGAACACGTGATCCATGTGGCTTCAGCGTAGAATTCCAGAATACCCCTTCCCATTGTAAAGGTCCCATAAGTTCTGGCAGACCCTGTATCCGAATTAGTAAAAATACCCCCTTAATTCCCATCAATGAAAATCAATGAAATGAAAAAAAAAACAATTTGGATGCACTGATATGTTGTCTATATTTGAAGGGTGGTTGTGTTTAGTTGTTTTAGCTCAATTTTGAGAGCTGATTGATAACAATGTTGAACTAATAACAGAACTTTAGCTTGTCAATATATATAAATATATTATACAAAGATGTGCTTCACTGTTGAAGAAATGACAAAGTTTGAGAAAGCCCCACGTAAAGATTAGATTTGGTTACTAACTGATTGGTGTAAGTTAAAAGCAAAGACAGAAAAGCAATTAAATGACCCCACAAAAGCCATCCAAAAAGTGATTAAACATAGGTCCCTTGCTGTTAATGAAAAAGAGTAAATGCTAAGGTGTGTGTTAGAACCGTGCTTCCCCCTGCACACTGCTGCAGATACCTGTCTCAGCCTGACTACAGCTGGAGGAGCGAGCCAGTCGGCTAGCAACCACTGAGCTGGGAACTACCGGCGTCACTGGAGACGAGGGCAGGCTGGCTGACCCTGAGAAATACGTATTCACAATTATGTATCCATGCTGTATAATGTCTGCATAAAGAAGGAGTTTATTCATTCACATTTCTCTGCGTTCAGTTAATTGGTGTGCTTGTGTTACATAAATGTATTTTCAAACACATGTCTTCTATATTGGAAACAGGAAGTGTCAATAACATCAGAGGAAGAAATAATGACATTCAAATGGATGTGTATGTGATTCAAATTCAAATGTGCTGTTTTGTGACGAAAACAGACAAAGGCAGTGACAGGGACAGTACAATTCTGTGGTCACTGTCATTTTGAAAAACAAGTGAACTGTAAAAGAAAAAATATAGTACAAAACCAGCTTTTAAGCCATTCAATTGTTTTCGCTTCTCATTACCGCTCAAAGTTGTATTTAGATTGATTCATGCATGTTTGAATTTTGCTAAACCTCTGCTAATTCTTTGTATTCACATTTTCTTTTTCTTCTACACATGCGATTCAGCAACCATTCTTGTACAACTGACTAAATAAAATGTATCCTCTCTTCAGTGAACTGCTACCTGTAGTTGTCAGCTTTGTTCGGAAGAGAAACTTTTTTTTTTCAGCTTTGCAACATCAGATTGCAACATCTTGTTCACCTGCCCTAATAAGAAAAACTGGCCCGGTTGCAGTGCGTTCAGAATTTTCTTGACTCGAATGAACATTTTCTTCCTGTAATATATTATGTTCACTTTAAAATCTTGGCTTACTTGATTTACCCCAAAGTTTAGGTCAAACCGGAGTTTCAGGTCATGTGGACAGAACCTGCTCATGGTTCCCCAAATATACTTTAAAACTTGGCTTACAAAGTTATTGGACCCCAATTCAGGAATTGACTGTCTTTGTCTCTTCGCTCTTTGGATTCTGTGGATGCCATTAAAAGCATCTTAGGACTCACTTGTTTAAGTCAAGTGTTCGCGCCCTAAATCTGCGAATGTTATGACTGTATATTTTGTTCATTGTTGTTTAAGCTGTTTTTTATATTTATGTTTTTATTTGTTTCATGACTTTGCGTCCTGCAGCTTTTACAGAATATGGATTATTTGTGTACTTACAAATTATCAAGCTGACACATCACCATTTTGATGAAAAAAGTGGATTTGTGCAGCTTAACCAACTAGACGTGAGTCAAGGCTTACAATAATTAAGCTGCAGGTGAATTGATTTGCCTTTTAATCTGGTAAATAACTTAACTATCATCTGAAAACTATTTAAAACCTTTGTTACGATTGTGTATTTGTAATTTCATGTTTAAGTAGTACAGTGTACATGTCTTGCCCCAATAAACAGGAATATTTTTCTGAAGTGTTGAAATGTCAGTCACCTTTGAATGGTCCTGGTTCAACGACGCCCTCTGCTGTTGAAGAGAAGCTGTTTGGAGACACACAGGAGTCGGACAGGTTCAGAGCTCCAGGGCTGCCAGAATACGAGTCCTGGACAAAGAAATTCAAAACAGTTTAGATGAATATTCTATGTGCACATTATAAGGTACATCAGTGTAATCAGCCAATAACACTGCATATGTCTGGCACTAACTTGAAGTATGCTGTCCGGTGTTTCACATTAATAGAGGAAACTACGGTGGGCCACCATAAACTAATCTTTGCCCTAATAGATTAATAACAATAAACTAATGATACTTTATGTGTTTGAACAGTAGAGGCAAAAACCGACTTTTCTAGACCAAAATTGCACAAAATAAATACTAACATGGACCTCATGTACTACCATAGACTCTCGATAATCCTGTGAGAAAAACTGAAAGTTGATCATGTTCAAATGGCCTTCATTAAGTACAGGAGTAGATTAGTGTTTCCCAACACCAGCAAAATATTTTGTTGATTATTAGTAATTTGTCAATTGTGTTTTTGATCAGATTATAGCATAGAATGCAGTGTGAGACAAAGTTAGGTGTGCATTGCCTCTAATCTGGCGATATGATTGCAATTTTACAAAGTGAAAACTATTAAAGGGACTGTACCTGATTTTGCATCCTAAAATGTAAACAAACAAATAATTAATTTTAACCTTTTTTTCAGGCTACATGATTTCCTCACATAGCTAATGCATTCTGAGCTTCAGAATTGTTCATCATGATGAGTTTTAATGTTTTTTCACAGCTTTTAACAGCGAAGTGAGTCACTATGCTAACAACAGTTAGCCACAATGCTAAAAACAAAAACAGAAAAAGCTGCACACAAACGGGATTTATTAGACATAGCAGACTTTGGAACTAATTTCCACCTGATTAGATAATTAACAAGGCATCAGTGCTAGGGGAAATTGCTTTTAAGTTATCTTGTTGCAAAAAAATCGAGTACAGTCCCTTTAATTTGGTTTGTTTTGATAAATAACATTTTTTATTATACACATAAGTTACAAAGATGATCAAGTTTCTAAAAACAATAACCCACTTGTGTCTTTTTATAGTCATATGAGATGATCATTTTTGTTACAAAGATTAACATATATAAATCAATATAGGATTGATATTTTCGGTTCTTAGTCTTATTTAAAGCAAAACTAAACCCCTTAAAATTTGCCCAAAACCACCTTTTAAAAAGAGTTGGTATACTACGCAGTGCTGGAGATCTAAAAGTGAAATTGAACCACTGAGTCTGATGGTATAAGAAGCAGTGTGATTGGTCAGAACAGATATCTGATATCAGTAGGTGTTTTCTAATTGAATATTCACTGATCAAAGCAGAGGTCAAATTTGACTTTTTTTTTTTTTGAAAGCTGTAAATGTGTCTAGTTTACATAAAAATTGAATTAAAAACACACACTTAACACGGTGAAAATAAAAATTGTAAAAATAAAATTTACTGTTAAATTTCACGTTAAGCTGCTTCACTGTACTAACAGCTGGAGTTCCTGAGGGTGACGATGATACTTTTTTGCTAAACCTGAAAATCAGGACTAAGAAATGTTGCTTTTGTGTGTTTTTTTCAACACAAACTAATTTAAGTTTCTGTATGCCACATATTCATGTGTTCAGTGTAAAATGTGAGTCAACCTGCTGCAGTCCTCACCCTGTGGAAGACCTGGTCTGGGCTCTGGTCTAGCTCTCCGTTTGTGGTGACAGGGATCTCCGCGGCTGAACTCCTGTGTGCGTCCTCAGCCATGGTGCTTTCCTGTAACCACAGAGCACACACACACACAGTCAGGCTTCTCTGTTGTATGTAAGAGAGAACTACACACAATATACATCACACCACAGAGAAGAGAAGCCATCTGCTGGACACTCACAAAAAACTTGATCAGGTCAGGTGATTGGGTCATTAGTGTGGACAAAACGTTAACAAACTGCTTTACCTCAAGTAAAATGTTTGTGTAATAAATAAACTTTATAAGTGTGTAACTGCAAACTCCACAATTTATTTGAACATTTACTTTTCCCAGCTCTCTGTGATAGGTGAGGGTTTTGTGCACTTTTCATCGGCACCAGAAATGAGAATACTGCCACTTAAAGCCCTACTTTTCATCATCCAAGAGATTCCTAAAATAAATATGTTTATAAAATATTTCACATAACTTCTACTGATTTACTTTACTTTCATGTTTTTTTTTGTTTTTTTTTTACAAATAAACAACATACCCGTCAAAAAATTTGGAAATTAATGATATAGTAATGAGAGTTTTGAACACAAAACAAACAAATATTGAGGGCCATCCTATCTAATTTCTATTATGATTCCAATAATATATCTGGATGAAACGATAACTTGAGCAATAATAAATTATTAACTCTTTAGGCACTGGAGTTTTTCAGTTGAAATACCTTTTAACATTACGTTAAAACCTTCTCAACAGAAAATCCAAACTGATATTTCACTGTATTAATTTATAAAACTACTGCTACAGATTGAGTTTAGCTTTTTTTTTTGTATCAGAAACAGAAAACCTCGAGTCAGAATTGCTCTTTTGCACTTAAAGGGTTAAGAGTTCATAAGATGTAAACAGTAAAGACAGTACATGTATATTGACAGTACATGTATACTGACAGTTGTATTGTTGGCCGTGTGCTTGCTGCATACTTGGTGTTACTCCACAGAGCCACAGGGTGGAGACAACAGTTGTTTGGCAATAACAAGCACAACGTGGCTCTCCTCCCAGGCATGAATACAGCTGCTCTATTGCACTGTGGACTTGACAACTAGGACATTCTCTTATAGCAGGTCACCACAATCAAAGGTTACAGGAAGTCATTTTGGTTAAGATATAATAACCACACATATCTATAAAGATTCTGCATTGTCATGTTCACTTTAGCTATGCAATACTATACTACTATATTTTTGTTTAAAGATGAGACAAATGGTTTCATATGTTATCATAGCAGGATAGAAACCCATAACATTTATTGGAATTGCAATTTTAAAAGCAGCTGCGCAGAAAATAATGATAAAAATTATTAGTATTGTTAATATCCAAACTCCTATAAATTTTGAAAAATTTTCTGTAGGTCTTTATTTGATCAATTCATTGTGACTTTATCAACATACAGTTTTTATACATCCAACTAATGGTTTTAGTGGGATTAGAAAAAATTGGAGCAAATTTTGAAGGTTTTTTTCTCAACACCATTTTTACATGTGAATGCCAAATTGTACTTCTCTCTACAGAATTTTATTTTTGCCTGAAATCCTGTCAGCTTGTGATTTAGAACGTCTAGGTCAGACATTTGGTCAAATCATACAGATTTCAAAAAGCTATAACCAATTTTTTGCCATCTTCAAAATGTAAGCAAATAGAAATATAAACATATACTTTTTTTACAATAGTAATTTTTCTGAATTATGCATTCTTAGTCAATGCAAATGCAAATATTAGAGCCTTTGAAGGTTTAATAGCTCAAGTTATATTAGAATTTGCTTTGCAGCCCCCATTTTGGGAACCACTGGTCTAGAGTGTTCCCCCGCCTAAGGCCCAAAGTCACTAAGACAGGCTCCAGCCACTGGCAACCCCTAACGGAAACAAATGATAAAAATTAATGGAATGAACTCCAAGTTCATTCACAGTAATAATAATTGTAAAAAGTCTTTCTTAAACAATATATCGAAGTTATTTTTATGATTTTTATCTTGCTTTGATGCATAATAATAGTTGAAACTCAAATAGATTTTTTATGTGTGCAGTACAACATGAAACCAAGAATGATTTTAGTACTACAGCCTTGGTTTTTTTCCACTATAAACTAACATCATCAAACGCCAACCCTAAGTAAAAATAGCCTTATCTGCCATCCAACAACTATCAGTAAGGACACATAAATCCAATGCCAATCTCTCCTGTTTTATGATTTTTTATACCCTATTACACAGCACTTCCTGCTTTTAGAGCTCCAAGGCTGGACATGATAAAAAGGGCGTGTCCTCCTGAGTTTGCATCTCAACACATCTTTTACATGATATCAGCTATAGTGATCTTGACACAGCAGACTATAGGTTTTGTGCTGCTGCTGCTGACATTTATATCCATGTGAACATAAGCGTTCACGTGGAAGTGTCCTGTAACCGACTCATAAATGTTTTACGGTCACATGATGCCCGCTCTCGGCTGCAACAGTATACCAAGATCTGCACTGTTCTAGAACCAGGAAACTGCTGATAACAAAGCAGAGCTGCAAGTGTAAAAAGTAGCTTGTAAAGACATGTCTCGAGTTACACAATAAAATCTAATACAAAATGTTTCAGACTAAGATTTTGAACTTAGCAACAGTACATGCAAAGCTGACTTATATAACACATTCACAATAACCAAGTCTGCAATTAGCAATTAGGGGTAAAGATTAAGATATATAGATATATATAAACATTTTTTTGCATTATTGTTTAACGCGTTCACTTTCTCTGCCCACTCTATGTCAGTCTTCTTCATAACTTGAGTGACTGGATTAAGGTCGAGGAATACCTACAGGAGTTTTAAATTGAAGAAAGTGTTACTGTCCTTTCAGTCTTCTCTCTGAAGCCTCAATCAAGTTGCAATTTGGAGTAATTATTACTAAGATCTGATTTTTTAAAGTCACATTAATGCAATTACTTCAACATCTTTTAACCATTTGAAAAACATGGCCAAAATGTTTAATATAGTGTCTAAACTGGAGAGACTTATTCATGCATTGTCTCTAGTAACTAGAGACAAATGCATGAATGCAAGGCCGGTCTGCTCACCGGCCTTGCATCAAAAGGCCATGGAGAGACATGTTAGTGCCTTATGATTCTGAATCATCTCAGACCTCGGGGACCAGCCTCCTGCTGGTGCTAGAGTCAGAACTAAACATGGACCGGTCTGCTGCTGGTGCCAGAGTCAAAACTAAACATGGACCGGTCTGCTGCTGGTGCTAGAGTCAGGACTAACATGGACGGTCTGCTGCTGGTGCTAGAGTCAGGACTAAGCATGGACCGGTCCGCTGCTAGGTGCCAGAGTTGGACTAAACATGGACCGTCTGCTGCTGGTGCTAGAGTCAGGACTAAACATGGACCGGTCTGCTGCTGGTGCTAGAGTCAGGACTAAACATGGACCGGTCTGCTGCTGGTGCTAGAGTCAGGACTAAACATGGACCTGGTCTGTGCTGGTGCCAGAGTCAAGACTAAGCATGGACCGGGTCTGTTGCTGGTGGCCAGAGGTCAAGGACTAAGCATGGGCCGGTCTGTGCTGGTGCCAGAGTCAGACTAAACATGGACCGGTCCTGCTGGTGCCAGAGTGAGGACTAAACATGGACCGGCCTCCTTGCTGGTGCCAGAGTGAGGACTAAACATGGACCGGCCTCCTGCTGGTGCCAGAGTGAGGACTAAACATGGACCGGTCTGCTGCTGGTGCCAGAGTCAAGACTAAGCATGGACGGTCAGCTGCTGGTGCCAGAGTCAAGACTAAGCATGGACCGGTCTGCTGCTGTGCCAGAGTCAAGACTAACATGGACGGTCTGCTGCTGGTGCTAGAGTCAAGACTAAGCATGGACCGCTCGCTGCTGATGCCAGAGTCAGTACTAAACATGGACCGGTCGCTGCTGGAGCCAGAATCAGTACTAAACATGACCGGTCTGCTGCTGGTGCTAGAGTCAAAACTAAACATGGACCAACCTCCTGCCGGTGAAAGAGTCAGTACTTAACATCTGTTATAACTTAGGGGTGGGGCAAAAGACACAGTTCCCACAAGACAAGATGTAGCAGCTGATAGTGTAATTCTAAGTGACAATGTAATAATGGCCAATGACACTTTGTAAAAAAAAGAATAACCGTCCAATAACACAAAAACGTGGGTCATTGTCGTGTTGGTTTAAATAATTACGATATTATTAGTAGAAATGCACTGATACAATACTGGAATTGGATCATTTTGGTGTAACGTGTATCGTTTCACGTGATTTTGGTTCAGCTAAAGTGCTGGTTGTACCTTAAACTGGTCATAACAAGACTATTCCTGAAATGAATTGAAGGACCACATAATGCTTAAAATGTCACTCTTGTTTTGTCTGTGTTCTTTATTACACAATGCAGTTTTAAAGTAGTTTTGATAAAACTCAAGATTATTGTTGTTCAAATGAGTTTTGATTCTGTATCAGATTTTAGACACTTCTGACAACTCTAGTAAGTCGTTATTGCACAACACAGTTTCATAACTACTGAGTTCACAAGATTTCAAGAAGACAAGTATAGTAGTATAAAACAAATATTTTCAGTCCCTACACTGGTTCATTTGATAATGGGCAAATACTTAAAGTCAAATTGCTGTATCTGTGCATTCATAATTATAATTAATAAGCATACTAGTATTTTTACATAAGCAAATAGTGTGTGTTTTTATTTGGTCAAATAGTTACTAAATATTATTTTTTTATTTTAAGCCTAGTTGGGTTAAAACAGAATAGTTTAATGAAAAAAAATGTTTATGCACATCATAACATTTTTAAAGAGCAATTCAAGAAAGTGCTTGAGTTCATATTGAAAAACAACACTTATCAAAGCTTGTGCTGCAGCCAAAGTCATAGAAAAAACTTTACTTAAAGATATGTTAATTTTATAATCAAAGCTGCAGACTAAGAAATGGAAAGAGATAAAACAAGTCTTACTGCTTCTTCCAAAACTGTCAGTGTGACTCTCCTGTCTATAGAACTGTCCAAAAAACTGGCTTATCAAACACTGGCCAAAATTAAGATTGATGGCCGATATGCAAAAAATAGAAATATCGGCTGGACATCATATTGACTGCACACTACAGTATATCGGCCTGTCTCGAGTTATTATTTGTTAATAGATGACCATTTTTGGACGTTATTAGGCTATGGACAAAAATGGCAAATTTTATTGTATTTTTGGCAGCCAAGTATTTTTAATAACCCAAAATGAACACATTACGAATTGCAAAAACTGCACAAAGAAAAAGCTAACTGCATTAGTTGTTGAGTAAATTTATAACAAATATAATCTTTCCTTGATTAGCCATGTGAAATTAAAATTGTGTTTTTTTATTGATTATGAATGTGCTGAAAGGAGCCGGAATACGGATGGAAATTGGCTGTCAAGCTATAGTCCTGTACAAGCATCTCTGCTTTTAAGCCTAATGTAATTGTACATAGTGCTAATAAATGAATGAATCACCAAGTACTTATCGATTGTAACAAGACAAAATTAAGACCAGTCACTTGAACAAGACAGGACATTACTTTTTTTTAACTACAACTTCCTATGAGGACCAATGTTTACCTATTTTTGTCCAGGTAAACACAAAACATAAGAAAGAGATCAGTTTTAACATGTATGCACACTGCTGTGGCAATTTAGAGAACCACATCCTTTAAGTGGCAGCAAACCCATTAACGTCATCGCAGTAAACAATAGGCAGCAAAGTCATTAAGTCAATATGTCAAGTCAATCTTTTTACAATCCCAGAGAGACTGTTTCCTGGTTACAACTTCTGCTCTGACGTGGGACAGGATGAATGGGTACAAAGAGTGACACAACTATGAAAACAGTCGACTCAGCCTGTAGCAGGAAAAGTCACATTTGAACCAGTTTCCACAGTAGGGCATTAAAGATCTGTGTCATATTAATTTACATGTGTGCTACCTAAAATCAACAGAATACAATGCATTGATTGAAATTAGGATTGGGTAATATTGTGATAAAAGTTGAATTCTCGATTTGATGAGTATGTCTGTTCAAATACAGATGATTTTTTCTAACCTTCTCTTATTGGCCAATCTCAGTTGCCAAGTCTGCTTTTAAATAGCAACTTTGGGCTTCTTAGAAAGTTGTTTATTTGTTTGTGAAAGTTTGTGTTTTTGTTGCATTTTTTGGACTTGATACTGGGCTACACTGTCACTTCATATGTGCTGATTTGGGGGCATTTTTTAAGTTTTATCGACAAAAAAGATATTTATTTATGACTGAAACATAGATTTTTGTCATATTTTATATCTAAAACCATTAACATGTTTTGGCAGCAACGACAATGATCTAATTACATTATTATTTTGACTATTTCCCCTGCCGAGGACTGATATTTCTGTCTTTGGCCTTTTATTATTTTGCGGCAATAGAGGGTTATATGATGCACGTGCTGACTTTGTCTACAATCAAATACATAATGCAGTTCCACAGATTCACCAGCAGATGGCGGAATTGGTGAGCACAGTTTTATGTGATCAACTGGATCCGGAGGCTGGTTTTCTTTTCAATCGCACTCCAGACACAAAACGTTGGACCGAATAAAATTGAAAGAGGCTGAATTTAATTTTCATCAGAAAGTAGAAAACTGATGTGCTGCATTCTCGAGTGCATTCTTGACTGTGACAAACTTGTATTTTTTTATCCTAAAGACATTATTTCCTTCTAGTTGTCCATATTCTTTCTCCAAAATGTAAAACAAAGACTTGGCTGCTTGTTCCTCTCTGAAAATCTGGCAACACTGGGCAGCATTTGTCCTGCTCTGAGTGAATAATAGCTGGATTTAACTTTCTGAAAACGCAGGTGATTTTAAATACCTCAAAGGTAACTGGATAATACAACACATGATTAAATATATTTAATTAATATATAACAATAACAACCAAGCCTAACTGAAATGGCTTTACTCCGCGCATGACTAATATGGATAATGGATCAAATCAAAGTGTTATTTAACTGTAAATACATACATTAAGTAATGAGAGAATAAAATCTCAAAGATGGGTAACATCAGCCAGTAAAGAGTCTTATTATATTCAATAAAGGAGTCCTATTGTGATTTTTCTGTATATTTAGGAAAAACTATGGCAAGTAGATCAATAATTTACACTTTGTTCATTGCAAAACACAAAAATTATGTGAAACGGCTTAGAAATAGAAACAAATTCATTTGACTTCCTGTTCAGAACGGCAGAACTCACAAGCCCTGCATCTTCATTGTAAAAATCACAGATTTTAAACAAAAAAAATATTTCTTTTTTGTTAGAAAGTGTCTACATGACCATTTGAAACCTACAGCTTTTACTCACAATCCTATTTTTTGTGAAATCACAATTAAATACAGACAAGTGGGCGGGGATAGGTGGTAGGTGAAGACAGGGATTTCCTGAGCACTGGAGCATCAGCTGCAGGACAATAGACCCCTTGCATGTTAGTAAACATTGCGTCAAATTCTGTGGGCGGAGCTTAGCCGGAGGCAAAAGACGACGTTACGTCCATCTAAACCAGTGTAAACTAGCACGTTTTTGGGGGATTTTTAAACACAAAAGTAGAAAACATGTCAAATTCTGATAGAAACGGTCAGGATATATATCGTAACTTACTCTGTGGGACTTGACGCAAACTTTGGTGGATTACTTTTGACGGATCGAAGCATTTGGTCTGAGCTCGTGTGGTTCGTCTTGGATCAGGATCTGCTCCTTCACGTGACTGAAGAGGTGATTTTTACTTTTGTTTGAGGTTCGTTTTACTTCGCTAAACCTAGTGGTGTCTAAAATGCTTCTTTTACCAGTTTATCCGTGTCTTGAAGCTAAAGCTAAATATGCTAATGTGTACACCTCCCGTTATTAGTGCTTCAGAGACACAACATTTAATAGTAATTATTTTAAGATTAATTTAGTCCAACAAAATTGGTTGCCTGTAGCTTTGAAAATCTGTTAGCTCTCGTCAAAGGCTTTGTAAAGTAGAAAATAAGGGTCTTGTGTGTAAAAACTGAATGATTGACAACAGTACAGTTTTAGCTAGAATTCTAAATAAAACAGATCAGTTTGAACATCAAACTTCACGTGTACGTCTGGGTAAGGTCAGGCTAACTTAGACACAAAGGTCTTAGTCACTGTTCACAACAAAACGACATTTTAACCACGATAAAACTTCGAACTTTTAATGCGTCGGCTGTGAGTTTTCGTCTTTTTTGCCTCCAGCTGGAGCTGTGACGTCACTGTGACGTGGCATGAAAAGGGTCTATACAAGATTACTCAAACATGTATGAAGCAATCCAAAGACAACTTTTAGTAAACTAATGAGAGAACATTGTTGTAACCGGGTTAAAAGTAGAAAAGTAAATTTTACACAATGGGTCCCCTTTAACAGCCTGATAATAATGACCTAACTGATAACTAGAGCTGCAGTTCTTTAGTCGTTTAGTCGATTAATCGGTCGATGGATTCATGGTTATTATAAGGTTTTTGTCTTCAACAGTAACAGAATCATTGGTCTGAACTTTATATAAACACTGTTTCCTCTTCATTTTCTGCATAAACTATAGTTTTTGCATGAACTTCAGTTATTATTCGTCTTTATGAGAAAGGTTTCTTGCAGAGTTGTCACAAACATGATTTTGATTCTGAGGAATAAACTTGATTCTCGATCCCACAATGAGAATTAGAATGAACTTTCAAGAAAGTCCGATTTTTATTCAATGGACTGACATTTTCAACACAAAATCCAAGTTTATGATCAACATTTTCAAAACCAGTTTTGATGAAACTCAAGATTATTTTAAAACTTTTCAGATTTTTTATTTATGTTTTTTTTTTGCAGAAAATATCAGATTTTGTTCAAATGTTTGTCCTGTTAATGTCTTCTATTTGTTCAAACAAGTATCTAATATCGGCACCAGTTTTAACATTAATGTGCACTTTTGATAACTCTAATTTTAGCTTCAGAGTTGTTGCCACGCCCCCTTTTTAGTAGATTAATCGGTCGATGGGACATGTTTTTAGTCGACTAAAAATTTCTTTTGTCGACTACAGTCCTACTGATAACATAACAAACAGAAACCCACTAAAATTTAGTGTCGATACTCGATCATATTCCATTGTATCGGACCGGAATTACAAAAGTGACAATTATCAATATCTGCACTTTCCATTCCTGGTAAGTATAGTGCAAAATGGGGGGCAAGATCAGGGAGGATATACACCAAATTGTCAGAGCAGAAGACAATAGCTTTGAATGGTTTATTAGATTATTAGAATAGTTAGAACACTAGCTGATGAGGCTTGGGAACAGCAAACAGAAGCCAGAAGAGTCACATTCCAGGACTACAATAAGAGCAAGAATGTGCAGTCAGGAGCTCAGTATCTGGGACCAAACCATGTGACCAGCTGCACCATGTGACCGGCAGTGAGCCTTAAAAACTGGCATGTGTGCAACTTACACATGGGCCACTAAGACTAGGACAATCAAGCTCATGTAGTAAATGTTGATGCATACAAAATGAGATTTAATGCTAAAAGATTTCAGTAGCACATCGAACTGTAGTGTAATTAGCTATTTAATTAAAAATATTTATCTTATGCATACTATATTAATGCAAATTCATTCTATATTTAAATGTACTGAGATGTAGTTGACAAAAGAAGTTCTTGTTTGACAAAAGACAAGTCCTGCTGCAGTCAGCTAAAAAGAGGGCGTGGCAAAAGTTCTCAAAATTAATCAATGTCTTTATGAACTGATGACTTAACAAGCACAAACTGCAGTCAGAAGGTTACAACTGTACTGTAAGAGTTCACTCAAAAATAACTATTATTACAAACAACACTTTGAAACATGCATTCTTCATATTTATGATTTCAAGCTTGAAAACCAAATAAAAGCTGTGGTGAAGTCTAGCTTCTTTCACATTAGACAATTGGCCAAGATTAAGTCCACTGCTTCCAAGCCTTATTTTGAAGTTCTTATCCATGCTTTGAATTAGTGTTGCACCAATTCGATACTGAGATCGAATTTCAGCACCAATTCATGACATTTTGCTGACTTGAGTATTGATACTTTGATTACTACTCGATTGGATTTTTGGAACACTCTGTACACTAAAGTTAGTCAAGCCTTCCTTAGGCGTCTGGAACTTGTGCAAAATGCAGCAGTACAACTTTTAACCGTCATGACTGTATTTCTCCTATTCAGGCTTTTTTCCACTGGCTGCCTGTGCATTTTCGAATAGATTTTAAAATCATATTACTGGTGTTTGTTTTTAAATGTTTACATGGCCTTGCTCCTCTGTATTTCTGACCTGATCCAGCCATTCAGACCTGCTCGTGCTCTCAGGTGGGCCGATGAGCTGATCCTGACAGTACCAAAACACAAAAGCAAGCAGAGAGAAAATTGGGCTTTTTCAGTGTCTAGCCCTCGCTCTGGAACAACCTGCATCTGTATATCAGACAGACCGATTCACTGAATGTTTTTATGTCTCCTTTAGAAACGTAGTTTTATTCTTTGGAATGAGCTATTTTCTGTTGACTATGTTTTCAACTAGGGCTGTCAGTTTGATCACGTTTATCGCGTTAAGGCAAAACTATTTTAACTAATATTTTTCTTAGTGCAAATTAATTGCATACTTATTTTTCATCATTGAAGCGCTCTAATGGCACAAGTTTCATTGGAAAACAGTACCAAATAGAAAGAGTCTTAGACAAAGTAGACTTTGTAACTTTTTTTCACTCAGTCGCACCACTGTTTGAGCAATGTTGCTGAAAATATCCAATAAATAGTCTTTTAAAACGCCGGCTAAAATCTTTGAAATTCACATTTTGGCCACGGCTCTACTAGTAGCAACTAACACTTCCTGTGGCTCCTACACAATGAAAGCCTCATAATGTCCAGCTGCAGAAAGTGATGTATTGTAAAAGAGCAGTGTAATAAATGCTTATAATGACATAATGTTATGGGAGGCCTACAAAACATTGTTCCACTTCAAGAGAGAAATACATTCTACAAATAAAGACATAATAAAAAGAAATTAAAGTAAATACATTATTAGAATGTAAAATGCATTTTAAAAATGTACAACTAAAAATAAAAAACAATTAATTTAATTCAAGACAATCATGCAATTAAAATTTTTATTCGCTTAACAGCCTTAGTTTTAACCTGGACTGTTTTATTATTTTTCACTGTTTTATGCAACATATGCAGGAGTTTGGTTTTGTTTTTAAAGCGCTTTATAAATAAAGTTTGATTGATTGAATGAAATTTGAAATATGTTTGTGACTTGCACTTTTAGCAGCTGTTTTAAGTTACTCTAACGCATTGCCATTTGGATTTCTCGCCAGTAAAATGGGAAGTAAAATGACTTTTTACCTTTTCAGATGTCCAGTTCAGTTCCTACTGTAAGAGCACTGTTTTTATGCAAATACAGAAATATTCTATGCGCTGGTTGTTCACAGTTCACCCCAGTATAACATCCGCTCTCACACAAACTTCTGTTAACAGCAACAATTGAGTTCTGCTTTAGCACTTACCTCAGCTCTGACACTTACCATTTCACTGTAAACGTGAACAAATATTAACAACAATAATCAAATCACTTAAATGAATTTGGAGCATTGGATCTTCTCAACAATCACATTTCAAGCAGGCATTGGTAAAAGCAGAGAAAATAATGGACAGATTGTGTTTTTTCCATTTAGACCACACACATCACAGAGAAATCATCAAAGCCAGAGCGATAAAAGGAAGCTACCACCAAGCTACACAAAAACAGCTCGCAAACCGCCACCACAGCTATTCTACCGTCTGAAGGCCGCAATCATTAAAGAGGAAAAGTCTGACCAGCGGACGCAAAAATGCAAGGTTTTCAACAGAGTGGTATGATACAAGTCGGTATGGCAGGCTGGAATTAGAGTTTCTGCTGGATGAGAGATGCAGCTGTTGACAATCATAGAATAAATGTCACGAAATGTATGTAATTTAGAGTAAAGTTTAGACATTGGAGGAATAAAAATGTTTTGCTTATGTTGAGGAAATATACAGTATATTGAAAGCTGGTTTTGTTTATATTATTATTAATATAATATAAATATTATATATTTATATTTTTATTACTATTATATAATAGTTGCAATGTTGAAAAGTTGTTGATGTTTGCAGCTTCTGATGTTTCATAAAAATAAAAAAATAAATAAATTTCAGTGGTGTAGTCCTTGAGTTGATTGATTGGTTGTTGAAGTCATAGTCAACCAAAGATTTTATCAGTTGACTAATTATTTTATTTAGATTCTAAGAATTGATATTGAACAGCAACAAAAAGTAGTAGATTAGCTGAAGATTTGTCAGCAAATCATTTTACTAATCTGGCCTCCTTTTTTCATTTTCTGAATAATTGCAGTTTTTGCTAGAGATCGGCCAATATATCGACCGGCCTATATTTGGAAAGATCATAATATCAGACATCGGCCTCAATTTTGGTCAAGGTCGATTTTTTTATTTATTTTTATATTAAATATATATATATTTAATTTCTTTATAGTTATTCAGTTTCCCATTTTCGTAATGAAAGAAACTAGAAAACAATAATTATCGGAAAGAAAAAGTTAGTTTTTTGATCAGGCACCGCTTAAAGCGAGGCAGCAGAAGAAGAGAGAAAAAAATACATCAAATAAGTGGATTGCCATTGTGCCTATGTAATGTTAATAAATGTTTATCAAGTAATATACATGTGTATTATTCATTAGACAGAATTTTAAGTATGTACTTTTATTTTTTTATTTATCTGTATTTGTTGTCCTGCTGCATTTAAAATGTATATATTGGCCTTAAAATCAGCCTAAAATATTGGCCACTGCATCGGCTGTCCAAACCCTATAAAAATCGGCATCGGCCACCCAAAAACCCGTATTGGTCGATCTCTAGTTTTTGCATGAACTTCATAACAGTTTTAGTTTTTTTTTTTTTTGTTTTTTTTTTTAGCACAGTTCGAGTGCAGGGTTAGCTAAATGGCCAGGTCAGAATATATTTGAAACTTCTGAGATTTTGCCAGACATGCCAGTATGCTAGCGGCAATTAGCCACAATGCTAACAACAGACAAGCTTAGTGGAGTTTAGTGAACAAGTGGAACATTATTGATGTAGACAAGACATTGTAGTTATTTTACTGTTAAAAAAAAAGTGTAAAAAAGCATGATGTCTTTTCTATGGTAATTTTGCTTAGCATGCATTCAAATTGATTGTGGCAAAAACTGAACTGAAAATAAATTAAGTTTAATTAAATTTAGTAGTCAGAATTAGTATTAATTTGACTTCTATGGCACGATAAAGTCTTGTTTATGCATTCCGTGTTGATTTGTAAAAGACAATTTGGTAATGATTGTTAATCTTTCTGATCAGCCAGACAAAAATATCAAAAAAATACAGTGTAGCACCATACCACAATGTTGAAAAACTGCTCATTTACAGTCTCAAAGATTTTAAGCAAAGAACCCGCCACCATAAGCAAACAGCCACGACCCAGCAGACACTGGCACAGAACCACAGCTACAAACGGCTAACCAAGCCAAGTGCTTCCACGTCACCTTGGTTTCTGCCAGCGCATCTCCACTTCCTCTGGCAATCCTGGCGTTTCTCTGCCATCAGCTGCAAGTCCCTCATCACCACTACCGCGTACAACTACTCCTAACTCCTTCTGAATGCCACCTTCTTCTGTTCCCTGCCCAACTTTTTCCCGTCTTCAATCTCTTCTTCACTATCTATGTTCACGTCATAAAGCTCATTGTCCTCTGTGCTATCCTCAACGCTGTCTGCATTGTCCTCACTCAGACTCTGCTCTGCCCTGTCATCCTCCACACATCCAGCTGAGGCTCCTCTGCAGAGGTCTTCCCCGACTCAGCCTCAAGACTAACATCGGCCATACCTGAAAACAAACAGATGACAGTGCATAAACGGGTTCCAGTGTTCTTTAGCTGTCTTAGTTTTAGGGCTGCAAGTTAATCGATTAATATAACAATTGAATAGTCATCTACTTGTCTGTTTAGGTAACAAAACATGCCCTGAACTGAAAAAAAGAACGTTTTACATCTCCAATTGGGCAGCAAAGACCTAGAAGATGTGTAAATTTATTACTGCTTTTACTAGAAAAAAACATAATCTTGTATAAGTCAGTGTTACTAGTAAAAACAACCTTAATCTTGATTTGAGTTAATGTTAACTAAAGTCTAATATATCTAGATTTTTATGTGATTTTTTCAAGTACAGCAGCATTTTCTTCTAATTTCAAATGAGAAAATGCTTATCTACATTTTTCTGATTGTTAAATAGCAAATCATATTTGAAGGCAATAAAAATCTTAATTCAATCAGTGGCGAAATCATGTTCTAATTTAATTATAGGCTATTTTCCCCCGTGTAGATGAAAAGCTATTTTGTCTGTAAACGTACACCTCCAAAACAACCTCAAGCGACAATACTTTACAGTGTTTCCCACAAGTTTATGAAGAGATCATGGTGGTACAGTGGTCCATGTTTGAATATATTTTATTTCATTCAATTTTTGGAGCATAAAAGTCACTTACTGCCCCTAATGATCAAAAACTTTGCTTATAGATTAAATATAACTCCTCATCTATTTTTATTGCAATGCAACCAGCTTCAAGTATTATCATATCCTCATCAACCTAATGTTTTAGACTATGGGGCAAAAATTAGACTATGGGGGCCGCCATAGTCTTCTCTATGAATGGGAAACACTGCTATGTCTGGATAGAAATAAAATCTTGTAGTCACGTGATTTTGTGTTCAAATCAATTAATCGACCTGTTACCTCTTTTTGTAGCATTTTTTTTCTATAAACGATAATTCGATATTCAGTTTTTGGATATCTTCAAAAAAATTATAGTTGTTATCTAAAACTCTATATATTCGCACATCTCTACTTGTAGCTTTGTAAAGTACTGTAATTATTTTACATGTGCCAGCAGTAGATCAGTAGAGACAATAAATACATTTTATATTCAAAACTTGTATTCAAAATAAATATTCAAACATGAATTACTTGGATCACTTGTACCATCAGCAGAGAACCCTGATGTCTATGCATAATTCCTAAGCTATTACAAAGTAACAAGATTCTAAACAGGGGTCAAAATGTGAGTGGATAAATCTTTTTTTTTATTTTTGGTAACACAGATAAATGTATTACCTTTCCTAAATTTCTTTCCAAACTGCTTCTTGACTTGAGTAAAATTGTGAGAAGTAAACCCCAGCTAGTCATGACAAAAATGAATATCTTGATCATTTTTGGACGAATCTCGATTACGATAATTGAACATATTTTGTCAGTTCAACATAAATGAGTTAAAATCTGTGTTCAAAATAGTTACACTGGAAAAACAACAACCTTAAATATTCTAATGAGTTTAAAATTGATTGAATCACGTAGTGTTTAATGTGATTTGAGCGTGATTGACAAAAGAGCAGCAATCACCCATTATAAAACTAATTTTCCTGTTTATTAAAGCTCTTTGAAAATGCTTATTGCACAAATTTTGATACAATATATATTTAAACTTGTCTTGTTTTTAGGAGTACATCATCACTTTAATTTTTTTTTTTGTGTGTGAATTAGTTCGTTTGCAGCATGTTTTTACTGTACAATATACTCGATATTACATTTTTGCATACCTTCAAAACGATATTATCTAAAATTCGATATATTGCCCAGCTCTAGTACTTAGTATCTATTTTAGTTTGTTTGATGTTAATTTCATCTGGAGAAGATATATATGACAATTGCCTGAAAAAGCAATGTGGTTATTTTTATTATATCTTTTTTTCTAAACACTTCCCATAATTTTGAAATATGTTATAACAATCTGAAAAACATTAAATACATAATTTTATGGTTATTATTTCAAAAGATCAAAAACATTAAAGAAACCACATTAAAATGCACCATGCTTATATTAACCCTTGTTGCTCTGTTAACATAAAAATAGTACATTCTTTTCTACTTTGCACTCAGTCATACTCCATGTCAAAGATTTTCGCAGCAGATAAGTTAAAAGTAGGCTAACTCTTCAGTGTACAAGGAACAGGTTCCACTACTATACAATAGGTAAGTAAATGACCTGTTGCATCAACCTTTGCATCAAAAACCACGTGACCATCTTAATAAACTCTATATCACACGTAATCCATAAGACATGACACAACAAATCACGTTTAACTCTGCAAAAATAACATTTCAGCTGCTATAAATGCGTCAGTGCAAGTTGTGTTGGAGCAAGGATGCAGCTTAGGATGAGGAAGCTTGGTAGACGTGACTTGATGATGCTAAAATGCTAAAGCGCGCAATGTTAAAGAATTAAACATTAGCTCTATGTTAAAGTGGTTATTTAAAATGGCTAAGTTGCTTGTTAAAGTAAATGATGATGATCAGAAGTTAGAATTACCCGTCTTGGTCCGTGGCTAACTCTTGATCGCTAGCTGTCAGCAGATAGTTAGCTGCTGCTGTACAAACTGTGGTCCGTGTTGTGTAGCGGGTTACGGCGTTTCCCACAAGGACAGCACGCTTCGCTCCAGATCATCAAACAGTACATGAAAAACAAGACCTGCTAATGTATCATCCGTGTCCTTTTACTCTTTGCGGTCAGCCACAACGGACTTTCTCTTGCTCGAACCCCGGAAAGAAGACTGGTCCACTGCGGGGCCCTCGGGTGTCATCCGTGTTCAAACTACAGCACATTTGGCTGATCAAGTGTGCCCCCGCGCGTTGACTTTGAAAAAGTGCAGCTTTCCTATGTATTTATTTATTGTTATTTATTCATAAATTAGTTTGGTCGCACATTTGGTTTCACATTTACTTAATATTCTTAGTGTTTATGGAGTAACATAAAACAGCGGAGAATTAAATACTTACCGGTTTGCTCTATTATTTTATTTCTCAAGTCTTTCAAAGTAAATAATAATGAAAAAAGGAAGAAAAAAAAGAAAGATGAATTTGGAAAATAAATAAATAAATAAATAAATAAAGAGTTAAAAAAAATAGACAACTCTAGAAAAAAACTCAATGTCCCATGAGTCTCTTGGTGGGGCACGCAGCGTGACGACCTGACGCAAACCACGGCAGCAGCCCACCCAGAGGCCATATTGGAATCTATGAAGTCGAGCTGCACTTTGGTGGAACTGTGTAACGTTTTGGGAGACTTCAAAACGTTTTCCCGCATTCCCACCCAAGTGATCGTACCGGGCAATCGGCCTGAGACACTCTCAGACCTGGAGGATTAGTTGTCTCCCTGTGTTTGAGCGGAAAAATGAGTCCAACCGATGCTAAACGAGGAGCTAAGCGCAGGAAGAACAAGCGGGGCGGTGGCAGTAGCTGCAGTGCTGTCTGCAATAGCAGCGGTGCCAAGGCCCTGAGCTGTGCAGGGACAGCTACACCTGCCTCTGTGGTCAACTTTCTATCCCCTGGCAGCGCGAGCAACGGGAATATCGGCTCTATGACAGGCATCAACGGAGAGGTAAGAGGTCTGGCAACTTTCCCGGTGGATGTCAGTGGGAGAAGGAGCAGAGAGAGCAGCGTTATCACCGACACAGATCTGCTTGGGCCCGACTCTAGTGTGGGACAGCTAGCCGACCAAACTCTGCTACGTAACTCTAGAAAAACTTAACAATCTCTTGTCATTTTATACCAGTTAATATGTAATTTCACATCAGATTGTTTTGTCACACCCGCAACTGAGTATTCAGAGGGAAACGCGTTATTATAGTGTAATAAACCAAACTAAACATGACGCTACACAAGTCCTGGCCCTACGTTTGAGTCGACTTTCGTTAGCTTAAGTTTCGAGCTAATGCGACAACAACTTTGTCACAATTAAGCTATTATTAAACAGTCATAACAATGTATACACAGAAGGTCACTCCATTTATCCACATGATTATCTAAAAGTTCACAATAGTTGTAGAAACTTGATCATTGCATACGTAAACATTCTGCTAGCTAATGCTAAGATGTCCACAACTTGAGTCTCTCTCGGCCTTTGCTGCTGTGTTGTCATAGGCTGACCTTAATCTGGTTTCTACCTGTCAAACACCTCGAATCTAGACAGTTACTATGTTTACTGTTGTATAATTGAGTTTTTATTTCGATGAACCTTGATTTTTTGCTGTCATAGCTAAAAATTAAACAATTTGTCCTGTCACCGTTTCTAAAGAAGCATATAAAGTACACTGAACAATTTATAACTCCAAAAGTTGTTGATATACATCGAGATTTTCAGTGTTATTAAGCAATCTAGTCTATAGATTAAAAAAAAAATCTAACTTCCAAATAAATAGATTTGAAGCTTGACTTTATAACTAAGCTACATTATTTATTTGGCATTATTGTAAGTGATATAGTTTTTACACTTGTGTTTTTACCTTTATCAAGCAAGCATACCATTTTAATATAGCACAGTGAAGGAATTGCATATTATTTTTCTATGACTAGTTGAATAAATTTCAGAGTTTAGTCTTATTGTTCGGGGTTAGTCTTTACTAAATTTGAATAATTCTTTATGTGTATTTGTTAAACAGCTGATACCGGCTTCTGCTGGAGATAAACTCTTGGACTGCAACTTTTTGGCATATTGACTCTACTTGCTAATATTTTTGATAATGTTGGCTTGACTACATGCAGACTATAAATGCAACTATTTGCTGATTGATCCACTTGTAAAATAATAACTAGTTATGGCTTAAAAGATGTACTTTTGATAGTAAATCTGCATTAGTTATCTAACTGTGAAGTCCAAGTAGTTCGAGTGTAACTTTATAGTCATTTGTTTTCCTCAGGTCAATATGAACAACAATGTGGCCCCACAGTTCACAGAAGGACCAGTAAACGCAGACTTCTCCAGTGTCCTTCAGGTAACATCTGCACCACATTAGGCTGACATTACTCACCTTCATAAATACCTCGAAACCATATATTTAAGTTTGACACACTTTTTATTTTTATTTTTACATTTGACCTTTCAACTTGCTGCCATGAAATGTTAATGCTGTTGTTCATACTAACTTAGTGATACATTATTCATCGTTATTGAACACAAGAAGAATGGTCAAGAAGAGCAGTCTGCTTGTTTTTTACTGTTACTTCAAGAGTTTAAGGCTATATGAAGCAGTGACTCAGTTTTGATGAGATATTGTTTTTTTTTTCTTTTTTGTTCTGTTTTTTACTGTATTCCGTTAGGATGCTCCAAACCTCATTATCAAGTTTTGCCTATCACATGGTTATCAGAAAATCTTCATACTAACACGTAACTAGTATTTCAACTAGACACTCTTTTGAGCTAGTATTAGTTCTGATAATAACTACATTAAAAGAGGAATATTCTTAGAACGTATTATTTTGTGATGTAAAAACAAACAAAACACTTTTGTTCTTGTTAGCATAATACCAGAAGCAACCAACAAGCCTTTTTTTGTGGAACCATTTAGTTCTTGAAATTACAATCCTGTTAGAACTAAATGGTTCCATCTTTATTATGTGAGTAATATGATTCCTTTTTGATAGGTCACACTTGCTCAAGTTTTGACAACCAATGTGTTTAAACAAAAATATATAAAAGAAAATGCTAATATTAAACTAGTAATTTATATCACACTCAAAAGTGTATTTTACTTTGTCTTTCCAATATATCGTTTACACTAAGAATTTACTGATTCATTAAGGCAAGATGTTACTAAATGTTTTATGATCAAATTTCTCATGCTCGATTGCAACCCACACCAAAAATTAAACCTAATAATGGGCTTAACTCGGCGGTCCCTAACCTTATGCCAGTAACAGCAAAGTACAATGCATACAGCTAATTACTGGGTATAATTTTAGCTCCCTTCTTAATTTGAAATAGCTGTTTATTGGGTCATGTGGCACACCTAACCTAACCCTAACCCTAACCCTAACCCTATTTCACAGTAAAGCACAAGGAAGTACTGATAGACTGTAAAATAAAAATAAAAGACATTTTAAAAGATTGGTTTTGGACCCCAAGCATAGCTGATCATTATGTTTTCCCTAGCCCTAGTTCCTGCTGATCACAGTATCTGAGCTTTTCTCTCTTTTTCTTTGTCAACTGCAACCACTTTCACAATCCCAGAAGTACAACTATGTTTTGTGTCATTATTTTTTGCAACATTAAAACTATTCTTTTCTCCCAGGCCTCTTTTTCATGTTCCTATCAACAAACACATCAAAGTTATAGATCTGTTACATTTCTTTTTTGTCCCTTTACTTGTTGCAGACTCCGTTCACGTTTGGCCTGAACCAGCGAGCCCCATACTCTGCTGGGGACCGCTGCCTGTTGTGTCGCTGCGAGAGGAAAGACAGCACCTCAGTTTCAGACTCTGGCACCTCCGGGCAGAACGGTGGAGGACAGTCTCCCAGCAGCTCTCTGCAGCTGCCCCTATGGGTGTGTCCAGACTGCAGGCGTACTGTGGAGAAGGAGGACCGGCACACAGCCTTAGAGCAGCCCACTGGGGTGAGTCTGGGATCAGGGATGAGGTCTGAATGCTCTGAGGAAAGGCTGCGAGTTTCCCTGTAGAGACTGTCACATAGCTTATTAGGGTTTGTCGTGTTGCAATTACATAATGAAGGTGTGGTGTTGTATTATTGTACTGAGAAGTGACATGTACTCATGTTCAAGTCCAAAGTTAAGTGTACAACCAAAATTCTATTATAATACAGATTCTTCTTTTTTTTTTTAATAAAGCACAACAAAACTCTTTACAATCATTCATATTGAGATGGACTTCAGTCTGTTAAAATGGCAGGGTTTGTTCTCTAAAAAATCTAATTCCCATCCCTTAGAACATATTTTTGGTTAAATTAAATTTGTGATAATTTGCTGTGACATACTGCAGTCTAATCATTTTCTCCTAATCTATCTGAAAGCACAAAATGTAATATTTAAAATCAGAACATCTAAAACCTAGTTAGGCCTTTCTATGTTTTCTCCACGTACTCCGGTTTCCCTACTTCTAAAAACCTGTCCATTAATGCCTCCCCTTTCCCCTCCACCAGAACTCCCCTGCAAAAGAGATTCTGAATCTTAGTGGGACTTTCCTGGTTAAATAAAGTTTAATAAAAAAAAAAATGGAATTCAGGCCAACGTCAACATATTTTTTAGGGCTAAATATGGAGAATTATGTGTAGTAGAGTAGTTAGAATGTTTATTATTCAGCTGACCACATAGAAGTCTTTGGGCCTTTTGTTTAACACTGGAACTACACTGAAGATACTGATTACACCAAAGCTTATTTGAAAAAAAGCAATGGTGAATTTTCATATTTTTGCAGTTTTTCTATGTTTTTAAATATGTACAATTATTATATTCCTCCGAACTTTGATTATAAACCTGTCTAATGGAGTGGGACTAAGTTACAATTACAAAGTCACTGAAAAGACACAAACCTTCTGTTCAAATCAGAACCCTGATATGGGGAGTGCTTGCTATTTCTCCACAGTCACACCCTCTTTTCCCCACCCAGAGTTTACACTGGTGCGGGTGGACTGTCTGTTTGATCAGAGAACTCTGTGTGCAGCCGCTTCTGGTGCCTTCTGTTTACTATTTGATACTTGTACTATATGTTGAACTTTAAATTGTAAAAAAAATGTATCTGGGGTAGGGCTGGGCAATATATGAACAAAAATGTATAGCCGTTTGTATTTATTTCATCAAATTTCCATATACGTTAAATTCTTTTTGTAAGCTTATAAAATGCTGATTAGAAAGTGGAAATGTAAACCTGCAGTGAAAAAGTGAATTTTGTTTTTTTGTGGACAAAAACGTACAATGCAAAATATAATGTTCTCTAATTTCTTCATTTTTAAAAATTATGATCAGCTGGTGTTTTCATCAGTTTCATTAGCTCTACTATTTACACAGTAGAGCAATTAAAATATCTTGATACATAAGATATGACCAGAGTGGGGTTAAGTCTGCTTCTTTATAGTGACTTTGAGCTTCATATTTTGGAAAGTTGCGGGTTGCGTTTTTTTTGGGCTTGCTCCTGAGCAGCACTTGTTGATTCACTAAAATGGACCCGCTAATGACAGAAATATGGAGTTTTAGCATACTTTCATGTTTTAAAGTCTTTATTAATTATCAAATACTATTTAAAATCTGCCAAAATCATTAACCATTGGTTTGCTGTGACGCATAATGATTGATTAATTAATTGATTATTTTATTTACGTTTTTATTGAGTGTCTGTAGTCTCTTTTTTGGGCTTTGCTTCAAAGGCTAGGTCGCTTGTTGCTTTTTGGCAACCCTGAATATGACCAAATGTTAGGGCTGCACAATATTGACAAAAAATCGAATTGCGATTTTTCTCTGTAGTATTGCAATTTCGATTTGATATTTGATATTTATTAACATGTGTATAAATATGTTTTTGTTCTGTTGAGCATTTTTATGTCATAAGGACCGGGCAAACCTGCGTGACACTGCATTGTTTATGGACTAAAATCAGCCATGCAGCTTTTATTCACTTGGATTTTATGTTTGTGAAGAAAACAGACTGGATTTGCCTGGGAAACTATCGCTGTTTTCTTGTCTAAGCTAAGGTAACGGCTAACGCGCTAGCATCAGCTTTAAAACGTGACTCCTAATATGGTTTTATTGAATACGCACTAGAACAGTCATGAAGCATTGTTAATAGACTTCTGTTTAGTCGTGTTGTGCAGTTCAAAAGTCTGTCGCTGTTGTGCTGGTCTGTGTTCACTTTTGTAGTGCGCTGTGTCCAATAAAAATAAATAAAGGAGGCTTATGCTTAAGAAAAGGAGGAATATCGAGGCTTTTGCGATTAGCTAATCGCAGTTGTCAATATCGCAATATCGATTCGATATCAATATATCGCGCAGCCCTACCAAATGTATATTTTAACCAGGAAAAAAATGTGTGATTATTATATAATATGGAGCCGAATAGCTGAATTGTTTGTGTAGTTACAGTACATTTTGAGCTTTAGTCGGTTTGTAACTTCGTAAATTGATGCTTTTTATAGCCTATAGTGCCCATCCCGAGTTTTGTTATGAGCGTCTTGAATTGTTTCAGTTTTGATTTAAAGCCTTGTCTTTATTGATGAACTTCACATTCTAAAACACAAGATATCTTTTTGCTGCTTGGCCTTTTACAGAACTTTAAACATGTGGAAAAATATTGTGATTAACCCTACTATTCTCACCAATATTAAAATTTTCTTTATATATTTAGTTGAAGTATTCCAAACATTTTTCCTCTTAAACGCATATTTTGGCGTCAATGACATTTTTTTTCCTATTTGTGTGAGTAATGCGGTTTATTTGAATGAGGAATGATGTTGTTACTAATCTGGCATGTGCTGTTTCACACCCACTTAACGCTGTGAGCAGGCTAATGGATGCAGCAGAGAACAGAGAATTAAAGGGCCAAGTATGTGAGGAGAGCTGGAAGGGCCGAGCGGAGCTGACGTCAACCAGCCCGAGCACGTCTTCCACAGCTCCGGCTTGTGTCTCGAGCCCGGACACGACATGACTCACGCCTGCCTCCTCCCAGACAAAGTGCTATTATTGGATGGACCGGGCACAGTGCGGCAGTGTAGCGCCTTTAATGTAAATAAGTAGAATTGTGGTTTTTTTTTATAAGTGAAAATTGTTGTCCAAGAAAAGATTTAGTGATTGTGTTATTGTTTTTACTTGTTCTAGTTTTAGCCTAGTTCATTTCTGGATAAAATCTTTGTTTTGTCTTGGTATATTTGAGATTCAGCTCATCGATTTTGGCAGGATTAACTCCCCGTAGGTCTTGCAATTAAAAAAAGCATGTCCATCTATAAATCGGTAATTTAATTTTTTTTTTCATTTTATCAGGAGGTCTTGTTAAGATTTACATCTGTTTTACAAGAAAACCCTGAGTTTTTTAAAACGCAACATAATAGAATGGGAAATTCCAAATGTGTTGTATAACAGGCTACAATGAAAAGAACACAAAATAAATTAAGAGATTACTCGATTTATTAGCATGAACCAACTTGATTTTTGTAACTATGGACAAACCTTTCCGGGCATCAGCATAGAAGTTTATCAAGTAGGTATTCTACTTATAGCAAGTATCAACAAATATTTGCAGGCCACATTTTGTGCACCCCTGATTTAGATTAACAATAGATTAAACAAAAGAATATCATGAATTAATTAATACAAATAAACTCAAACACATCTCAGTCAAACCCTTGTTAGAAAAGAAGATATTTTCTCCTTTTACGTCTAAGCATTTACCAATAGCCCTGTTTTATAATCTCAACTCACAACCATACGGTCCTATGTTTTCACTGCGCAAAGCGACCAGTTCTGCTCGCTTTGCTTGCTTGGTCCAAAGTAGGGATGGGACGATATACAAAATTATTGCTAATCGCAATATTTAAGGGCCGCAATTAAATAATCGTAGAGTTTTTTCATAATTGTGATAATCGTACATGACGATAATCGCAATTATAGCAGCAGGCTCGCGTCTGTGTCTTCATAAGAGCATCTAAAATCTGACTGCTGTGAACCCAGTAAGAAGCTGTATTATGGTTAAACAAAGAAAAGTTTCATGCGTTAATGTTAATTAATGACTTTGAGACAAAGTCAGTAGATTTTTGCTCAACATTGTAAGCATTTGTTTAAATCATTCTTGAATGTACTTAGACCAAAATACAATAAGTAGTTGTTCAAACACATACATATTGTGCAGTAATAAATATTTCAGTGATTTTGAATCTGTGCACATTTACGTTTAGTAAATTATTGTGATAATATCGTTAATCGCAATTATTTTGGTCACAATAATCGTGAGTGCAAATTTTAATATCGTCTCATGCCTATTCTAAAGTGAGCCGCAGATGACCCTGCTTTCACTGTGGACCCTGGAGGAGGCCCAGCCACAACTCACCTCGATCCCTCTTTTAGGCACGATGACAAACTGTGACAAACAGCATTTCCAGTGATGAAAACTTTATTTGTGGCTCTGATAGACTTAGCAAAGCCAAGCTAGTGCGTTAGCATCAGCTGTTTCCTGTTTGTCGAGACAAAACCCTGTGCATAATGTATCTACCATAATCCAATCTCAATGCATTAAGTGAAACGCGTTGAAAATGCAACTTACAGTAGCAGAGGCTTTGCAAAAAAGTGTAATAAATGCAAAAAACATTCTTAAAATAAGAGACCCAAACAACTTCAAAGTGAACCAGTCTGGGGGATCCAGGCTAGTAGAAACATGGTTAATGTTGAATAAAAATAAAAACGGTACCTAAAAAAACCCAAACAATTAAAGGTGGGGTAGCTAACTTTTTTAGTTGGAAATTAGTAAACTTTGTGTTTTCCACTAAAAAGTATATAGTTTATACAGCACTTTGTGAAAAAATTAGATCTTTAAGTACTGTCTGAACTGAATAATTGGCATATGAGTTCTCCTCAGGAGCTGAATGCTGCGCTCTGATTGGCTGAGCTTGGGGCGGTCACTCCAGTTTCACTTTGTTGTTTGTAAATAGAACTTCATAAGCCATAAATGCAACACAAATGAATACATATCAACATTAACTATGTGTTGAAGGATTTATGAGAGGAAGTTGTCAGATATCAAAACCTAAATCATGTTTGCTGTGAGAAAATCAGCTACCCCACCTTTAACATTAGTTTACTATATTTGTTGCCACAAAAACAAACAAACATGACTATAAATTAAATGTAGACGTTTTAATTGAGCCTTTTGTTTGGTAGTTAATACGGTTAAAAAAAAAATCTTTGACCAATCAGCTACCGGTAATTAAAAAACAATAATTGCCTGTAAACTCCTACAGTAATACTTATGCTGATATAATGTGCTTTCGTGTTGACTTTAGTGGAGAAGCCTGGGCAGCCTTTCCTCTGGGCTCTCTCCTGTGGCAGCCTGTGTGGTCCTGGTACACTGTGAGACCCTGGGCTTGGTTTCCTCATAAATGTATTGTTCTGTACATCCGGACATCAGAGGGTTACTGCAGCTTTACACATAAACGCACAAACTTTTCCACACACAGCCCACGGTGAAGCTTTTTGTAGGATTTGTTTTTAATGAAATGGAGCACAAAGCCTTTGAGCTTAGCTATACTATGTTCTTTTTATTTGGGTTCTTTCATACTTGTTTTGCTTATGATGTGTATGAGGCAGTTGTGTTTGAGTACTTAAATTTTCTTTGTAGTTGCATAATTACTTGTTAGAAACACTAATGTCGTCTGCCTGGAGATGGGTAATTTGGATATTATTATGACATTAATTTTGAAGATATGCCAAGTTTTAAAAGTGGAATGAGTTCAACAAAATATAACATATTGACAAAATATAAAAGTCACAGTTTTCTTGGATCCAGAGATCCGGATCACAATCTCGATTTTATTACAGTTCTTGTAGATGGTTGTCTTTGATGTAAATTATCTTTTTCACCAGTGGCTTCACTGTCATTGGTTAAATCCACCTGTCATTTGCCCAGAGCACGACAAACAATGACCAGAAAAAACATCACCAGGCCTTTGAAAAAAACTCTTAAAGCATTTGATTTCAGTCTTTCAAAAGTTATCAATTAATTAGAAAAGAAAAGAAAATCCACGTTTGGGTCATAAATGTATATTTTTTTGTGGATCAAACTTTAAAATGATCCTAAAATCTACTTTTTTATTATGTGAAAGTTCCGCTCAGTAGCAAGCCCAAAACTCTTTCACTGTAACTGACTTTCCCCCCAAAAAATAGTTGATAATGATAAAGAAGAAGACTCTGAAGTGGCCCAACAGGAGACGTATATGTGCTAAAATTAGTCTGTCTTTGAACAGACAGACACATTAAATAGAGAAATAGAAAATCACAATGTGACAATTCATCAAAAAAGCAGATTGTCACAGGGATGTGCTCACGATTCTAATTTTATTACGACATTGCCCAGCCATAGTTCAACGCATATACATACATTTTTATATTTATACTGGTAATTTAGCACCTGAATTGATAAATGAGTTGAAATGAGTGAGTCCTTTAAGTTTTGTTGTCAAAACTTAAAGGACTCACTCCTTTAAGTTTTGTTGTCAATGGTTTGCCCTCTTTTTTTCCAAATGTATGATTTGGTATATAATGAAAGCTTTGCGATTTGGGGGAAAAAATACAGTTTTGCAATTAGATTTGCAATTGATGCTTTGATAAATAATTTTAATGCTGGATAATGTCTATAGACTGACAAACTATTAAGAATCACATTTTTAGGTCGTGCTTGTATTGATTTAAACTGAATCTAAGAGTTTTTAGGCAGAAAGTCAGATATTTTGTTGTTTGTGACAGAAATTATGGTTCTACAAATATTTGCATTGTGATTTTAAATAGAGATTTTAATAAAGTTAAGAAATTTGAGTTGAGAAATGCAGTTATTTCTGTTAGCCATTAGTATTCAATTAACATTTTGCTGCCAGGACACCCAAATGAACTTAAAACTTTTAATGAGCGACTTATTGTGTTTGTTACTTTTGGCAGTGTCAGAACTTCCTGTTGCACATGCCTATGGGGAATGGAACCATGACACAGGACGGAGCGCTGGCAGACAGACTGAACAGTACGGCACCTCCTCCCCTCCCCACGCTCCCCGCCCCGGACCTGTCTGCGCCCCTGTCTGCTCCCCTGCCCGCCGACACCGTGTGCAGCTGTGAGGCCTGCAACGAGAGGAGGTATGGCTTTAGTAAAGTTACGTTCTCTTCTTTCCTAAAGGAGATGTAGTGTTTCGTTTATGTAACAGCAGTAAAAACTGGAAAAGTGATAAATTAAAATTGGAATTTACAGCCCTGGAAATGTTTTGGATTTTGTTTGTCTTGAAAAGTTTTGGAAATTTTTTTTTTAATTTGAAAAAGCAAATTTGCAATATTTTTTGTGTCGAACCAAGGCCAAAGTTATACGTATATGTACATAAAAGGGATGGAAAAGAGTTGAAAACTTAAAAATTGGTTGGGTGCAACGATAAGTTCGAAAAATCAGAATCCAATACATGTGAAGCCATTGACCTACACACACACTATAGTTGTATATACAAATAATAATACAATAGTAGCCACAATGTCTGAAGAAACAACAGGTGAACTTGTGCAACTGATAGACTCTAAATATGGACACTAAATTTGACTGTTTACAGTTCAAATGTTGATAAAAATACAAGTTCTGAGCACTAACAACAGTGACTTTGTTTTAAATGTGATTTATTATGGTTTTGATTATGTTTTAAGGTAAAAAAGTTATTAAACTAACAAAACGAAAATCATGGCTCAAATCAAAATAGTGTATCATCCCCCCAGTTACTAGGACCGCGATATAGAATGTACATGCTTATTTGCTTATTTTGGCGTATTGATTAACAGTTGTTGCATAGTAGAGCTGCACTCACTGACTGATCAGCTAACTAAACTAGTTTTATATACATTTTTTTTTTTTTTTTTGTTTTGAAGAGCATTTCATGAATGATCTTTATGTTTTTTTTCATTTGTTTCATTTAAATATGTTTGATTTTTTTTTTTTTAGATATCTAACTCAGTATATTTTAAAACTAAATAAGAAATCGCTCAGAAATGCCTGAAATCGATTGAGATACATGCTAAAAAAAATATCGTCGATTTATTATTACTGTATATGTCTAGAACATTTCGATGTCCTTTTATTTTCTTCTAATCTAACTGAAAATTTTGGATTTTTTAGGATGAGCAAAATAGAGAATTTAGACCCAGTTTGTCAAAAATTTGTAGAAAACTACATCTACTGTGGGTTTGTCCACGTCAAACAATTTATTATGTCTATTAATATATGCATATTTTTTTCGACTTATTCCTATGCAGCTGGCAACTTCAAAACCTATGGCTATTTTTTTGTCATTGGAACTATTCACCTTATTCTGCCCCGCCCCCTTTTCTTAGCAATGCTGTTCCTGTTTAGCTGCAGTTAACCTTTACAATTCAGTTGCTGGGTTTATTTTGACTGTCATTATATTTATTTTAGAATGCCCGACGAGACAAACCAGTAACATGTTATCTACTGTAACCTAACCCTAACCCTAACGAAACAGGAAGTGTAGTGCCAAGAAAGGTGGGCAGGGCAGAATAGGGTCAACATATACTGAAGATATTTACAAATACTGTATTTAAAAAAAGTTCATTTTTTAAATTTTCTAAATTTATTAGCATGTCAAATTCCCTCTAAATTTGATCTACAAAGTCACTCCGGTTTCCCCAGCAACCAATAACATGCAGGTTAGGGCACGCTTGGTAGTGGTTGGAGGTTGAGGATGTTTTGTCTGTGAAAATGTGCTACATAAATAAACCCATCCACCCGACCCTAACCATCTAATAGTTTATTACATTGGTAAATCAGTAAACAAAATGTACCTCTAAACTGTGTAGAACTAGAAGCAGGTTTTTATCTATAAAGTTTTCCCAATGCCCTTGTGCTCTTGTTCCAGGGAAATCTCAGCCGAGTCGGAAAGAGAATCCCAGCAGCTCCAGAACCACTGGTCAGAGGTGCGTTACCTGGTGCGATGCATCTACCGTCAGACCGGCACTTCCCTCGCAGACGACCACGACCAGCCTCTCGAGCGAGACAAGGACGGCATGAAGGAGCTCGTGGACAGGTCAGTGTCTGTCACGGCGGCCATTTTAGTCCTGGTCTCATCCCCGGGCCACTAGAGCAGAGGTTCTCAAATGGGGTGCCGTGACGTGAGTCCAGGGGTGCCGCGGGAAATTGCTGAGTCTGATAGAATTTTTCATGTAAAGACTTTCATATACATCAGTAGTTGTGTACACCCGGAGCACGCTCTTTGCCTAACTTAAACATTTGCGTTCGACAGCCTTTCTTTTTTCCTCTTTCCCAAAATCACTTTAGAGAGGCTACGTGTCTCTGTGCCATGTAGAGCTCATTAGCAGCAGATTGTGTCCTTAAAGAAGCGTTTGCCACACACAGTGATTTTCTACAAAACTGGAGCTTCGTATTGATGCTTCATTTATGCAAATCTGCCTTATATCCGCGGAGAAAATGTCCGAAACATAAAGTGAAATACAACATACGAGAAAAGAGAAGTCCTGTCCTGACAAAAGGTTTGTGGAACAGCAGTGTTTTCTCCGCTCTGATCACGCAGGACAGTCCTGTCACACTGAAGCTTCTGAACGCTGGTTTACAGGGGCGGACCTAGATTGGGGCCCTTGAGAGCTTTGGATTTTAAAATGATTTTACAACATGCCTTATACCTTTTCAATAATAATACAATTACATCATTTATTAAGAAAAAAGTATTTAAAATTGATCAGAATTGTAACGTACCACATAAAATAGGATTGGATTTAATAAAATGTTCCGGCACACACCTCTAAATTAGGCCTACAAAAAACATTATTTTTTGCTAGTGTTTACAAGCCTCATTAGTTTTAGAGTTTTTTTTATTGTGAATTTAAATGAAATCTAAATAAGCTGTGCATGTTTTAAATACAAAAGGTAAAAAACACTACCTATTTAAAGTAAAGTACAATCTAAAATTGTAAGTCGTGCCTTGGTTTAGTGCATGTACGTTTAGGGATGCCCCAGTGCTGAAAAGTTTGAGAACCTCTGCCCTAGAGGATACCACATAACTCCTAAAGAACTCAACAAGAATTTAACGGACATGTTTATATTTCTAAGTCGTTTTAGGTCAGTTTTGTATTTTGCAGTGAACAAAATGGCAATGATTGATCTATATATTTCTAAGGCTGGGCAATATAGAACAAATTAGTGTTTCGATATTTTTTTGTAAGTCCGACATAAATGTGCTGCTTGAGGTTTAATTATCAGACTAATATTAAACTTTGCCAAACAGTCACACTGGAAAAAAAATCTTAAATAAGTAAAATAGTGCTTGAAATAAGTAGTAAGTATGATGTTTTTTTGTAAGGCCACTACAAAAAAAAGGCCACTACAAAATATAAACAAAATATACTGTCCTATTGGCAAATGTTATTTTTAAGAACAGCTCAAATTTTAGATACATGCTGCTTAATTTTGACACTTATTCACCTTAAAACTGCCTTATTTCTAGTTGTTAATGCAGCAATCTCTTCTTACTTTAGGCACTTTGAATAACTTATTGTATGTGAATTCTGCTATACGTAAAAACTTGCCTGTCTATTTGAAAGGTATAGGATTACCCACCATGTGATTATGATTTATTAGTTATTGTTGTTGTCTTTAAAGTGCTATTAAAAACATGTTTTTTCTTTGACTGTGTGTGCAGACTGTGTGAAAAAGATCCTTACCAGCTGTACCAACGCCTGGAGCAACAGGCCCGGGAGTACGTTCTAGAAATGAAAGTGCGGCTGTTGAAGCACCTGTCTGTCGGGAGCGCGGGAGGCTCAGGGGCAGCGTGGCTCTCTCCCAGGGCCCACCTCAGGCTCATCAGTTCATCTCTCTGCTGCTGGAGGAGTACAACGCGCTATGCCAGGCCGCACGCACCATCAGCAGCTTCCTCCTCACGCTGGTCCGTCGAGCACGTTTGAGAATATTTACATTGTTGGGTTTTGTTTGCCTTATCTAATCCGAGCATGTTCCTGTGTGTTCCATCTGTGCGTTCCATCAGGAGAACGAGCACCTTCAGAAGTTCCAAGTGACATGGGAGCTGCACAACAAGCACCTTTTTGAGAATCTGGTATTCTCAGAACCCATCTTGCACAGCAGTTTACCTGCACTGGTTTCACAGCTTAAGTAAGACATCATTAAGACTCTTTCCAACAGTTTTAAGACTAAAGCTTCCTCTTAACACTTAACAGTTATCGTGGCATGGTGACGAAGAGGTTAGCATTCTCACCTTACAGCAAGGATGTTTGAATCCCTGGCGCCATGCACTGTGTGGAGTTTGCATGTCTGCATAGGTTTCCTCCTGCTGCTCATGTGTCATTTGCCTGATCTAGTACACACGTCTCTGATCCTTTACAAAGACTGAATCTGGTCACCATGCAATTAGATTTGTTTATTTCAGTGATGTTCTGTATGTGTAGCAAAGAAGGTCACTGACATTGGCTACCTATAATTTAGAATAAAATAAAACCTATCTTATCGCAGGTTAAAGGTTGATGTCTCTTGTAAAAAAAATTACTTATTTATCTTGTCAGAAAACCTTGCATATTTGCTTTTGTACACATGGACTATTTCAGTGGATCCCAACCATTTTTCCTCGAAGCCCCCCCTGACTGAACAGGAGTCTTGTTGAGCCCCCCCTGTTTAAACCGGTGGCCTCTAAATTGTTATTGTATGATAAAAATTAGAATTAAAAACATTTATTTCAGTCAAAAAAAAACAACTATTGTGGTGTTTTGGTGCTTAGATTTGCATTTTACTAATAAAGTATCACTTATAACTACTTTTAGAACTTCACTCTCTGACCAGACAAAGCTCTGGGGACCCCCTGGAATCTCAGGCGCCCCCCAGGTTGGGAACCACTGGACTATTTGACTAATTAATCATACTCCTGAAAGCTGAAACTGGTAATCAGACTGATGCTAAGCAGTATAAAAATACAGATAGATGCCATTCTAGTCAATCCAGGCAAATGTTTAATGGGATAAGAATCTTCTGAAAATGAGATTCCAAATGTTAGTAGAACTTTCTAGCTAAATAAATAACAAACAAAAGAACATTATCATTATATATGCAGGTATTTTTTGTTCATTTTCTCATCAGTCACATAGTGGTACTTAGTTTCTTCTACACCACCTGTCAATCAATGCTAATAAAACTGTCCTAAAAAGAACCTTCCAAAACTTTAACATGATGTACAAATTCATTTATGAGTAATAGTAAACTCTACTCTTGTTTTCTTTTGTGTAGGCACGGCACAGCCTCTCACGACTCGTATAGTGAGGACATGTACAGGGCCCTGTTGGAGAGGTACCAGCAGCTTCAGCAGGAGATGGCGTCTGTGGCGGCTCAATGGCAGGAGTGTGAGAAGAGGATAGACGATTATGTAGATGAGCAGGTTTGTTTGTTTATTAATGGAATCCCCTTTAGCGCACACAAAGCTGTCGTTATTCTTCCTGGGATACTATGCGAAATAAAGTTTTTAACCTGGTCACAAGAGTGTATAATCGGCAGTTTTAGCAATGTTGTTTTTAGTAGTGTTGTTTTAGTAATCCTGTATTGTCCTGCAGTGCTCAGAAAATGTCTCTTTTCATCTAACCCCGACCATATCTATGTCCTCTGTCAGGTTAGACTAAAGTTTTTGGTAAAACATGAAAAATGATTAAGATTACACTTAACATGTTACCTGTTTTTACTCAATTTAGCTGTTTGAGGTAATTCCACAACTATTACCCATGGATCTGTGAGGGCTGGGCAATATCATGATAAAAATCGAATTGTGAGCTCATCCCTGTGACAATCTGCTTTTTTAAAGAAATCGTCGTATTGTGATTTATCATTTCTCAATTTAATCTACCTGTTCAAACACAGACTTTTTTTTTTTCAACCTACTTTTCTCAGCCTCAGAATTGTCAAGTTTTCTGGGCTGTTTTTTGTTTGTTTGTTTGTTTGTTTTCAAAGAATTTCGAAGGTTGTGGTTTTTGTTGGCCTGCATTTTCAAGTCATGAAAGAGGTAGAATTTAGCTGTTTTTCAGGTCTGATTTAAAAATATAATGGACCTTTAGCCTATTTCTATGTCTAGAAGTTGATATTAATGTTAAAAATGGCTAAAAACTTGTTTTGTGGAGATACACAACGTAATTAAATGATTATTTAAATATTTTTTGTGGAAGGCTTGAGGTCATTTGTTTTGGGGTTGGTCGTTTTTCTCTGAAAATCTGGCAACACTGATCAGCCTATGAATCTAGACCTTGACCGTGAAAAAGGAACTTTCTATAAAAGCAGATGACTGTTTTTACCCCAAAAAAAGAATTGTGATAAAATTTAAATCGTGATCTGACTCTAAGAAAATTGTGATATACATTTTTTGCCATATCGCACAGCCCTAGGATTTATTATAATATCTGGATACGGTATTGCTAGCTTGTAGAAAGAGTTTTTCCATAGAGCACAATGCAAACAATTGCTCGTATTCAGCAGAAACAGCATCTACAGCTTTAAGAACAGTTGAATCTTGTGGCAGTTGTTTTCACATCATTAACTTTTTCCCAGTTTAAAAGGTTTTTAGTATAGCATAACTCCTGCTCTGGTTGGTCAGGATGGTCAGGCCTAAGCTTTCGTCCTCTGTTCGGCTCCACTCAGCTTGCACTTGACCCGCTGGTGGTTTTTAAGAATCATGAGGGAAACACATCTGTGCATGTCCAATAGCTTGTAGAACACTTAGCAAAAGTTAGTGTAAGAGAGAAAAAGTCATGTACGCAGTGATGCCTTCGTCTTTGATCACCGGGGCTTGCTATTAACTAGTACCGGTAACCACATTGTAAATGTGGGCCAAAATCCCCATAAGTGACGAAGTATATATACCTGGTGGTAACCCTTTCATAAACTTCTAGAAAACTGTGTCAGTTGTGTGTAAAACATATTTTTGATTACATATGTGAAGGGATTCCGCTTTAGAGCTCAAATTATTTTCTGCAATTTCATAAATTGTACCTTAACTACCGTAAAGTTATCATAAATAATTGTCACAAGAAAAGGCAATAATCCACATGTGTCAAACTCAAGGCCTGGGGGCCGGATGAAGCCCTCCACATCCTTTTATGTGCGGCCCTTAAGGTCTTATAATGCTTACTTTAATTTTATATTAGTGCCAAGAGCAATCTGGGTGTCTTAACCAAATGAAATGATTTGTCTCAAATTTAAAGAGTAAGTCATTTTTTCAGACTAATGCAATGTGTATTCAGTTATTTTCACTTCAATAAATAGACTTAATCAAATGCAGAAGCTATTATTATGTCAAAGATTAGCAAGGTTAATTTTAGTTATAACCGGCCCTTCGTCGACACCCCTGCAATAATCTGTCATATGGGCTTTAATGTTTTGAAATGTCCCATTTTAAATGGCACTTTTAAATAATAAAACACATATGTTGAAAGCATTCCGCTGCTGTCATGGTGAAATTTCACCACGAATAGGCAGAGCTTATTTTGAACAGGAAGTCCACTGACTGAGTATATTAAGCTGTTTTTGATTTGTTGAATTTGCATTTTGTACAAAACTGTGAGATCATATGGTCTTCAAAAATGTTTTATTCACAGAGAAAGGTTAATGTTTACAGGTTGATATTTTGGTTTACAATGCTAATAATCATAATAATAATTAAAAAAAACATAACATGCTTTCTTTAACTATAGATGGTGTTGTTTCAGCTTCTCTTTAAGGTTGAGGGCCAGAGTCTTAACTACCAAAGAACAGAACCTCATAAATCCCTGGTTAGCAAAAATGTGAGCCTTTTATCTTCTTAAAGTTGTTTCCAGTTTTGCTATTTTCTTAATTTGTGCACTTCTTCCATTCAGACCTTAAAGACCAAGTTGTGGATGCCGGAGGACTGGGAATTTTTCAAGCAGAGAAGGTTTCTAGAGGAGCAGGTATGGGGCGGAGTGTGCAGTGAACTCTTATTGGTCTTGTCTCTGTCGCTAATGTCTCTCTCTTACAGATGCCCAATAAGAAGTCCAACTCCGGAGACAACAACTTCACAGACACTATGAGAATGCTCTCTTCACGTTTGAGTATCCCCGACTGTCCAAACTGCAACTATCGCAGAAGGTACTGTACTGTTTGTTCTTTCTCCTGCTATGTTTGCCGATTTAATTCAATCTAGCCTGTTAGTGCAGCAGTTAATCATTCAGACTGGTTTTGAACATTTTTGAAAGCATAGCATATCAGACAAAATCAATTAGATTTTTTTCTCTTATCTAATTAATTTTGCAACAAGTAGATAGAGCTCTACCTCAATTTATACAAAATACATGACTCTCATCTGTGCTTTATTACACATTAACAAGTTTTAATGCATAAGATGAAAAGTAGAGGCACTGACAAGCATTTATAAAAGTGAAGAACAATGCAAAGAATACCTAATATTCATCTATTTACTTGTATGAAGAATTATTTCTGAGGATGAAAACAAGTTGATTTTGCTATGTCAGTTTTTCCCAACCTTTTTTGAGTCATGACACACTTTTGTGCTTACATTTTTTTTTTGTGGTACACCACCCATTAAAATATGTCCTAATTAAGCTATTTTGGGACTCTACATTATTTAATTTTGTAAAAAAAAAACTGTCCATGACTGTAACTTTTCTAGTGGAGTTGTTGTTTGCTTTTTGTATTGCTGTGTTAAGAATGTTCCATTAAGCATATTATCTATCTAAATAAAAAGAAGCATGCACAACAAAGCCAAGTGCTACAGAATAGATCCATGGAGAGGCAACCTTTCTCACAATAAAACTGCTTTTTTTTCTAAGCCATTAGTAATAAAATGAACATGTTAATTGTGTTTAATGTCTTATCTCGGAACATTCTAGTTAATGTAATTAGATGAAATCTTTTATTGGAAAAGTTACACTGAACATCTTTAAATTATTCTTTAAATTTGTAAACAGTGATTGGTAGGGCTGTAGTTCTTTAGTCGTTCAGTCGATGAATCGGTCAATGGAGTCGACCAAAATTTTATTAGTCGACTAATTATTTTATTTAGATTATAAGGATTTTGTATTCAACACTAACAGAATTATTGGTCTGAACTGCCTTTTTTAATATGAACACACTGTTTACTCTTTATTTTCTGTTTAAGCTATAGTTTTTGCATGAACTACCGAAAATGATTAGTGTTTTTGAGCAAAGTTTCTTGCAGAGTTGTCACAAAACTAACACTTTCAACCCGATTTTGATACTAAGAAATAAACTTTATTCATCATACCATTAGAATTAGAATGCCCTTTCAAGAAAGTCAGATTTTTATACAGTGGACTGACATTTTCAACACAAAATCCAAGTATTTGATCAAACATTTTAGTTTCAAACCAGTTTTGAAGTCAAGATTATTATAAGATTGTTTTGCAGAAAATATCAGATTTTGTCCAAATGTTTGTCCTGTTAATGTTATCAGTATTTGTTCAAATGAGGATCTAATTTCAACACCTGTTTTAGCCTTGATATGCAATATTTTTGACAACTCTACTTTTAGCCTCAGAGCCTTTGCCCTGCCCCTTTTTTAGTCGATTAATCGGTCGATGGGACATGTTTTTAGTCGACCAAGAATTTCTTTGGTCGACTACAGGCCTAGTGATTGGTTTTGCTTTCATTCTGGCTGTAGAAGTTCTTCCAAACACCATCAAATGGTAAATAACTAAATTAAATCTAATTAAGCTTATTTCATAGATCAAATGTTGAAAACTGGCACATTTTTCAAGAGACACTTGGCAGTATCTCTAGGCACACTAGTGTTCCCCGGCACACTGGTTGAAAAACACTCTGCTATGTAACCATTTCCATAGGGTATGTTTATAGATAGTAACTGTTCCCAGTGGAGTGTTCATAGTAACCTTAAAGCTCTAAAGACATGGATTAACTAGACATCTGACTTTTGTTGTATCATAAACATTTTTCCCCATGACCCTAATATGTTCTCCATTCCAGGTGCACGTGTGACGACTGCAGCCTCTCCCACATCCTGACCTGCGGCATCATGGACTCTCCTATTTCCGAGGACCTCCACATCAAGCTGCCCCTCCAGGGAGAGCCTCCACGGGACTACCTGTCTGAAGTGCACCCTCCCAGCCTCTCCTCCGGCAGCTCCGCCTCCGGGTCCAACTCCAGCTCCCCCATCACCATCCAGCAACACCCGCGGCTCATCCTCCCCGACGGTGATCCCAACACATTGTAAGTCATACTCAAACTACTAAATATTTTGTGTTAAGTTTGTGTCTAAGCATGTCTTTTTTTTTTAGTATTAACGATGACTATGAAGTGCTTCCGTTGTCCAGTAAATTTGGGGACATCTACCCTTTGAGCGGCTATGAGGACGGAAGCGTTGTGAGGTCTTCTGTGAATGGGCTTCATCATGAACTGAACGGAGAAGGAGAGAAGACACTAAAGACTGTGGTAAGTAGATACAGTATGTCTAAAAGAATTCAAAAATTGTCACACATTTTCTTATTTTGTTCCTCTGTGTTATTTTTAAAGAGTGAGATCATAGGCAAGAATTTGGGTGACTTTGCGGTTACGAAACCGCCGTAAGATAAGCTGCTAGGTTTAAGCTGGATAAGATCTTTTTTATTAACTTAAATGCGCTATACTTGACTTTTTACATTAAAAATATATGTATTTAAATACATTTTCTCCCAGCACAGAAAACTTGTTAATGTATCTAATCAGGTGAAAACAAGTCTGCACTGTCTTGTCCCTGTCTAATAATGCCGCATTTTTTCACCAAAATCACCAAAAGTTTGTCTGTCTGTTGCATTGTGGCTAATTCCTGTTAGCATACAGACACGTCTCGCTCCTAACAGCTTTGAAAAAAGCCTAAAACACATTGTGCTGAACTCATTGAAGGCTCAAAATGCGAGTGAGCAAAACAAGTAGACTGATGTAGGAAGTTTAAAATGAATAATTTCTGTTTCTTTGCCTTTAACCTTATGTTGGACGTTGTTCAGGTTTTACTAAATAAATATGTAATTTTATGACAATAAGTTGTTAATTTTTCACAAATTTTGAGCCTTGCACTCATTTTCAATGAAAGTTTTAAATTAAAGACTTTCATTGGCTTACTTTTTACAAGTGAGACAAAAATATGATAATTTAAATAAAAAACATCCTTGCTATAATTTAGACAAATAGTTTTTTTAATAGAAATATAATCTAATTATTATTATGAGGTTAGTTATTCAAATCTCAAATGTTAATGGATATTTTCATTAGACTATATCAGTGCTTCTCAATTATTTTTGCCGAACCCCCCCCTGGGAACGAGAAAATATTTCGCGCCCCCCCACCGCGGTGACTACAAATCTGATTATTATCTATAAAAAGTGTATAAGTATATCTAAAAGTGTATCCTTTTTCACATAAATAAAAGAAAAAATTCAATGTCAACTTCTACAAATTTCAACAAATACTAACTTTATTTTGTACATTGACACTTTGCACTAACTAGCCAAATAAGTTTATATAATTTTTTTTTAATCATATTTTTTGCAGTGTTGTTTTTACAGTGTAGTCAGCTTCACAAGCTGAATTGAAAAAGCTTTGAAAGCGGGACTGTGTTTATTCCACAAGTGATCAGAGCCGTACCGTGTGTTGAGTAAAGTTGGTGAAATGATGTGGCAGATTAGGCGTAATACCGCAGACACACGGACACACAACCTCGCGGCTCGTTGGCGCTGCTCTGTCCCGGTTGAGCGAGCGCGCTGTTTTGGGGCTGTTCTTTCCACTTGTGTGTGTCTGGCGCGGTGCGCGAAAAGCCCGATAGGGTTGGAGCTTATCACTCTAGTGGACTGTTACGCTATTTTACCTTATTTTGTTGTGCATAAGCTAGGTTATAGAACTAAGCCAAGCCTTTTTTCACCTACAGTAAAGTTAAGTTTGGCTCGAACCTATCTCAAACTCAAAGTAAAAAATCTTTTTAGTTGCAGGGCTTAGTTGCAGGCCTCATTTTTGTGTTCTAAGATATATCTGTTGTTGGATGCTTCCCACAGTCTCCTCACTTGACCAGCAGCAGCAGTTCATCAGAGGGGGACGAGGAAGAGGCTGATGGTGGGGAGCCTCCAGGGCAGGAGGGGGATCTCGGTAAAATCCACAGCCCTCCACCATCATACAGCCATCAGCAACAGGTATAACCAGCACTCATGGAAATGATTTAGTCTAGTTGTGTTTCAGAAACAATCTTGTCAAAGTTAAAGGTTGTTACAAGAGTGTTTCTTCATCATTGGCTTACTGGAGTGATTCTTGCATGTTTGAGTAATACTTTCCATTCACATGACATCACAATATTTTACAGGCCAATGTTTTTTCAGTCAGGTAGATGCTGTTTATTTTTGTAATACAAAACGCTAATGGGTTTAGTTACCTCAAAAATGGCTAATTTTGGCCCTAAGCAGACATGTTAGTTTTCATACAGGAGACGAAACGTGTCCCCGATTGGCTAATTAATCTGTCAATCATGTCCACATGTCCAACTCAAAAGACGGACACGATGGCCAGACGAGATATCTATATATCGTCTGTATTTTCCACGCATACAATAAGTACCTAAAAATGTTAGAGACCAATTTCTTATTAATATTTCTGGTAGATTTTGTTAACTCTAAAATACCAACACAAAACCAATCAAAAACAAGCCATATTTTATTCAGTGTAATAATTTATGCACAAAAAAATAGCTCATGGGCCCTAGAGTCTCCTTTATTACTAAAAAGCACTGCAATAGAATATATGAAATGTAAAACACACCTTTTGTTCTTAAATCTGCAGGTAGCGTCTGTGCAGCATGCTTGTGAGTGCCACGTTTGCACTCAGGACCCAGGCTCCAGCGCTTTGGGCCCCACCTCCTGTCTGCCCCCCGGCCGCCTCCACAGCGCACCGCCTCCCCCTCCGCCCACAGTGGGACACCAGTTCTTCACAGACCCCAAGACGCCCCCCACGCACCCCGCCCTGCACCTGTACCCCCACATCCACGGTCACCTGCCCCTTCACAACTTCCCACGGCCCCTAATGCACCCCACCATGTATCCGCCGAGCCCGCCACTCTCACACAACAAGGTAAGTGCACAAGGGGAAAATAAAGAAGTTAATGCTAGATTCTTGGGTCTGGAGGGATGGTGACTAAGTTTGGTTTAATGGTTAAGTTTAGGAAAAGAGTTTGGGTAAAAGGTAAGATAAAATGTATTAGTTAACAGAGTTTAGCTGGGTTTTAGAAAGTAAAAAATATCCTCTTCATTTAATTTTAAGTTTAGAAAAAACTTAAAAAATCTTAAATCCAACATTCTTGGTCTTGCACTGGACTTAGATTTATTAATGAATAGATTTCATTAATACATTTCTCCACACAGCAGGCTGATTGGTTGAGAGGAATGATTGACTGCAGCGACCAATCACAAATAGAAATGGGTTGGCGCAAGTCGCTAAATACTTAATTGGTAGTTTAACATAGCTATGACTAAAAATCTTTCACATTGGTATGACACAATTCTTACATTTACCGTAATTTCTGGATTATAAGCAGCTACTTTTTTCTTGGGCTTTGAACTATGCGGCTTATAAGGCAATGCAGCAAAATTATAGATTCTCATAGACTTACCATTAACAAGTGCGGCCTATATATGTACTTCATCATTTTTCTTACTTAAATCTAGTGGTTGCGGCTTATATTCAGGTGCGCTCAATAGGGCAGAAATTACAGTAATTGTATTTACGAAATTCTGTCTCATCAAAAACACTCGATTTAAAATTATATGATGCCATAGGTTGAGCTTCGAGATCTTCTCCTCTGTACAGAGATTTTTTAGTTTCACCTCTGTAAATCCTCTGCTGCCATTAGATGGAGACAGACACACACTAGCATTATACATGTAAATTCCAGAAAAGCACTCTCTAGCATGTTAAAAGGATAAATAAAGTACAAAAATAATGTTAAAATTTGGGAAAATATTAAATCATGTAAACATTTTCCCCCTTTAAAGTGGAAGTACCTGATTTTTATTTTGCTACAAAACAAGAATTATTTATTTAAACGTGTCTAAATACTTTTTCGAGCTTACAAGTGCTTTAACAGACAGTTAATGTCCACCTGCATTCATATTCTGGTCAAAAAACATCTTTTTATGTACAGCAAATTGAAAACTAGGGTGGACCCCCCCAAATACAGCTAATCATATCGCTGCTTTGACTATCTATGACTGATGAAATACATTCTGATTCTATTTATAGAGTGCATTGTGGTCTGTTTTTTCCACAAAGTGCTGCATTTACAATATACTTTTTTTCCCCCAATTTTCAGCTAAAAAGTACCCCATCTTTAAACCTTGTGTTTAATTAGTACATTTTGTAAATCATGTGTAAATGCAAATAGCAACTGAAATAGAAGAAGCTCTGAACTTTAGTCACGAATAGAAATGATCAGGGAGGAAAAATGTGTGTTATGGTATCTATCTAGCTGCATGACATCCCTTTCTAGAAACTGGAAAGAACCCATACCCTGAATCAGAGTCATGTGTTATGGATTATGTAATGACTTCCTCATTTATGTTGCTGGAGTTAGACACGTCTGCCACTAGAGGTCATATAAGCTCCATGTTTATGTGGATTTGTAAGTTATCTATGTAAAGGAGGCTGTCTAAACTCTGTCTTCAATCAGATGATGTATGAATATGTGCTATTGCTATTCTCAGCAGACTTAATATATGTATGATTGAATGATTTGCATTCATGTCGTCATCAAACTTTTGGGAGATTACCTAGCTCTTCCTAAAAGTAGTATAACATATTTTTATTATAATGAAAGTAGAGATCAGTGCTGTGATAGTCTTTAAGAAAACCCCCACAATCACCAAGTGTAGAGAAGTCAATAGCAAACTTTTTTCATATTTCCACTTATGTCATGCTGTGTTTTTTGTTTTTTTCCCAGAGTACTGTTTTTTGCTTAGTTTTTATTTATCTCACTGTTCCTATAAAGGCTGGGATAATTATTTGTTTAATTTTTTTATTTTACTTTTTTGATCAACTTACATTTTTGCGTCTGAATTTGTCTTATAAAAACAAAACATCAAAGGCTTTTAGTAATGATGACATGAACATTAACATAGATTTCTGTAACTTGTTTCTGACATACTTTCATTTTAAACTCCCGACCACAACATGAGTGAATCTTGATTTCTAAATATAGTTTTATTTTTATTATTCGCTCCTCCTTACTGCTATTCTGTTTTTAGTCAGTCAACCCAAAGCAGCTGTGGCTGTATTTTTTGTTGTTGTTGTTGGCAATACAAAAAGTTAATGTGTCTTATCCTAAGATCTGTAAACTTAAGCTTGTCTAAAACTTTATAAGTGGCTCCTTAAAAGTAGTTGGAAGCATACATATTGCTTGTAACTTGTTTAACTTTTTAAAATTTTTAACTCCATGTCAGCTTAATTTCATTCGGCTGTTTTTTTTGTTTTAAAAATGAAGTTTTCTAGAGGAAAAAGCTTGAATATTCTGGTCTAGTCACTACTATAAATCTATTAACAACTACAACCTAATCTATTATGTAAAATCCTCCTTGGAAGTCAGCATTAAACCTTCTTTTTTTCAATTCTATTCTTCTTAAGTGTACACAATCTTGCATTTGCTATATTCATTTGCAGATTTAGTTGAACAAAACAATTAACAATCTTTCTTTTTCATTTTCAGCCCATTCCTCCCAGTCCCACGTCCAGTCACTCTGCAGCAAAACAGCCCGCTTTCAGCCCGTCTTTACCGGAGCATGTCTATCCAAACTGCTTTAGTGCGCCGGGGGGAACAGGGGACTGGAACAGTTCACTGCAGTGCCTCTCTCTTAAGTTCGAGAACCTGTGGGACGCTGCTGTCATGAAGAGTTGGAATCCTTCTGTGCTGCTGCCCGACTCTTTACCAGGTCAATTTATGAAGTAAAATCATACATGAATATCCTCTGATACGTAGCATTAGCCAATTCCTCTTCATAGTTAATGTTTGAACCAGGAAGAATTGTTTATATTTAGAATTGTTTTGGGAGAAGGAAACAGAAATTGTCCAACTTTAAATACTTCACTAATGTGTCACTGAAAACAGGAATAACATGTTACTCATGTGTCATGGAATGTGTAAACAATAGATGGTAAAAGATAAAGCCTTGAGGTACACCACAAAAGATTATGGCTAAAAAGGGCACTAATGATTTTTTTTTATCTTGTTGATACTACAGGTGACATGCTGGGACCACCCCTAGCAGACGTCCCACTCCCCCAGCCTCACCTCTCGGCCCCCAGGGGGACCACTGCTCCCTCCCGACCCCTCCTTCCTCCTCTGTGTCCTCGTCATCCTCATCCTCGTCATGTTCATCGTCAGACACCAAAGAGCAGAAGAAGAGTGGCGCCAAGAAGAAGTGTCTGTACAACTTCCAGGATGCCTTCATGGAGTCCAGTCGGGTAGTCATGGCAACCTCCGCCTCCACATCCTCAGTGTCCTGCACTGCCACCACTGTTCAGTCCAGTAAGAACACCCTTTTTGTACAAATGTCACAAAAACAGCAAAACAGTGGTGTCAGTAATGTATTTTAGTGACGTATATACAGGATAATAGACGGTTTTCTTTAATGCAGATGAATACAGACTACACACTGCTACGTTTATGTTAATTATATATTGTATTGTTGCATTTTAATGTATTTATTGTTGTGAAAGCACTTTAAGTTGCATAATGTATGAAAAGAGTTAGAAAAACAAGAATAATTGTATTATTATTGGACAAAATGTTACAAACAAAGTTGGTGTTTAATATGTAAAACCTTCATGCCCCACTTTTTTCTCTGCTCTAGATGATGTCTTTCACAGTTTGGGTAAAGAGGACCACAGACCCCCCTGTTCCAGTCCCAGAGGCACTTCCACAGGCTTGAGCTCCCTGCCTCCACTGTCAGGCTCCACCCTGCTTCCAGCACCCACCACACATCTCCCAACAATGCCCCCTCCGGCCTTTCCAAAGATGGCTACCCCTGCTCCTGACTTTAGTGAAGTGCACCACAGCCTGTGTCTCCCTCCCAGTGAACCTCCAGTTTCCTCCACAGACGGGCCAGTCAGCGCCCCACCCAGTGTCTGCAGGTAAGGGATGTCAGGCCCAAGTCTAAACTAAGTCAAATTGAATGGTGCATTTTATCTAGTATCAAAAAGTACTGCTTGATTGGCGCCTTTGGCCACAAAAGTACACATTTTTAGCAGTCCATCAGCGTAACAGTAATAAGAAGAGCATAATGTATCCTTACAAACGCATATGAATTCAATCACAGTGCGTAAAGTCCACATAGTAGCAAAACAAAACAGCATTTAGCCAATCAGCACTTCTTCTCCGTCTTTCAATTCTGTTCACTTCCCAAAAGAAACTCTTCTCATAACTCTTCTGAATGAGACAACAGTGCTTCTGAGCCATCACTGGTGCAGTAACAACTTTTCCACTAAAAGTTACATGATAAATGCAGCACTTTGTGAAAAAAATTAGGCCTCTGAGTACTGTCTGAATGACTGTGCTTGGGAGGTCCTCTCCAGTTTTACTTTGCTGTCTGTAAAAAAAAGTGTATAAGCTATAGTTGCAAATGTATATATGCCAATATCAACAGGGGGACATGTTGGAAGTCCTGGAAAACCTGGAACATCAGGAAAATGTTCCAGTCATCTCAAATGTGGAAAAGAAAATGTTTTCCTGTAAAATTATTGAAACCTATTCATAAAACGTATTGTAGAGCACAAACAACTGAACAAGATTTTCACAATACACACAGCTGACTCTAAAAGGTCTTATGTGTAAGCTAGTTGAAACAACAATAATAATAAAAAAAAGTTTTTGTACTAGTGTAAAACCCAGATTGCAAGAAATTACATCTATCGGTCAAAATCTCCTGTGGGAGGACCCCCAGACCCGCCTCACATCGCAGCATCTCCAAATCAAAATATGTTCCCACAGTCAATTGAACAGGAATTCTCATTTATCTGTTATTCAATTGGCGGTTTAAACAACTGTTTTAAATGAAAATATTTTTACAAAATAGACTCAGCAGCAGGTTGATTTAGTTCATCAGCCAGAGGTATAAGTGTCATCGTAAACCATGATTTTATACTTATGCGATGTCCTTGAACCACACTAAAAAGAGACTGTCAAAAAGGCATGCTACTTTGCAAATTGTCACCGTCTTACTCCAAGCCATAATCATATCTGGAGAGAATTGGATGTTCTCCTGTGGTATACCTTGATTATCATAAATGTGGACTATGGGCTGGTACGATCTTGGCAAAACGGGCTTGATATTGGAAATGTAGATGTCCTAATTACATAAAATCCTCCTTGGAAATATCCTGGAAAATATTTTTGGGCTATGAGTGGAAACCTTGATTAACCATGTGTTGAAAGATTTATGAGCAGAATTAGTCAGTTTTGAATTGTGTTTGCTGTGTGAAACTCAACCACTCCACCTTTAAGCGGCATTACTCCCAAAACGGGTTATAATGTGGTTAAAAGCTGAAAAAAAAAATTGTACAACATTGATCAGTTGCTAACCAATTAATATACCAAAAAAGAATTTTTCTAATTAGTTTATGTTATTGAAATAAAGCCCAGCCCAAAAAAAAAAAAAAAAACATTACAAATTGCTGTATTATATTTTTTGACCCAAATGTGAAGACATTGCTGTCCTTCCAGTGATCCCGACTGTGAGGGCCATCGCTGTGAGGGCAACGGCGCGTACGAGCACCAGCCGTACGACGGAGAGGAGAGCCAGGACGAAGACAGCTGCTCTGAACACAGCTCCTCCACGTCCACCTCCACCAATCAGAAGGAAGGGAATACTGTGACTGCTGCTACTGCGAGTTCTTCGGACACGGAGGGGTAAGGGACACGTTTGCTATTTAGGCTTTAAAGCATTTGGATTTGCGAAGGAGACATTGACTATTCAAGATTTAGCTTGACTTAGATGTTTTTCTTTTTACTATGTGGAATATTGAAAAACATAACTGCATAATATTTTGTTTTGACTTTATTTGGTTGTTTTACGCTTGTTGTTAATAAAGAGGAAGTTTATTCCAATTGAGTTGCAGCTTGGAAAAAAACTGATACGCATACTTGTTGAAAATTACAGGAAGTAAAAAATGGATGCATCACACTAGGAGAGTTTGATTATTGCTTGGAAATTTCCTTAGGTGATGTCAACATTTACAACCAGGAAGTAAAATGTGTAAAAAGTAAATTGAGTTAAAGTGGTCTTAACTGTGTTCTAGTAAAATGACTAATTTAACTTGTCACTGGCTCTAAGAGCTCCATTATCAAGCATTTGCTCATAAATAGGTGAAGAGGGGCAAAAAGCTGACACAACTGACATTTGCGTCCCTCACAGACAATAGAAATGCTAATTTTGAGGTGGGGCATATTGGTTTTGTAGAATATTTTGTATGTGTCAGGGTTTCCGCTAGGATTTTTTGAGAGTGTGGCGGCAGACAGTAGGGAGGAGGGGGGGGTATTTTAAATTGGCCCATTTGTCCGTCATTGCACGTGACTTAGCAGGTAGTTGAATGGTTAAGAATTGCGCGCTCGATCTTTTGCCTTTTCTGCACCCACGTTCAAGTCCCGCCCAGGACACCTCTCAATTTTTTTTTTGTTATTATTTTATCTTTTAACCTACTCCACCTCTCATACATTCTCTTCAGGTAGAAAACTTCTTAATTTTAGTCACGACATGGTCATAGTCTGGAGCTTTCCTCCTCCTGACCTCTGCTGCTCCACTGCAGTGCACGCTCATACACACATGAAGCACGCGCTTGGACACACACAGACACGATCATGCGCTCACACAAACACATAACGCGCGTTCTGACCCACAAAGACAAACTTGTGTCTGAATCTTTTGTCAAGTTCTCTGTGGAAATGCGCTCCGCTCCGCCGCGGTGATTCGCGCGTATAGATCAGCTGAAGTGTTTGTTCATCTGCCGTTTTTGCTCGTAACTCTGAGAATATCCAACGGATTTACTTGAAACAAAGTTTGGCTGAGAGCTTATGGTATGTGGAGTGTGTTTTTGGTCTCCAAAATGTGTCAAGAGTCTTTGATTATGCGCTGTGTGCTGTGAATCACATCATAAACTTGAGGCAGCAGCTTGCTCTCCCCTCCCATCACTGTGCGCACATTTGCCTGCTCCAGCAGTATGAGCCGGGCCTCTCTCTCTCTCTCTCTTTCTTTCTCCCTCTCTCTCTCTTCAACCACGGAGGACACCGGCCCAAAAATCATGCGGCTCACCGGGAAACGTCCCGACTCTCTCGATTAACCAGTACGCGTATGGGCAGAGGTGCCGCGGGCCGGTGGTTGTCACAGCACCGAAGGGTGCGAGTGCTCACTTCTTTCCACCCACAGCACCCCCGCCCGTACCCACAAGCAGCGAGTCCCGGGCCGCGCGCGCAGACTGCCCAAAAAAAAAAAGAAAAAAAGTCATGCTGAAAGTGTGGCGGCTTTTATTTAGCGGCGGTGCCACGATCAATTACATGTAGCGGAAACCCTGTGTGTGAATTCCAATAGTAGTAGTAGTTTTCAGTTTATAATAATAACCCTTACACTAGTATTTATTTTTGTATCAGGACTTAGAAATGTCCTAAATACAATATTAGAAATTGTATATCTTAAAATGTTTGTGTTTTTTGTATTAACCCATATTGTGCTTAAGCGCAAAAACACAACTGACATTTGCGTCTCACACAGATACTGTAAATGCAAAATTGAAATTGTTGCATTTTGGTTTTATAGATGATGTTGAGTTCCAATAGTAAATTGACTGCAAAACACATTTGTCTCGTTTATAATCACACCCTTAGTAGTATTTTTTTTTTTGGATCAGCAAAGTTTGTGCAAATAAGCCCTAGTTTTAAATTTGAAAAACATCCATTTAAAATTGCAGTTTCTTGTCATTGTTTGTATACGTTTTTTTCTCTGGATCTGCATCTTCACACATTGTTTAGTTCACAAAGTTTTGGCCCTAAGCTAAAATGCTTAATACAGGTAATCAAATTGCTTGCTATATTCCTAAGCCATTAAGCAGTAATGGGAACTTCTATTTCAATTACATAATGGACAGTGCAAAAAGGATTGTAAAAATCAACTAATCTTATAGAGGGATTATTTGTTTATCAAAACGGGAGATACGCACGTACACACAATGCAGAAAGTCTCTTATCATGCTGCCTATTTTGTGTTGTAAATGTTCTTATAAACAAATATGCTCACGTGCTATAATAAAGCTTAAGATTTCTCTCTTAATTCATCTGTAATACTTTTCTCTTTCTTCTAGCCCCCTGCTGCTCCCACCAGTAGAAACTATGCAGAAATGCGAGAGAAGCTGCGTTTGCGGCTGACCAAGCGCAAAGAGGAGCAGCCGAAACGCGAGGAGCAGGCGCCGGTGCTGGAGAGAGACGGAGGGGTGGAGGACCACAGGCGGGTGGAGGACCTGCTGCAGTTCATCAACAGTGCAGACAGTAAACCTCCCACCAGCTCGAAGGCCGCCAAGAGAGCAAGGCACAAGCAGAAGAAGGTAAGGGATAGCAGTCGTTTGAAAATGCACAAGAATAATGCAACATCAAAATAAAAAAAAAGAAAAACAGAGGTAAGATGCTGCATAAAACACCATTTGCAAGTAAAAAATATATATATTGTGATAAAAAGGCATCTAAAAAGTATGTGCAAGAGTGATATGAGCTTAAAGACTACTAAATATTTTCAGCAAGATAGCAGTCGAGGACAAAAGCGCAAGCAAATGTAATAATTTAATGCAGTGGTTCCCAACTTTTTTTGTCTTTGTCCCCCTAAATTTAGTTTCAAACTCAGAGTATCCCTTAACTTTCCTTGTGGAATATTGTCAATTGTCACTATTGTATTTTCATAAAATGTATCTCCAACTATTATTTAAAAGTAACCACAAAGAACATTTTATATTACATTTTGCTGTTCTTTGAAGCCTGAAACCATTCCACGTTTTTCCTGGTAAGTGCTTGTGCATCCAGGGGAATGTCACTAATCTAATGTCCATCTGTGACTAAAATGCAAATAATGTTGCAAAATGTCCTCATTTCTGTGGCCTGCCCTTTTTTGATATATTTGAAAATTTTGAAGATTTTAACTTCTTTTATTGTGGAGCTTGCTTCACACATGTCTTTATTTTGAAACGGAATTTACTTTATGGCTCCTTAGACCATGTTGAACCACTAACATGATTTGTATTCCCCAGCTGGAGGAGAAAGCCCGATTGGAAGCGGAGGCCCGTGAGCGAGAGGAGCAACTGCTTTTAGAGGAGCAACGGCGGCGACAAGAAGAGGAAGAGGCCGCGCTTCAGAAAGAACTCTTACGCCTCCAGGAACTACAACATCAGCGCGCCGCCAAGAAGAAGAAGAAAGACAAATCAAAAGAAAACACCGCTCCCACGCAGAACAACCCCCAGCCCCTCAAACAAACTGCTCAGAACGTTCTAGACAGCCTGCACCTCCAGAACCTCCTCCGCTTACCCGACCACAAACCCCCCACGTCCCACTGCCCCAAACGCACCAGCGACAAGGGCCTCAACACGGACAATGGTGTGCTCAGCTCCGCCCTGCACAACGGACATCCGCGCACATCGAGGTGAATGGTAAACCCAAGAGCAGACAGACAAAGGCGACTCCCAGCGAGACGCCCGCACCCAAGAAGAGTCCAGAACTGGGGACTAAGCTCACCAACGGAGCCCCCACACCACCCACAGATGCCAAAGCAGCCCGCCTCAGGCCCCTCGAAGGTCCCCCCGGCTCAGAGAACAGGCCCAACAGCAGCAGAAGCACCAGCGGGAAGAGGCCGCAGCAGACGGTGAATCAGGTGAAGGAGGAGAGGATCAGCCCGCCAGTGAACCACCATTCTCCCTCACCTCCACCGCCGGCCCCAGCGCAGCACGAGCAGAACCAGCAGAACCTACAGAACGGGAAACCAGCCAGTGCAGAGTCACCCCAGCCCAAGTCTAAAAGCAAGAAGAACAAGAAGAAGAAGGGCGACAAGTTGAATACATCGATAGGTGGGTGTAACAACTGATACAAGTATTTAAGTGTCAGTCATGATCTCTTTCTTTGTCTTCGAGTGGCAGTGGCAGTTTTTCCTTTTAGTAACAATATCATAAAATCTAAGGAATTGTTTTACTAATTTGAAATCTGAGGATTTTTAGTTGACTAGACCCATTAACCTTTTGCATTACAAACATAAACTGCATTTAAACAATACAAATTTTGCCCTCCATCTGCTTGAAATATTATTGGCCTGATGTCATGTGACAGAAACTACTCGAGCACATTGAGCATTGAACTAAGACTCAATACAGCTCAACAAAAAGGGCTGATAGAACTGATTAAAAGCAGTTACAGAGAAAAGTTTAGTTTATTTGTTTATTTTCTGGAACAGTGAACAAAACACATTATCCTATGCAAAAGAGAAGATGCGTGTGTCAGGTTAAAGCAAAGTTGCTAATTTCCACCTGGAGTCCCTGGACAGGTTGTTGTTGTTAAAAGTGGTGTACATGCCAATAAAATACACATAAAAAAAGGTTAGATTCACACATCCAGTGATGTATTTCATAAAACTACAGACTTCTACCAGGCTACCACATACGACCAAATACTATTTATAATATTTACAGATCCAATTAATACACTCGTACAAAGACAGTCTAAAAGCCATGCTCTAAGATGTGAAATAATCATTGTCAGAGAGAATGAGAAGATCAATTCAGTTTTCTATTTGTAGTCATAGTCATAAAGTAAAAAGTAAAAAGTACAATCACACTGCCAAGTGCCAAGGATTGTATAATGCTCTTGTCTTAATTAAAACTGATAGAATTCAGTTTATATCATTTAGTTGTCTTAGCCAGATTAGCCAGTTTATTGAGACAAAGCAGAAACACTTCGAAACAAATCAAATAATTTAGGTAAAACACATTTTTTTCAGTGCTCAAAGTTGGTTGGTGGAGTGTCAGTTATATTATTATAATTATAATAATATAATTTTATTATAATTATTTAGTTAATGAGCCTTTAAAGTAACTAACCTATTTTTAAAATGTAGTGAGTAGAAATTGCATATTTTTCTTGAAAAATGTAAAAAGTAAAAAATCATTAGAATTGAAATACTCAAGTATAGTACAGCTACTCAAGAAAAAGAAAAATAAGTACAGTACTTTACAAGTTTTGATTGAAAGTTAAAGTCATGGAAAATTGGGACAAGATATGGAGAATTTAAATGAATCTAAAACATTAATATTTTTACACCTTGCATTTCAGTCAATATACAAAATCAGATGACTTGTTCATTTGTAGAGTCATATGATCTATTACTAGTTACAACTGGTCTTTTGAGAACAACCATTGTGTGATTAAGGTCAACGCTATTTTTTTCCACCAGCCTAATTTAAGACTGCTGTGACCTATAAACCGGAGTTTCTAAAATAATTTCTCGTACTATTTATAGCCCGCAAATGATTTCCGATTACATAACTATCAAAATTCTACACGGAAAATAAATGTATTTCCTCCCACCGCCGCTGTGAAAAGTTCAAACCGCGACTGTGAGCAGCGTGACACTCTGCAGGTGCTTCCTCTTTTGGCACCAAACTGAGAAAACTGCAAAACAAAGTGACCTAGAACTAATTAACTAACTCTTTTGAATTGTTCTTGTTGTATTTTTTGCTTTCCAGATGATGTTTTTCTGCCCAAAGACATCGACTTGGACAGCACTGAGATGGATGAGACTGAGAGAGAGGTGGAGTATTTCAAAAGGTAAGCTGTTTATTCATGAGTGATTATTTTCTTGAGAGAGTAGCTTAACTTTGGTAGTAGTGGTCCAATAGTTTACTCAAGTAAGAGTTAAGGATGTCAAGATTATTTGGGTAATCATCAAGTGTGAATATTCAAGTCACAGAACAACCCCTTAAAATATATATATCAGAGAGACAGACAGACACATATAGACAGAGAGAGAGAGATACTCACAGAGAGATTGTATTGACCTGTCCTTACTAAAAATGTACTGTATTTACTGACATGATGTATCAGAGTCCCGAATAGGAATGTACCGATGCTGGTACTGGCTGTCTGCGCCAATCCATGAGTGTGTTTACATGTGCACGAATATTCCATTTACAATCAGGATTTTTAAATATCCTGGTTTTGTGTGTGTCCATGTAAACACCATTTTCTGATTTGAATAACCTGGTTATTTGAGTATCCTGGTTATGATGAACCAGGGTATTCACACTGGAATTTTCTGATAGCATTCAGAATATTGTGACATTCTAATTTCTCACCGCCTGGGGCCAAACTGAGCATGTGCAAACTCAAACTGCAGCTAATTTCCCCAAATGATTCAAAAATAGTATTTTATTTTTCATATATAAATTTTCTAGCTCTTTAGGATCAGAACCTACACCAATATCCCTTTTAAATTTTTTATTTGTAGTAAGTTATCAATACAAAACAATAAATTAAAGATGGTGTAGCTCATTTTCACACTGCAAACACAATTTAGGTTTTAAATCTGACAACTTCTTCTCACAAATCCTTGGACACATGGTTAATATTGACATGTATTCATGTTGGTTGCAATTACAGCTTATAAACTTCTTTTACAAATAACAAAGTGAAACTGGAGAAGACCACTCACACTCAGCCAATCAGAGAGCTGCATGTGGCTCCTGATGGGAAAAAAATCTTTATTATTTGATTCAGAGGTCTAGTTTTTTCAGAAAGTGCTGCAATTATTATACTGTATACTTTTTAGTATAAAAACAAGCTTTACTAAATTACAACTAATAAAGTTAATTAACCAGGCTAATATCCAACACAGCTATTTCTGAACGAACTCCTCAGGATTCTGACATTAACTTACCAAAGCTCTGACTATAGTTCTACAGTCTTAGGTTCTTATTTGGTTATATTTGGTCTGTTTGTTGTTGGAAGCATATTATTAACCTGTAAGTTGGCAAGCTGCAGGCACGCTTACCTTCTTGCCATTTCTGTGTCACTATTGCCATAGTTACCAGTCTAAATATCTTAAATATCTGAGTGCACATGTAAACAGGACATGAGTGTCCTGGTTTCTCTGAGCACTTGTAAACACACTCCATGAAATACAGCTGGATTGAGTATCGGGCCTATAATATTAATTTAGACAGGATTCTGGTTCAGCCTTTAACTGGATGAGAAAATCTAACTGCAAAATAATTCACAGATGTGCAGTACGTTTATCCAGAATTACATCATTTTGTCTATTTTTACTCTGCTAGAAAAGACTCCAATGTTTACGCAGCAGATAAAAGTGACCTCTTTCTAAAGAAGTTGACGTCAGAGTGATCTAAAACATTCCTCGCAGATCTGATTACGAATGTCCTAGTGGGCTGAATGTTGATGTTATTGTTGTCGGGTTTCAGATGACGTCACACACGCCGGAGGCTTGTTGTGTTTCTGTCGGATGAGGTCTGCTTAAATGACTCTGCTGGTCCTTTTCAGGGGCAAATACAGTACGGGTGATGTTTTTGGTGTAAATGGAAGCTGTTCTTTTCTAAGCATCTCTACGTCAGGCTGACTGAAATTATAAAGTGATAGCGGTCACATGTCATTGTCTGATCTGTGGTTGTAGTCAGAACTGTTTACAGGTTAAACATTTGGTTATTTAGAGAAAAATGATTTGTCATTTTTTTACCTTTGTGTTAATTTGCATGTAGAATAGTCTTGCGCATGATTTGGTCTTGTTTTAGACCTGTTTCGGTCTAATGTTATGCCACTATTACCACTATTTTAGGCCATGATATAGTCTTATTTCTGATCTGGTGGTACTTGGAGAACCAACTATTATCTAAAGTGGTACTTTGTGTGACATGTTTGAGAACTATTGGATTATTAGAGCATTCATAATATGTTGAAAGATTTGGCAGCACGTTGACGATTAATGTGTATTAAAAAATAATCAGGTCCTACATATCCAGTAATGACAATTTAACCTGCAGAGACACAAACACACAAAAAGATGTGATTAATGAAAATATTTTTGCTTATGCTTAGGCACTTGAGCTGTCAGCCAACTGAGGAATTTGAGATGCTCTTTTGAATTCAGGCTGAAGGGTGAGAGGAGGGAATGAGAGCTGAAGGCTGATTGGATGAGCAGAGCAGGGGTTGAGCCACGAACCGGGATGTGATTGATTTAGGAATGACATCAGAGAAGATGATTGATGAGCACGGCAAAAGCCAATATAGTCCTTAGCTCCATTTGGCAATTTTTCAAAGGAAACATGTTACATTTTTTTCCCTAAGCGCTGAATATTAATGGTAATAAACAAAAATAAAAAAAGTGTAAACTGCGACATTCATTCTTCATTGTACATCTGTATTATGCTATTATGCGGAACATTATAGCTAAAAGAATAAGATTTACCTAGAAAACAAGCAAGAGATGGCCCTCCACATATTAGTTGAATTTAGGGAGGACAAGTCTGCTCAGAATGGGCACACTCTTTTTAGAATGTTTTTTAGTCCAATAAAAACATACAAAAAAAACACTGCTTTTGTCAAGACTATTTTTTGACAAAAAAAAAGCCAGATGGATTGTTGCAATATTTTTTGCAAAGTCTTGAGAATCCATCTGGAGACAGCCTCGGTGTACGGTTCAAAACGGCCACAGTGAGCTGGACCAATCACAGTTCAGCAGTGAACCAACTGCAATACAGCATTGTGGTTTAGACGAAAGCACACATTTGAACCAAAACAAACATGGCGGCACAGCTGAGCGTATGTCGGCCTATTTTAGCAGGATTACAGATGATTTTGACTTTTGAAAAATGGGAAAGATGTGTGTGCTTTTCTCATGAGGCAGTTTATCAAGATTGATAGAATGTGTAGAAATCAGTTCAGAGAGATCCACTTAACAATCTGACGTGAGCTAGGTTAACACAGTGGACTTTTAATCTGTTTTACAATACACACAGTATTTTATTTACATGAACACGCTCTTGCTTGTCTCCAGGTTCTGCTTGGACTCTGCGCGACAGACACGCCAACGACTTTCCATCAACTGGTCCAATTTCAGCTTGAAGAAGGCCACTTTTGCTGCTCACTGAGTCTGGGTCACAATCAGAACGACCTTTCCTTCACGCGACCCGGCTCTTCTCCTGGACTCTGCCCCTCTGTGCCCTCTGCTCACACACACACTCTCTCTTTTTCTCACACACGCGCTGCCTTGCTTCCCTCACGCCCGGATCTCCCACACAACAGAAGAAATGTCCTCGCGTGCTTGTGTGCTTTTAGTTCAGCCGACTGAACAAGCCATGGTCGAAAATGATTTCTACCTGTAGTAAAAAAAAGATGCTTATTATTATTATAATGTCAGAAGGGTTTCCGCACCAAAAAAGACAAATATGGAAACGCTGGAAAAAAGAAGCTGTAATAAATGAAAGATGTATTTGAGAGACTGTGGCTTACTGTCCCGTGGTCTGCCTGTCCCCAGCACGCCGCCTCGCCAGGTCTGACAGGGGAACGGGCTCCGCTGCTACCCCTCCCCAGCCGCCCATCAGAACACCCCATTTCACACCGAGGAGGAAGGAGGAAAATACTTGACAATGTTTTCTTTTTTTTTTGTTGTTTTTAAGTTCTGTTTAACAAACTGTTGAGTAAAAATGTACCAGTTCCACTTGTTTTCTCTCATTTTGACCTGTAGCCAGCTTGTATGAGAATGAATTGAAAAAGAAGAATACTCCTCACACTATTGGTCTGTTCTAGAGTGTATATTGTATTAACACTGAAGCCAAACTGGCTACTTTTAACATATTGTTAAGTAATATTAAATCTTGTCTTTCTTTTTTGAAAGATGGAATACAGTAGTATGGCAGGACGTGTCTTGTGTCCAATATTCTTTCTCTTAAACTGGTGAATCATACACACTTCTGTCGTTAGATAAAGTGAAGAGGTAAAGTCTTTTTCACTATGTGTTTGTTAGGACCAAGTTGTTGGAGCATTGATTATTATAATGACTAGAGAGAGTATAGCCGTGGTAACCTATAGCAACAATTGTCCAGGTTTGGCAGCCATCTTTAGGAAGCTAAACTTCTAAATTTCATTTTACTTTTAAATACTTTGATATTTGAACCTTTTGTACTTGTACATTTATTTATACTTCTGTTTAACCAATCTATTGTGAAAAATCTTTTAAAAACTTCTTTTATAGTAATGACAGTGAAGTAAACACAATAATGATGAATGTTTGTGCTCATATGACACACAAGCTTAATTTAATTGTGCATCAATCCAGCCCAGTGCAGTGTTTTTAGGATCAATATTTATATTCACAATTTCGGGAAAAATACCAGATGGAGACGTAAAACAGTTCTGTGTATTATTTGGATCACAAATAATTATATGTTAAATTACTTCCTTTATTTCTTTGAATTATGTAAGCTTGTTTTACATTATTTTCATTTTATCTCCTCGCAAAATGGCTGCCACAGCTGCCACGGCAACAGGCCTCATCCTCTCTCCAGAGCGCACACTTTTTAAATACTTTATGTTCATGTTTTATGTTTCAGATGGCTGTGATTGACAGGTGGATTAGCCAATCATGGGCATGCTTGGTCCATCTGCATAATATCAAATTGGGCTTAAAAGAAACACATTTCTATTTTAGTTTGGTTCAATTATGGAATACCTTAAGAGATATGTAATGTAATTTTTGAGAAGGTCCAAAAACACTTCATGCAATACCCCTAGAGCAGTGGTGTCCAAACCTTTTTCGTAAAGGGCACATATTAAAACACCGACTAAATAAAGGGTCATGCAGTAAATAATTTCAAATGATTACATTGAGAAGATGTTAAATTAAACCACATTTATTCAGGACAAACATCACATTAGTGCACAGTTAAATGCTTGGTATTAGTTTAGAAAAGAAATATATTTTCGGCCAACAGGTTAGTTTCCATCACAACACTCCACAGGTCAATGTTATTTCAAGCAGGTGGAGGGCAACTAAATTTAATATTGTTTAAATGCAATTTATTTTTATAATGCAAAAGATGAATAGGTCCAGTCACCCCAGAAAACACCACTTTTTAAATTTGCGAAATAGTTTTTGAAATATTTCATGATAAAATACAATATTATCTGCCACTTGCCCTCCACTTGCCGCTCATAACTGCCATGGATTCTAGAATGTGAAACCAACTTATTGTTCAGAAGGTTTGAGGGCTGTAGTTAGACATACAGACAAGACAGACTTGCTCACTCATTCCTCTCTCCACGCTCCTGCTAGAGTATACAGTTGTTTGACATCACAACAAGGGTTGTCAGGATCATAACAGTGAGTATTCATGTCCCAACAGAGTTGTAGGGTTGGAAAGAACACCATGTTACAGAATGCTTGCAACATAATGTGTTTTGTGTTGTCATAGTCAAAACAGAGACTGCATTCAAAATATTTTTGAATACTTTCACATTCAATTGCATTCTAGTCATCTATACATCCATTACGTATCTTCCGCTTTATCTAAAGTCAGGTCGCGAAGGCAGCAGTCTGAGTAGGACACCCAGACCTTTCTTCTTTCTTCTCTTCCTCCAACTCTTCCTGGGGAATCCCAAGACATTCCCAGGCCAGTCTGAGGCATAATCCCTCCATCGTGTCCTGGGTCTTCCTCGAAGTCTCCTCCCGGTGGGACATGCCCAGGACACCTCACCTCACCAGGGAGGCATGGTATAAAAAGAACAAGGTAATATACTAAGACAATTTTTGATGTATTTCCTGTGCAAGTATTTGGTTACTTCACAACACTGATTGTAAGAATCTAATTATTACCATATTAGAAGCAAAATGTAATATCACAGGAGACTGCTTTATTTATTTATTTATTTATTTATTTTTCAGCTGTAATTGTGCATCAAATCCAGCCCAGTTTCATGATAACTATCAGGTAATAACATGATACTATCAGGTAATAATGTGATACCAAAAAAATTAATAAAATATTTCGTTTTAATTTTGTGTTATTTTTGGTGTCACGTATCATGTTTTTACCTGATTTTTTTTTTTTTTCATATCATGATATTATCACGTTATTACCTGGTAGTTATTATGAAATTTCGTGATGCAGCTGGAAAAAAAATAAAGTAGAGAGTGGCAGTAGGCTACTGAGCTTCTGTAGGAGACAGAAAACTGCTGTTAATTTCCACTGAATCAGACAAATGAGTTCATTGAGTCGAGTATCATTTTGGTGATTGAGAAAATACTGAAAATTGAAAAAATTAATGAATGTTTTGAATTATTATTAAGAGAGACTGTGCATACAGAGAATACAATATTCACAGACTGTACATTGAACAACATGAACTGGGCAGTGATCACAAGTATGCATGCAAAAATATAGGTCATTTTAAAAGCAGAAATTGAGTTGTATTTCAAAATATTACAAAATGAAAACACAGCTAAAGCTTTACTAAATGAACCTCAGTAGTTGTGCTGAATATAGGTTAAGCTCTGAATGAGACATGGTGAGGTTTTTGACAGCCCCTGAATAGCACATCTGACTGAGCTCACTTCTGAAATGAATGTCTGTCTGGCTGCGTCCTCTCAATGATGTAACTTGAGGCTAACACTTTTGAGGCAGCAAATGTCTCTGCTGCTCAGTGTGGGGGAGAAACACCAGGGTAGGCTGATCAATCAAAAACATCATAGGTTTAAATCCATCCCATCTGCCACTGTGAGATGGGAATAATCATTAGTTGACTATAATTATAAAAAAAGACACATGTAAGTCATCACTTTACATTTTGTACATCATAAATAGTTTTCTTGGTCAGTAATGGATTAGTAAGAGAAAACCGACCATTTACTTTCTGTTTGAAATGTAGAATTGATCAGCCTCGCCTCTTAATAGTTGTAGATTAATGTAGCAATGTAGCAAGCAATGGGCGTTAAATTTCTTTTTTTAGTTAAAAAATGACATCAAAGCATTCCTGAATTTCTTATGTTTGAATCTGCCTCTTTTTGCATGAATGACTCAAAATAAAGTACTGGATGGATAAAGCAAAGGTCATAGTAATTAATTTAGATTTGCACTGTACGTTCCATTCTATTTAATTTGTCAAAACTGAATGTAATATTTGCTGACAAGATGTGTCATTATTACTGTAGTTGCACTAATGAAATTAGAGCCTGTTGCTATCTTTGACTAATAAACTGTCTCTTCTGCACATGTTTTGCAGGAGAGAATGTCTTGGGATTCCCCAGAGGAAGCCGATTGTCTTGGAAGAAGAGCGTGTTCTTACATTGGAACTGAAATTGGGTTTCCACTGAAAACACTACTAGGTAGGCTGTGTTCCTGCTGTCCGATTCTGAGTGTGACATGAGCTGGCCGAGCTGGTTGATAATGTCACAGAACAGGCCTACGTTCCCCGCAGGCTTCTCCACACGCAGGAGTTCTCTGGGACAACAGGTACTCTTTCACAGGGAATTCCCTCTCACACCTTCTGTCTGGTCTAGACTCTGTTCTTTCTCTTTGCCTTAACCCTTGACCTCTGCCATCTCTAAAGCTGTTATTTCAGATCACTCAGCATTAACATCACATACACAACAGTGGCACATTGAAGTCTTCCTGTGAAGTAAACAGCACTCCACTTTAACAACTATTATCTTCTTTTCTCCTTGGGACTTCCCTGGAAGGTGGGAAAGTCCCATTCTTTTTGGATACACAGAAGATTAAAGGCCCATATGTGTATACTTTTGGATTTGTAGTTTTAGCTCAAACCTTTTACACTTAAAAGCAGACAGGAACTAAGTTAGCGTGGTCACATGATTGCTCTTCTAATTTGAGTGTGTCCAAAGTCCCCAGGTGGGGTCACAAGGGGGCGGTGACAGCTTTGTTCCACTCTACAGTGGTGAGTGAATGTTAAGTGTGTGTGCTGGGACTATCCCCTGTGCTGTCTCTGTATGTATATGTGTGTGTGTGTGGTTAGACCAGAATAAGACAAGCACACTTGTTCAAACCTAAAAAGGAAGCAATGCTTGGTGGGCACACTATTGGGAGCACCCGCTTGCTGCGATATGTAAATGGGTCGAAATCATAAGACTGTGTGATCAATGAGCAAGACATCATATGATTATACTTCAGTACTTGTTTACTAAAAAAACAGGGTTGAATATACAGAACTTACCATAGGTAGTAGTGAAATCTGCTTTGTAAAGCCACGATCATCTAATCAGAGCTCCAGTTTGGCCACAGTTAATGTGGGGTGGGTCAAAGAGAAAGTCTGTGTTTTCCTGGACATAGGGACTTACAAGCCTTGAGATTATCCATTTCATAAAATCTATTAAACAAGACTCTCCATATGAAAATAGCACGGATCAGCCATAAGCTTTTTGTATGCTGTCAACAGACTTGTTCTGATCATTTCAGCACAGCAAACAACTGTGCAAGCAAGCCAGCATAGCTCAGCCTGTCTCTGAGTTTGAACATGTTCATGTGTGTGATAGTGAAAGTGACATGTCTGTGGGTGCTGAAAACATCTCACAAGGAAGCACTATGTTTCAGTTACTTCCTGTTTGTTAGGGGGATGTCCAGCAGCCTCCACCAACAGCACAGACATGTGACAGCTCTCCTACGATACAATCTTGTGACAGCTAATATCAGAACAGACCTGTAACAGCTCATACAGACATGTAACAGCTCACACAGACATGTGATAGCTCTCCTACGATACAGTCTTGTGACAGCTAATACCAGACCTGTAACAGCTCATACAGACATGTGACAGCTCTCCTACAATAGTCTTGTGACAGCTAATACCAGAACAGACATGTAACAGCTCATACAGACATGTGATAGCTCTCCTACGATACAGTCTTGTGACAGCTTATACCAGAACAGACATATAACAGCTCATACAGACATGTAACAGCTCATACAGACATGTGATAGCTCTCCTACGATACAGTCATGTGACAGTTTATACCAGCAGAACAGACATGTAACAGCTTATACAGATATGTAACAGCTCACATGTGACAGCTAATACCAACAACAGAAACATGTGATAGCTAATACCAGACATGTAACAGTTTATACCACCAACACAGACATATAATAACTCATACCAGACATGTGACTGCTTATACCAGCAACAGAGACGTGTAATAGTAAGTTACTGTTAAATTGTAATACATTATATCTTACTAGTTACAGGGAGAAAAATGTTATACATTTGTATTACTATATTGCTGTCTCAAAAAATGTAACTGATTTACACTACTGTGAGTTACTTTGAGCTCATCACACATTTGTTAAAACATTGTACAACACTAAACCGTTAAATTTACACCTGATTACTGATTAATTTATGGAAATGTGATGGGAGTGGTGTTTTGGTCGTGAAGTGTCGTTTTCAATAGAATATAAAAACAATTAATTTATGTGCAAGTAACTTGAGTTACTCAGATTGTAACTAGTAATATATCATCAACATGTTTACAACAAGTCACGAGTTACACTACTTAGTTACTGAAAAGAATGTAACTTGTTACTTTTTGTAATTAGTTACCCCCAACACTAAGTATAACATATTACACCAGCTGCAGACCTGTGACACAGCTCACACCAGCAGCACAGACATACAGTATAACATATCACATCACACCAGCAGCACATGTGACAGCTCATACCAGCAGCACAGACATACAGTATAACATATCACATCACACCAGCAGCACACGTGACAGCTCACACCAGCAGCACAGACATACAGTATAACATATCACATCACACCAGCAGCACATGTGACAGCTCACACCAGCAGCACAGACATGTAACAACTCACACCAGCAGCACATGTGACAGCTCACACCAGCAGCACAGGCATGTAACAACTCACACCAGCAGCACATGTGACAGCTCACACCAGCAGCACAGACATGTAACAACTCACACCAGCAGCACATGTGACAGCTCATACCAGCAGCACAGACATACAGTATAACATATCACATCACATCACACCAGCAGCACATGTGACAGCTCACACCAGCAGCACAGACATACAGTATAACATATCACATCACACCAGCAGCACATGTGACAGCTCACACCAGCAGCACAGACATACAGTATAACATATCACATCACACCAGCAGCACATGTGACAGCTCATACCAACACAGACATAACAGCTCACACCAGCATCACAGACATGTTACACTATAGCATACTGTATCACACCAGCAGCACATATGACAGCTCACACCAGCAGCACATGTGACAGCTCATACCAACACAGACATGTAACAGCTCACACCAGAAGCACTGACATGTAACAACTCACACTGGTCACACAGACCTGTCACAGCTTATGCCGTATGTGCTGTTTGACTGTGATAACTGGTTCACACTGCACCTTTGTGAAGCTCTGATCTGGGCTGTACATTAGAGGTTGTAACTGCTTTAATGTGCCGCTATATTGTGCTGCAGCTCTTACCTCTAGTGGCTTCAAAATGTGTAAAGAGCTTTTTTTTCGTTCCGGTGCATTTACTTTTTTAATAAACTTGTACTTGTCTACTTCAGGTCCCTATAGTGAGCCTTCTTCACACAACAACAGCTGAGAATGTGTCTGTCTGTGGCAGAGCTGTGTGCCCCATCAGACTGCACCATCAGGGGGTTTCCACCGCTCACACGTGACCCTGGCTCAGACAAACGGAGGAGGCTATTAAAACCAGAGGAGACACAATTGTTTTCAAGTAAGAACACTGTCTTTGCAAAATGGTACAAACCAGTGGTCCAAGACATCAGAAGTAAAAGTCTTGTTTATTCTCTGAAATGAATGCAATTGTTATAATAATCGATGACAAATGAAGGAACAATGCAAGAAATATAAACAAACAATTTAACCTGTCCAACTGGAGAGGGTGGATTGGTGAGCTTCTGGAATTTTTCTTCATGTTTTCTATTTCTGCAACCTTCTAATAAAAGGAAACTACCAAGCTTCTATTTTGGTTGAAAAAATTCTATGGCACCTATGGCGCACAGAAAGTGATATACATATAATATGGTAAACATTGTCTGCGTCAGTACCTAGTTCTCTAAAATGAGTTTTGTTTTGCTTTCTCTTTTGTGCAGGAGTTTGAAGATATTACAAATGGTTTGTAATTGAATTCAAACCAAATGTAAATGTGTTCATTCAAACTGAACACGTCAAACACATTGGTTGTAAAAGGAAATAAACGACTGTACTTTTTAAATTCACAAAATTAAAATAGAGAGATCTTATACCTACAGTCACACCTTCACAAAGAGCTCAGACATTAGTTTAACAACTTTTTGAATGCATAATTATTTTTCTTGAACATTTTTGCAAAGCAGCGAATTCAAGCAATGGTCTTTGATTGAATTTGAAAATTTGAAAAGAGACATTACATTAAAAAAAGGCAGTATACTCACAATTGACAGTTTCTTGTTCCAATTCATATATAGTGTGTATAGATGTATTTAGATTTTGCCCTGGTTTGTTCTATAGTTGCTACACATATGTTATTTTCTGGCCAAAATGCATGTAAATAAGCGACATCTTCAGTTATATCCCTAACACAGTGATTCCAATGGGGTCGGGGCCCCTGGGGGCCTCAGGATCTCTACAGGGGGCCTCAAAGGTTGTCCACACAACAAGCATGACAGAAAACTGGGTTTGAAACTAACTTAATATTTAATTAGATTAATTTACTCTTTTAAATCACAAAGTCCACAGACATTATTATGTTGCTGTTTTGGGATCTTAATATGAGAGTTTATACATTCTACTTAATTTTGAATGGAGTGTGAAATATTACTGAGGCCTCAGAATCTACGGCCAATAGGGGCGCGGCTCCGAAAAGTTGGGAACGCTGCCCTAACATAATCATGTTCATTATGTTTTATTTTTTTAAAAAATGTAATCTAAGCTGTCATACGCACACTAAAAAACTATTAGTTATGCTATTGTGTTCATCATCATTCACACTCTTTCACTAAGACAGTTTGAAGATACAACTATTTTAGCGTTATTCAGGTGTTTTCTAGAGAGAAAGATAAGTTTATTTTATGCTAGAAAATAGCTACTTATGACATCACAATGTGGAGCAGAGCATATTCAGCTTTGAATATGTTTATTGCCTAAATAACCAAAGATATGTAAATGAAATAAAACGCAAATGTGAGTGTATTTTTGCTGACTTAACAACATTCTAACATGGCTAAAAGCTCACATTAAGAAAATAAGCATAGCATGTAGGTTCTTTAAAGGCTTTATACCTTACTTTACAATGAAATAACTTAAAATAAATTTCTCCTTAGCACAGATATCTTGTTGTAATATCTATTCGGTGAAAATAGATTCGGAATTTCCTGCCTACATCTAATGAAGTAAAATTGTTGATCAAAGTGCACTAACTTCGTCTGTTATTGTTGTTAGTATTGTGGCTAACTGGTGTTAGCAAATCGACTCATCTCGCTGCTAACAACTGTGAAAAAAGTTTAAAACACATCGGGGTGAACAATTTGGAGCTCAGAATGCATTAGATAAGTGAGAAAACATGTAGACGGATGTAGGGCGTTTTAAATTAATTATTTGTTTACATTTTAAGGAAGCAAAATAGGGTATTGCACTTATATTAGTCAGGCTTTAAAAGTATAAATAACGTCAAACTTTTGTTGCCCAAGATTACACCATCACACTACACAGTATATCATTTAAGTAGGAGTACACAATTCAACACAAAGACAAAGACTTGGCAGCTAAAAGTGTTTTATTACAAAAATATATATATGTCACTCCAACCAAATGAAGTCTGTCAGTTACTTAACATATATTTCTATATTCCAGTTATATTGACAATTTCAACATAGTATGGCTTAAATTTTAGTACAAGCAAAAATAAATAATGAATACAATAGTTATATATAATCTGTTATGAAAATAGATATAATTTACAAAAGTAGTCAAAATATACATAGCACCTCAGTACATAGACGAAGCTTATGTTTCTTAAAGTGCATATGACAGCTTAGATAAATATTTGTGTTAAATTGTGGTTTACATAATAATATTAAAGATCTTTTAACCTAGTTTTCCCCAAATTGCAAATTATTTTCTTTCAACTGTACTGTAAAGAAGGACCACAGTTAATTTAAGTAAATTTACATTATAGATTACCTTTTTTTTTTTTAATTATTGTTAATTATTATTATTATTATCAGAAAAAAATGTTCCTGGAATGTTAAAACTTAGTGGTAAAGTAAATTTCAGCCTAATTTAAATTGTTTTGACAAGAAGGTAGAAAATTCACTTGTTTCAAGACATTTCTGACATTTAACAATACATTTACACCTTGTCTCATTTGTCAATGGATTAAGTACAAATTCGCCCAAAAAAAAGAAACATGTCAGAAACACTTTGACACAATCATATCAAGTACATACAAAATGCCAGAATCTGTGCCAATGGCTTAAGAATATTTACTTATCCACTGGCAATTTTTTTAAGCTACTTCAAAATGAAAGTAAAAAGGTGAAACGGGAAATATTCTACATTACACAAGCAATGAAATTTGTATCAAATCCTGATAGTTTTTTGCACTGCTGTTGTTGCAGTGTCTTGCATAAATTGCTTAACTTGACTAATCCCCCAAAACACAGTCCTAATTAAATAAACATGAGCATCTGCCATATGCACTCTAAGTCTCAGAATAATGGCTAAATGTCACTAAAAGTGCAACAGTTGCAATAGGAAACAATGAGGTATATGACATTTGGTATATTGCATTCACATCCACGTTCCTCATTCCAAGAGGGGGATTCTACACTATATACAACAAACTACTTAACTGGGGGCTTTTGGAAACTCCTGCAGTGGAACCGATTTTTTTCCACCATAAAGATGACAAGTAAGATTTATCACGATGGAACCAAGTAACCTTAAGATCTAGGGCATCTGCTGTGGTCTGTTTCTATTTTGCTGAATCATGCCTTATTGTTGACTAAAACAGATTACTCCTACTGTTAATTCTGATATTATAATATTTTTGTTCCTGAGAATTTGTATTGATTTCAGTTTCATAACTACAATTTGACGGAACCTTTTAAACAGATGATAAACATATAGTATTTTTGCTTAGTTGAACACATCTAAAACAGAGTAATTTTCACTGTTGTCGATTAAGTGTTGATATCAATAGGCAGACCCTACTCCTCTCAACACACATACAGCCATAGACTCTTGAAATATAAACATAATTTGGGATAATTTGCTTATATAAACGATTAGAGCTAAATGTGCACTGTGTAAGATTCTTAAATCACCTTTTTACATGAGACGATGTTGCTTACCTATACAATGTTACACAGCGTGGCTTAAAACGTATCTATCACCATGGAGACAAAGTTCAAAAGCCTTCAATCTATCACATTATATTGTAACGTAGTGTGTAGGGTGAGGGAGTAAGGTCTGTTTCTTTCTGTAGTGCTCTTTCCTCGCTGTTCTCAGGATTGTGGTTTGTGAAAAATCCAGCTCACAGTATAATGTGAAAAAGTAATTGGAAAGGTCCGGTCATGCACTTGTGTGATACGTCCTATGTATTATCTAGTGCAAAAATGTGTGTGCAAAGTCATAATTTGGTGCAAAAAGTCCTACTTGTGAAAAAATGTGATGTGAAAAAGTCCAGGTCATAATCTAGCTAGCGTGAACACTGGTATTATTGTTTTGGTGTGAGAAGTCCTGGTCATAACCTGGTGCAAAAAGTCTTGCGCATAATCTGGTGTAAAAATTTCTGCACATAATATGGTTTAAAAAGGCCTGCACATAATCAGTTGTGAAAAGCCTGCGGTAATCTGTTGTAAAGAAAAATCCTGCTCATAATCTGTTGTGAAAAATCCTGTCTTAATCTGCTGCAAAAGTCTGGCATAATCAGTGTAAAATCCTGCTCATAATTGGCTGTAAAGTCTGTCATAGTCTGCATGAAAATCTATCTAATCTGGTGTGAAAAGTCTTTTGTAATCTGGTTAGAATCCTGCTCTAATCTGATATGAAATGTTTTCACATAATCTGTCGTGAAAAGTCCTGTTCATAATCTGGTGTGATCGTGTTCAGGTCCTGCTCATAATGTGGCATGTAAAGTCCTGCTCATAGTCTGGCATGAAAATCCGGATCTAATCTGGCGAGAAAAGTCTTGTTTATAATCTGGTGTGAGAATTCCTTCTTCTAATCTGATTTGAAATGTTTTGCACATAATCTGACGTGAAAAGTCCTGTTCATAATCTAGTGTGAAAAGTCATGTTCATAATCTGGGTAAAAATCCTGCTCATAATGTGGCGTGTAAAGTCCTGCTCATAGTCTGGCATGAAAAATCCTGAATCTGTGTTCCTGTAAATCTGGTGTGAGAATATCCTGCTTCTAATCTGATAGTGATGAATGTTTGTGCACATCTGAATCTGACGTGCTAAATCCTGCTTGATTCTGGTGTGAAAAGTCCTGTTCATAATCTGGTGTGAAAAGTCTTGCTCATAATCTGGTGAAATATCTTTGCACATACTGTTATCGGATGTGAAAAGTCCAGTTCGTACTCTGATGTGAATAATCCAACTCATACTCTGGCACACTCTTCCCAGTGGTCAAAGTACTGCGCCGCCTCAGTGTCGCTGAATCGAGCCTGGCAGCGTGGGCACCGCAGCTCAGACTGGTCTGCAATCTCGCTCCACGGTGGGCTCTGTGGTGCAGCTGCATTCTGTGGGGCCTGCTGATGCTGTTGTTTTTGTAGTTGTTGCTGTTGTTGTTGCTGCTGTCTGTCTGCACTGTTCCTGGCTAAATGTTCAGTGTCTTTGGTCCGCCTCGGAGCGATTCGGTGTCCGATGTGAACGCGGCAGAGAGGAACTATATCCCTGTCTCTGTCTCGAATCTCTCGTGCTGCTGCTCCCTGCTGAAGGTGAGAAGAAAGACATGTAATCGGCTGCTTCTCCACACTTTTTGTTATATTTAATATGTTCTAAAACAAGCCTACACAATTTTTACTTACATCATGAGTTTGTCTTTTATTAATTTTTTTTTTACATTCAATTGTTTTGTAGCTTTATATAAAATCCACAGAAAATTGTTATAAATAAAAGAGTATTTTGCTGTATTAATGCTAACAATGCTAACAACAGACAAACTTAGTGGATTCTGGTGAACAAACAGGACATTATTAAGCAGAGAGAGGACAGTGCAGACAAATGTCCATCTGAATTAGATACATTGACAAGATTTCTGTGCTAGGGGGAAATTAATTTATTGGTAAAAAACAAAAAAAGTGGGTACATATATCAATCAATTTGCAAAAAACAGTTAAATTACATTTTCAACATATTTATAATAAACTGATTTGCTCTTTGTATAAAATGTTTTCAAAAGCCAAATGTATTTTACTTCAACAAAATTATAATTTCAACCCTGCTTAAAAAAATCTAGTTCAAAAACGTCTTATTTGATTCTAGCACAAAGTAGCAATGGTATGCTCTGAACACTGACCAGAGAATTGGACAACATTACGTAGCACTTACTTGTTTGTGCAGCTGCTGTTTTAACTGCCTGATTTGCTCCTTCATCTCTTGTAGCTGTCCTTGCGCCCTCTCTCTATCCTTTCGTTCTGATTTAAAGTCCTCCGTGTAGATCAACACCTGAACACAAACCAAACATATTTTATTTATTTATTTCTATCAATCTTTTGAGTATACCTGTATTTGCTTTTCCCAAACCCACCTGCTGCTCCAACATCTGTATTTGCTCTCGGTCTTGCCTCTTCACGTCGTCTACCTCTCGCTCAGCCTGACGCATTCACTGATTTTGTCCTCCAGAAGGCCGTTGAGTCGAGCTATTTCCTGGTGGAGCATCATGGAGCTGACGGAGCCCAATCCCGGTCCCGCAGCCTGTCCCGAGCTCTCCTTCAGCCGCTGACACAAACCCCTGATGTAGTCTTCTCTGCTCGAGTCGTACTTCTGCCATTGTGAGTTTAGGCTTTGGACCTAACGGAAAGTATAAAATGTGCTTATTTATATGATCATTTTTTTAGAACTTTGAAAAAAACATGCAAAACCCAGGATCTGTTTATTTTGGCAATATTAAAATGTGTTGACAAAACAGACACATTAGAGTTTACACTGGTTGGTCCTGTTGGTCTAGTCAGGGTTAAGTTTCAGTACTAGTTCTGGTTTTGATGTGGTGTGCAGTTACAATCACTATTTATTTTAAATCATGATAACTTAATCATAATAATGGGTGGTTGAAGCGCTCATCTATCAACCCGAAGGTTCGGTTTGCACTTAAGCTGAGTTCTGGGTTGTGCCTTTAGGCCAGACACTTCACCCACAATGCACTGTGATGGTGTGTGTGAATGATTAGTGGAGGCAGTTGCGGCTACACTAGTGGCTTACCACTACTAAGTGTGGAGTGAATAAACAATGACTACACTGTTGCACTTTGAGGAGCTACAAGCCTGTAAGGCACAATTTATATATTTTTTAACTAGCAATTGTATTAAAAATAATAATAAAACAAATGCAAAAATACACCTTATTTAAACTTGGAATTTAGTAATTTTATTCATCAAAAATATAATAAACAATTTGCAAAAGGATGAAATGTATTTACAGGCAGTGAGGCAACATTTCAACAACTAAACTTTCGTCACGCAGTTTTTAAATACTTGGGGCCAGATTTATCAAGTATTTGCTCATGTGCAAAAACAGGTCAGGGGGAGCAAAACCTTGGCAGAGATGACAGTATTCCCTCACACACACACACACTTAAGATGCAGAATTTGAGGTGGTTCTTATCTGTTTTGTTTAGTTTGTTGTATGTGCATCTTCCAATTTTAAAATTGGTAGAAAATGTTCATAAATAACACATCATTTTTTTTTTTTTTTGCACCAGCAATTTAGCACATGGTTTGATAAATCAGGCTCTTGGACGTGTATTATGCACACCTTCTTCTGTCTGTGCACCTGCTCCATAAAAAGATATGCAAAGGACTGACTTTACCATAAGTAATTCACATAAAATTATTATCTGCCATTCTTGACAAAAAGTGAAACCATTTAAAACTGCCTGATCTAATGGTGGATGCAGGTATGATGACATGGGCAAGGTGGGAATTTCATAAACCTCTAGTGCTGAGTCAAATCAAACATAAATGTGAAAGCCTTCCTCTTTCTGCTAACAGTAAAACACATTGTCAACTTTTGGACTAGAACATCATTTTTGTTTACCGTAAGTGAAAGCACATAGTGAGTCGATTACGGGTAACTACGCTGTTTGGAGATCATTTACGTAATGGGATTTTGCAAGTTGGTTAAAGTTGGTTACTACATAACTACTACTACTATTACTACTAAAACTTCCATTTAAAAATAATATGACACAATATTTAAATGTAGTTGCTAAATCACTCCACTGATACTGAAACCATGAATGATAATGTTACCACCAGCAAACTTGTTCTGATTTGTGTAGTTATTAATTATTATACTATTGAAACGATGATGTAATAATGCAAGAATTAGAATTACTAGGTGTTTATCCCATTCATATATTTTATTTTAGTGCCAGTCATGGTTGTTTGAAGCATGACGTATGGGTAATTTATGACTGCGCCGTGTTAACAGAAGTAATAGATCAAATAGAAGGAAACATATCATTCTTACATATGTCACGCGCTGCTTTAGCTGTTGGTTCTCCTGCTGTAGTTGTTCAATCTTTTCTGTGGCGTCTGTTGTCTGTAGAGAGCAGAAAGCATAAGCATTACCTTATACAGTTGTTAAAACAATAAAAATATATCTAGATGGGTAGGAAGATATATTTTTCTATTATTTTCATTTATTTTTTATCTTTTTTTTTACAACAGTTTCGATTTTTATTCTTGCAGACAGTCTGTCTAATTGTCTTTGAGATAAATACAATTCTATGTTTTTTCATTAAGTTCCTTCTTCGCTGTCAGTGGTTAAATCCAGCTGTCAACGGCTGACATGTGTTGCCAGATTTTCAGAGCAAAACAAGCGACAAGGCCTTTGAAAAAACTCCCCAAAATAAGTGACCCAAACAAGTTATTAAAATAATCAGTTAATTAGAAACATTGTGTGTCTCCGCAAAACAGGTTCTAACAAGTTCAAACATTAATAACGACTTTTAGAAATGAAAATCTGTAGTAATACATGTTTCAGTCTTAAATGGATGTATTATGGTAAATCAAACCATAAAAAGTGCAGCCCTAAAAACACATTCTTCAAAACTCGTAGAAAATTGAAGAAAAGAATCAGACTTGGCAACTCTGAGGTCAATAAGAAAAGCAGGTTGGAAAAAAATAGAGAAATGGGAAATCACAATATGACGATTTTCATTTTTGTCACGACTTTGCCCATTTCTCATTGCATTTTACCCATCTTCTGTGTACTTTTATTCAGATCATACTGATACACCTCCAGTCACTTAGACCAAATCTTTTTTATTCAGCAATTTTTGAAAGATCACTTTACTAAAACACTGAAAATGCATGAAAAGTACAACTGAAAGTACTTTTTACGTCATTCCAGAGACGTGACTATTTAATGGTTCAAAAGAGGATAATTTGTTATAAAACACACTTAATGTATTCTCAAGACAGGCGATACAGATGTTTGTAGGTGTGGAAATGAATAGAGACAGCTTTGCATTTAGATTGAAATGTACTCAGTAACTCCTAGGATTTTCAATGTGCTATAACTACAACAACATCACAGATACAAGTTTAAAAATCTACTCAAAAAGCACAACTACCCCCCAAAATCTCCTCCTTTAGAACAATGCAAGTCTTTGTGGTTCAAAAATTCTTACCTCTCTCTCCTCCTCCTGCTGCTGCCTGCCCTCCTGCTCCTCTCCTTTGGTTTGGTCCTGGCTCTTCTGCTCCTTCTCCATACGTGCCAGCAGCTCCTTGCACACCTTGACCGTGGCCCCCAGTTGCCCCCGGAGCTGGTCGGCTTCCTCGGCTAAGGAAGTGCACAGGACGGCTCTGGTGGCCTCTGATCGCTCCCTCTCCTGCAGGGCCGAGCGCAGCCTCTGGATCTCCTGGTCCTTCTCGTGCTCTGGCTCACTCCTCACCCTCTCCAGCTCCAGTTCCTTCTCTTTGAGCTCTGCTGTCAGGGCCTGGATCTCCTACCAAAGATGGTGGGTTATAGAGAGTGTGAAAACGTGTGGTGATAACATTTTTGGAGTTTCATCATCTGGTACATAAAAAGATTGGCAGAAAAGTCTAAGGATCTAAAAGTAGTAATAGTGAAAGTATTGTCAGGCAACTTTTACTTTTGCTTCACAACATTTAATTTTTAGCTTACATTGAAACAATAGTATTTTCTCATGTTTTCAACAAGTTTGGATTGATGTCTTAGAAAGTTTTGACTTCAAGTCCCAGCTCTGAGCAAACAAACTGATATATTTAAAACTTGCCAGGAAATTAAGTTATCGATTCATTCATATCTGCAGACTGAAACCCAGCACAATTCTTAATCAAGATTGGTACATTTGAATTTGTGACACACTTTTACTATTTATTCTGAAAGTACATCTACTGTAGTTTTGTGTTCTTGTATTTGTAATTTTACTTCAGTAAAAACATCAAGAATACATACATTGGTTTTATAAAGCACTTTTCATGCCATATACATTTTACATATATACAAGGACAACACAAACATAAAGGCCTTTGCTTAATTATTTTTGCTTATTGTTATATTTATAGATTTTTTATTATTATGTCCCAGTCACTACCAGTCACACTGTAAAAAAACCAAAACATTTATTTTTGTATCCTGTTAAGTTAATGTAGCTAGTTTTTGATTCTTACTACATTGTTATAAAGTTTTTAAAGCAATGTGTGAAGCATGATACGTTGCATTGAATAAATGAAATAATCATTACAAAGTACACTTAAGTAGCTTTATGTCGGATTAAATGCCAATATGCCCAGATTTATTGAGGAAAATATACATTACAAAGAAAATCAACACAGCACTGAAAAAATAAATAAAAAAATACCACTAATAACTAGCTATCCGTACAATTGAACAAAAGATTACTTATGTTTAAGTCAAAAATATGATTAAATACAGAGCTGGGCACCTGTTTGCGCATAATTACGCACAAGACAACTTTTTACGCACGTTACGCACAAACTTCCAGCCTTGTAAACGAACTTTAAATTCATCCCAACAGCACAGACAACTCACGCGGTCTTTACCTCTGCTTGTCGGCTCGCTTTAATCTCCAACTCGTCCCTCTTCTGTTTATGTTTGCAAATTTCTTTACACAAGCTCTCCAGCAGCGACATGGAAGGACCCAAGACCACCGGCTCGTTGTCGCCCACCGTCATGTACGTCCTCTCGTAGCGTGCCAGCCTCGCCTTCAGATCGGCTATGATGTTATCTTTAACGTAAAGCTGTTTGTTGAGGAGCTCCATCTCCTGTCGCGTCTCGTGGTACAACGTATTCAGCGTGTCGTAGCTCCGTACTTTGTTGTTGTTTTCCGCGCTCAAGCTCGAATTCGCCTCGTCCATGTTGTTATTCGCGAGCAAAATTCAAGGCAAAAAAATAGTCGGTGTTTTTTTTTTGTATTTTATTTATCAGTCCTGCATTTGACGTCCTGGCCTTGTGACTTGTGAGGAGGTTTGTATGTGCGCTAGTCAGAGTTGAATAATATCCCTTGAACAGCGCGGGGGATTTCCTACTAGGGAACTTCCCCGCGGACTTTTTTCAGCCTCGTCAAAGTGCTTTCAAACTATTCTAGCAGCAGCAGACAGACGCCATTTTGAGCTAAAGCGTATTTTTAAGCCTCTTTTGACACACTGGCTCGTTTAAAGTCTGCTGGCACAGGGGTCTCAAATGATGTTGATGCCAAACAGTAATTTGGAAAGGAAGGTTGTTACTTTGGTGCTAGCTCAAAGTGAAACTGCTGCTGGTGCTGCTTTCAAGGCGCGGCGTTAAAGCCACACACCCCAGAATTTGCATTGTAGTCTGCACGAATTTAAATATTGGCTTTTGATGGCACCTGCACGGCACAAGCAACTCTTTCGTTAGTTTTTTTTCTTTGTTCTGTCAGTTAAGAAGTTTATTTAATTTTTTTCTTGCACTTTTGTTTGGAAGACTTTATATTCCTGCAGCAGGTTGCAAAATTACCACATTACTATAAAGCTCTATTTTACATCGCCAACGTACAGAAGAGATGTAATAATTACACAAAATGAATAAAAAATAATGTGTATTTTTAATAGCAAGATATTCTGATTGAATAAAGACTATAGTGTTGATGAATCCACTGTAAAAAAAAAAAAAAAAAAAAAAAAAGTATTATGCCAATCGTAATCATGAACAAGAACATAATTAATAACATTAAACCAATTTGTCAAAAACGAATGAACAATTTCAAATTTTCTTCACTAACAACAATCATTTCTGAATATTCTTTAGTTGGAAACATATTTGCCTACTTAAATAATTGTTAGTGTGGTATATTCTCTTGTCCACTGGTAAGTTTTTACTAAAAAGGGAAAGTTTATGACCATGTATTTGACCCAAATTACACTCACAGAACTCCCACTTGCACAAGATGTTATTTATGTACTAGGAAACTGTATTTTTATGTAAATCGGTAATCATTCATTATAACTTTAACTGTTAATGTCGTAGAGAAATGCTTATATTCTATATCAGTACCAATTGCGGCCCCCATGATGATTATTATTGATAGTGTCCCCCTATGTAAACATAAAGGCTTATTTTTGCTGAGTTTCGACTATAAACGTAATAACATGATGTAATGTGCTACACTATAAATCTGAACATACAGTTAATGTGTTATATTAGCATTATATTATAGCCCAATTGCTGTATTTGAATATTACACACAAGGACCTATATTTTAAAATACAGTCCTCGACCAGCCCTGACTCCAATCGATCTGGCCCCAGCTCCATTTGAGTTTGACATTCCTGATCTATAGATAAAACTAATTAGTTGACTTAGAGAAATGTTTATTGCCTAAAACAGTGGTTCCCAACTTTTCTGTCCTGAGTACCCCCTAAAGTTTGTCTCATTCTCCAAGTACCCCCTAATTTTGTTTTAGGTAAATATATCCATTTCCTAGCATAAAATTGTCAAGTGTTTGTATTGTGTTTCATTTTTTAAATTAAATATATGCTCAAAACCTCATATTCTATTCAAACTGACCACAAATAACAATTTTAGGAACAGATAATATTACATTTCACCACCTTTCAAAGTCTGAATGCATTTCAAGTACCCCCTGATAAGTGCTCACATACCCCCAATGGTACCTGTACCCCTGGTTGGGAAGCACTGGCCTAAAACATCATAAATTGATCCATTAACAGTTATTCCTAATTAGGATGCACCGATCCAGCTTTTTCAGTTCCGATACCATCCCGATACTTGGCATTAAGTATCTGTCGATACCCGATATCAACCGATACCAGTGTAAGGACTGAATGGCATATTTTTGTTATCAAACATAAGAAATTTGGTCTTTTAGTGTTCTGTAACATCTATTTATAGTGAAAGTCACAATTTGACAACTTAATCTGAATAAAATGTCAAACATTTTGTGATGTTCTGGATTAACATCAGCCTTTATATAGCTATATATATTATATATATATTAGTCTCATTATAAAAAACAATGATATCGGCTGAACCGATATGATAGAGCCGATACCGATCCAGCAAAATTCCCTGGATCAGCACCGATATCCGATCCCAGTATCGGATCGGTGCATCCTATTCCTAATAATAACTATGTGCTTGCCATGAAATATCAAAAAATAATTGCACACATTTTCAGTCTGGTGATGTTTATTTGTAGCTAAACTTATTCACATTTTGTAATATAACAAAAACTGAATTTAAACTGTATTCATTTCAGCTGACAAAGATTATTAAATATCACTGGCCATATAAAATGTTGTGATGTGTGTTGTGATGTCATAACTAATATTGTCTGAAAATCTTTACTTAGCTTATAATCTTTTATTCAAAATTATAGATCATTCATAATTCAAGAAGTAGGTTATCACGTGAAGTCACTGTAACATTTCTAATTTTCCCACTATCTTTCACTAGACATGTTGTAATTCATAGTTAATTGTTCACAGTTCCCCTCCCATGTGATGTGTTTGCAGTGTCATAACAAATTCCCCACTGCACTGTCTGTTCTCATCCCGACGGTGTGGATTTTTCCCGTTCCAGTGAAGGCAGCACATGATGTCATTCAGGCTGGATTGCACATTTATAGCCACACCACAATGCCTGCTTAGAACTGTTGTGTAAGTCTATATATGATTCATAAACTGACCCTTTGGATATTTCTGCTTTCTAAAATTTGGGGAAATAAACTCAGAACTTCTTACTGCAATAATTGACAAGGGTTGGTGTGTTTTTGTTTTCTGAAAATGTGAATTGGTTTTGGTAGGTAAAGGACACCGGTTAAGCCTGCTGCCGGGGGAGTCCCATGGAAAGCCGTACCATGACAGAAGAAAAAAAATGTCCCGGAATAATCTGAAAGTGAATCATGAAGTAGTCACCTGAGCTGACTCACACAGGTATGTACAGTAGCAAAACCAAAAATGGTTGTAGAGCATTGGAACGATGTCAAATGTCAATGAGTGGAGAGTGAGAACAGTTAAGTGTACAGAAAGTTAAATGTTTAATAACAGGCTTGGTAATGTAGGACAAGTTTGCCTTAAGGCGTGTACTTAAAGGTAACCTGGCTTGTTTCTACTGGTTCCTTTTGAAGCTGATTATTGTGGCTTGAAAATATATTTATTGTTTTGAATGAACTAGACTGGATGATCCAAAGCAGACCCTGCAAGGTCTATCCTCTGACCACTTGGCCTCAGAAAGGATCAAAGCAAGTTAACTGAATAAGAAAAGACACAGATTAAGGTGAAAATGTGACTAAATACATACAGTATATATCTACATTAAGAAAATTATCACCAAGCACTAACTTAATAAATGAAGACAAAAAGGGGACTTTGGACAAATTGTATGAAAAGACTTATGTACAAATGGTTGAGCAAATAATGTGTCACTTCCTGCATAAGGTACATTTTAGATACATTTTGCTGTATTGATATAAGGATATTTTGCTCTAAAACTTGCCCAAGAGCGTCAAAGTTGCTTTTTAGCTAAATCTGTGTAGAGCATCTTTTTTCTTGTGAGATTATGAGCTGTATGTTGCCTTGTTTTTAAATAAACAAAACAAATAAATAAATAATCAGGATTAATAAAAGGGATTACAACAACTTCCAAAATAATGGTGCAATATATTGAATTTTAGATAATATCGTGAATGTGGTTTCAAGATATCCAAAAATGAATATCGAGTATGTCGTTAATAGTTCAAAATGCCACAAAAAGAACCGTGCAGGAATAAAAAATAGAGAAAATGATGCTAGTAACTTTCAACTTAGGATATAAATGTAATTTGTCTGCACTTCTGTGATTCATTTACAAACATTTCACATTGTTCACGTGACATGCCTGCATTTTCCAGACCAATATACTTCACACAGATGTTTGCAGCACAAATAAATCTTGTTCAAAGTCAGTTTTTGTTGTAATACAAAAGTGAATGTTTCTAGTCACTCATGAAAATCACCAGATTGAAAGTTTGAATTATCTTTTAGATATTTCATGACAATACAAAAATCAAAAATTTGTTCACCGTCGAGATCAGACCTTATCAAACTGAGGCCCGGGGGCCAGTTGGACTGTTTTAATCTGGCCCCCAGCACTATTTTGAGAATAAGTGTTACTCTTTACTTCTTTTATTCATTGATTTAGCTATGTGTCTTTGCTTGTTTTCCTAATATTTATCATCAAAAATGGTAAAATAGTGGATTAAAAAGCTGATTTACAAAAAAATGTGCACATAATAATGATAATTTGTTACACCAATGACCACGGACCGGCCCTCCATCAGTTTTCCGGGTTGAATCTGGCCCTTGGTGAAAAATAATTGCCCAACCCTGGTCTAGATTCATCACAGCGTTGCACTCTTCAACTTGAACACAGCCTGTTGACGTAATAATCGTCTGAATATCGTTATCGAGATGTGTCCAAGAATTATCGAGATATTCATTTTTGTCAATATCGCCCTGCCCTACCACATTGTTAAGTTGTGGGCTGGCAGGGTGAGAGTGGAAAGATTGGAGCACTGATCACATAGTTGAATTTCTTGAAACATTACCAATACCAATATAGGAGCATGCTTAAATAAAGACCTTACAGTGCACTGGCCTTCTGTACACACGTAAGTATCACATTATTAATACCATATGATAATTTTGTACATTTTAAAATTCTTAAATCAGACTGCAATTTGTTTTTTTGAGTCAATGCCAATAACTGATATTTCGCCTCCCGTTGTGGCCGTTACAGATATTTGAAGATTAATCAGGCCAAGTTTGCTTAGCTTCTGAGATCAGATGAGATTGGGCTTGTAAAACTGATAAGGCTAAAAGCGATACTGAGTTTGCATGTAAGTCTATTTATTTATTTCTTATTTTTATTCATTTAGAATTTTTTGGCTAAAAAGTTACATCAAACATCAGTCAATAGCAATACATTTCAAAAAGCAGCGGTTCTCAAATTCTTCACTCCATGTTCCAGAATGAACATTATCATTGTACATTCTGTTAACCTGCTCTAATATAACTCAGCCAGTTTTAGCGTCAAACTAAAGTTAGCTCTAATAAGACCAAAAAGTACAAAGATATTATTACATCAAAATTCGTCAGATTCCTGTTCCAGCCACTTCTGCTAAAGAGAAAGGAAATGAAACAAGTGAACTTGTTTCAATATCTAGGAACAAGTCTGGATAAAGCTTTCACATTTACTGATCATGTGGACTGTATTTACAGAAAGGCACAGTAAAGTTTTTCTTGTTGCGTCAGCGGAGAAGTCAGTGACTGTATTTTGAGTCTGTCAGTCCTTAATTAAGTGTATGATGTTTATGGTTTGATCATTTACAGAATTCGATCCCCTGGTAATTCTGTAATTTACCGTAATTATTTTCTTTAGATTAAATTTTTTTTAAAGAATGTGATTTAAACAACTCTCAGGAGGCATGACAGAATTTCTTATGGTCAGACGAAATTGAGTTGTTCAACATCAACTTGATTTGACAAAGTTTGGAGAAAGAATGCGACTGGACTGAGTAGAACCCAGACAACCCCATCCCAACAGTGAAGCAGGTGTTTTCAAGCAAGCTAATTCTGCTCTAACCAAAATAATATGTATATGAATTCAAGAAATGTTACCTGCCTTAGCATTGTTTTTTAGCAGTTATAATAATATTTCACAACAACAACGAATAGAAAGAAATTACTGAAACAAAATAATCACAGCTCTAGTGAGAACCTTGTGAGCCCACTCAAAGCACACAAGGCAAGGCAACAAAGGAATCGTTCAGGAAGAAGCTCATTAAGGTCATGAAGTGGCCTCCTGATCTTAATTCTATTAAAAATCTATGGAGAGAACAGAAGATCTGTGTTTCCCGAAGACAACTTTTCAAAATCCAGGATTTACAAAGTATCTGCAAGGAGAAGTGGTGAAAAATCCCCCCAGAGGTGGTATTTCCATTCCATTCCATTTTCTTCTGTTTTATTCGAAGTCGGGTTGTGGAGGCAGCAGTCTGAGCAGGGAGACTCAGACTTCCCTGTCCACAAACATCTTCTCTATTGTGTTCTGGGTATTCCTCCAGGTCTCTTCCTGGTGGGACAAGCCTGGAACACCTCCCCAGGGATTTGAGATATGGGTTTTAGGCTTATGCAAATCACAGAACAATCTTTTAGAGCAATAAAGTGCTTTTTAAAGTGTTTTTATCATCACACTATTTACTAGTGCAGCCACATGCTTCTTCTGTATTAAAGTACATCAGTTACTGACAAACAAAAAAGCACATATCAAGGCTTGTGCTACAACCAAAGTCATAGAACAAGAAAAAAATTAAACTTCGAAACAGAGAGAGATAAAACAAGTCTTATTGTTTCTCTCCAAAACTAAACTAACAAAACTACGAAAAGTTACTTCACAAAGTCACCTACAAACTGAACCCATGCATTTTACTGTAATTCCATACATTTTGAGGAACGTTTATTTCAGACATTTGAGTAAAACCACATTACGCACCATTTGGTTTCAGTTTCAGAATGTGATTTCCCGACGTTCTAGATTTACCGTGTTTGGCCTCATTCTCACAGATTAGATACAGCCAGGCTTTCCCACAGAGCTCAGGGTACCTCATAAACACAACTGAAAAAGTCACCTTTTCTGTCAAAGAACAAACCACACACGAGAACATGAATGCATCAACGTACAAAAAAAGCACTGCGTCGACAATTATCATCATCTTATGTAAAACGCTGTGAGAAACTACTGCAACAATACTACGCACATGAGCTGCATCTGCTCGTGTGTGAATCTTTCACACTGCTGCAGCTTTTCTGTTGGAACATTTCTCAATAATATCCTCAATAATACAACATTAAGTGTATTTCTTCTGCTGATATTTGGTTGATGGAACAGATGGAATGTTCAGTTGATGTAAATTGTGTGGGTTTTTTTTTTGTAAATTCAATGTAATTGTAGGATATTATAAAATTATATCTTAAACTTTTGGAAAAGAAGCAGCATTGTGAAATACTATTGATCCCGACTCACGAAAACACTTTTTGTGTTTTGTGGCCTTGAAAGTCTTAAATTTGAATTCTCAATCTCTGCAGAAACAAATATAGTAAGATTTTACTGCATAACATATGGATTTAATATCTTTATTATTCTTGTTTTGAACTAATTTATCCATAATTTCATTTCATTTAGTGCATATTCAATGTTCATCATTGCAGAATACAAAGAATATGAAACTTTTTTATATGCTTTTTCTTTAGAGAAAAATAAAACAAATACAACATAATCTGACTCATTATGCAAATATAAGTGATACACACAACCAGACCAGGGCAATATCATGGCATTACATTCGTTCTTATCAAAGCATAGGTCAAGTCACAATTTAATAACTTAATCTGAATAAAATGTCAAACATTATGAGATATTCTGGATCAACATCAGCCAGTAAATTAGTCTCATTATGTCTAATTAAAGGCACAACAATGGTATCGGATATCATAGAGCTGATACCTGATCCAGCTAAATTTACTGCACTGGTCTGATCCCAGTAGCGGAGCGGTGCGTTCCATACTTTAGAAGTATTTGGTCAAAGTTTCTGCCACAAAGTCAGCTGCTGTGTAAGCGCAATTATATCACAAAATTGCAAAATTTATATCATCAGTGACATACATTTTTATTGAAATATTTCTTCCAAACAATATAATATCGCGCCGCATAATGCACAGCATTGCAAGTGGGTAAATATAATTTTAAAACAGGCGTTTCAGAGCAGTTTCAGAGCATGTTTAGGTGAATCTTAGACCAGAGAGTCTGTGCTTGGATCAGGTGGTGCTTAGAAATACATACATGTGACATGATGCTTGGTGTAAATACTTTGGGAACCAGTGACAAAGGAAATAATCAAACTGGTCTGACCTGAAATACTAGCGCTGCAAAAATGCTCAAAACAAAACTGATTTTTTTTGTACTTGTTTTCTGAGGGAAAGAATCTCCCAGACAGAACTCCAGCTGTGTTTTTGATGAGGAAGAATATTAGAACATTGTATGCCTCCTGTACTTAAAGCCTTGTCCACTAGGTGGCATCATTTAGCAGCACTTTCTAAACAGTTGCATTTTCAGTGCCATTTCTTATAAGTGAGTCAAGCTGAAACTGACTGAAATGGATATAAAGAAAGTTATTGACGTAATTTATTTTGCCTCACATAGGTTGATAGTGTTACACTAAATAAACTGCAGAGATCCAATAGGATTAATGTTCAAGAATAAATAAAAGTCAAACAACGCTCACACAGTTGACATTTTATTAACTTTACACAAGACTACAGATACTATTTACACAGTTAATATTTATATTACACACTTGATTATTTGTTTCTCATTTAAACATCACTATCACCAAAGTTATTTACTTATAATAACCCAAACAACCAAAATCATCCAAATCAGCTGTAACATGGACTTATGAAAGAGTGGAGTAGAAAAATATCCTTGTAGAAAAGTATGTTGTATAAGTACAAAATAGAGAATATAGCCCGCTATCTCTCATGTTGGAGAAATGGTAAAAAACAAAGAAATGTGCTGTCTTTGACGCACAAAACTTTACCCACGTACAAAGAGTTCCCTATGGGACATCGTATGGGTCACTGATCAATCACCTATCAGACCCTCTGCTTACATAATCATGTTTCATCTCACATTTAGTCTAGAACGTAGAACATCTCACATCCAGCACTTCTGATTATACTTACAACTGTGTATTTGTGACAAAACTTAACTGGTATTTTGGGCAATTTCTTGTCCACTGATAGTTTTAGGTCATTTGTGGCTCTTTATGTTTCAGGAGTCTTATGTAAGCAGTAAGACCCACAGAACTCAACAGTGACCGCTCACCTTTTGGTTGTGTGATTTTTATTATAAATTATATTAACAGTTTGAAAACTTCCTTGGGGCTAATCAGCTTGGTGGCAAGTAATGAGCATAACATTAATTTAAATCTGTTTCAGAAACTTTTAGTCATGGGATGGGACACTTCTTTTTGTCATGATTCGATTCTTGTCTCGATACATGGATCACAAAGTTGATATGATTTGATTTTGTTAAGCCTCACAGGAACAAACTACCCTTTCTATGAAACTGTTAAATAAAACCTAGCTCCTCAAGAAACAACATTATCACTGCATCAGTGTAGTTTTTAGGGATTTAGGTCAAGAGTTAAGATAAGAAGATACTGAAGTCAAGATACATGTTCATAGTTCAATCATTCCTGGGTAATTTTTTGTGAAACAAAAAGGAACAGGATCACAAAACTCATCTCTATAAGAATGTAACAACAATATTCTGCTGTTGACTTCCACTGACTAAGAAATGACAATGGATTGATTCCATTCCTTAAAGGTTCTATACTACACTAATTTTTCAACCTTTTAAAATGTTGTTTCATTATCAAAAACATGCCTTATTTCATGTTTTGCCTCATTCTCATTCATTTTAGCTCAAAATTCCTGCATGATAAAGTTGTTTTTTCCTTGGACTGAAAATAAGCAGTTCCTTCTCATGATGTCATTAAGTGAAATACAAGAAGTGCTCCACTGTGTTTTAAATTCTACACATCTTCACTAGAGCCAACTGATTACTTTCTTCAGCCTTGTATTTGCTAAACTTACAAATCTGAAGTTGCAATATTGTATTACCTTGTTTGAACTGCTTCACTTCACAGTTTAACATAACAAAGGCATTTATAGAAATCTTTAAAATAGAAAAACAAACTCATAGTCCAAAAAGGCTTCTAGTTCAAGATCTTCTGGTATTCTATCATCAAGTAAGAAGAAGCTAACAATAAACTACCACTTCATGACATCACAAGGTGGAACAAAGCATTTTCAGCTATGGAGCTTTAGATAGTTTAAGCATCCTGGATTACTTAAACATTTATGAATGAAACGAAATGTAACTTTGGGGATGTTTTGGTGACGTAATACCATTCTAAAATGGTTAAAAGCTACAAAAGTTATTTTGAGTAATATGGGATCTTTAACTAATCACACGGAAATGACAAACAAAGCTATGAAAGGATACGTGAGGATCGAACACCAAAATTGAATTGAAACACCACTAGCCAATGATTCAATACTATTTTCGATATTGCCCCATCCCTATTTTCTAAGTCACAATGTTGTGAAAACTTTTAGCTGAATTATACATTTTTTGTGTGGTTTTTAGACTTTAAAGAGTTGTGACTAAGTGGATTTTAAACCCTTAATATTTGAATTTTTCTAGGTTCTTATGGAGAAAATGCAAATATTTGAAATGAGCGGGTTGAGTTCTAGATCTCTAATTTGACAAAACCTTTGGTAAAAAGCACATTTATAGACCAACTTTACTGTCACTTTTTGTAACTTGTCTGAAAGTTGCCCTATATGTAACTAGTAACCACACTTTCTCCGAACAAAGCATTTCTGTCTGAAGTGTAGATTTGAACTACTGTGAATATAAAGCTCTCTTAATAAGTATCTTCTGCTCTGCTAACACGCCGCTGACTCTGCCTCTCTCCGCTCTGCTCAGCACTGCAGTTTGCGGATGCTGCGCGAGATCCTCTTGAACTCGCGCTGCCCCTTCTGCCAGCGTTTGAGCGAGGTGATGACCAGGTGTCCGTCCATCTTCTGTCCCATGACCAGGTAGGCTGCGTTTATGTCGTTCATCTCTTCACAGATGCACTGCAGCCCGTCACGCAGCCACAGCACCGTCTTACGCAGGTCCCTCTCCGTCACGCCGTTCATTTTGTAGATGGTTCGGCTCTTGGTCTCGGGAACGATTTTGGTGTCGCCGTTGATGTAGGAGATTTCTTTCACCTTGATCTTGAGTGCTGGAATGACAGAGGAAAAGATTTGTTCACATGTGGGGTTAAAGAAGTCACAGTGACATGTAAAAAGTCACAGTAACATGTAAAAATAAAAAGCCAAAAAAATGTAGTTACTTATGAGATGATGGGTCTCTAGATCCTGAGGCTTATGGAACTAAAAACGTGTAAGACCCAATTCAAAAGCATCTGACTGCAGACACATACCAAATCACCTCTTCAGACAGACCAGAAACTCATTTATATTCACTCAAGTCCCAAATATGAGTAAGATTAGGATTAGAATTAGGGCTGAAGTTAGAATAGGTAATTTGGATAAGTTTACGTCTTTGGGAAAAGTCGAGAGTTGCCAAATGTGGATGTCCAATCTGTAGCGAGAGGTGGGCAGGACAAAAGAGGCCTGCAACCAGCTGGAAAAAACGAATTGTGCGCCAAGACACTGAACAATCCTTGACCCAAGTTAAGTTCATTACTGGGAGGGCTGGAAATCGGAGGGTCACTTAAAGTTCACTTCAATGGAATACAAGATGCATAGATACTATTGATGTTATTTTATGATATATCATTATTTTCAAAGCATCAAATCCATTTTAGCAATTGTTTTATTATTAAACCTCAGCGCGTGCACATTCTCAATACATTATGAAACATACTAATTTTAATAATAAACAACTTTGAATAAGGCAATTTTAACAAAATGTAGTTGCATCGTGTAACTTTTTGACCAAAAGTTTACCCTTAAATAAAAGATTGTTTTTCTAGTTTAGATGTCTTTGTGACCCTAAATAAATAATAAAATTGTCTTACTTTTATGTTCACAGTTTTTTTATTATTTGTCTTAGAGGAGGGCCTCCTGCTGTTAGTTTCTATAGAAAAGTTGATCCTATAGCAACATTTTTGGACATTTCATGGCATATGTACATTATCCCCAATAAGGTTGTTCTAAAGAATGATTTTATCCTCCTATTTCTATTGTATTGTGTAGTTAACTTGTCACATCCAGAAAGTTACACTGTGCAACTTTAAAGAAGCAATATGGATGTAGCACTGTCAATAAATATTGAACTTTATTCAACCAAGAAAGGCCCACTGAGATTCAGAATCTCTTTTGCAGTGGAGTCCTGGGGGAGAATAATTTAGAAAAGTAAAGCAATATATTGATACAGCAGCCCATGTTAACATTACTGTATCATCAAAGTAAGTATCGCGATATATCACTATTTGGATATTTTCGCACATTCCTAGTTACTGGTGACAGCGCCATAACCAAGACGGTTGATTTTTTTTATCATACCAGTTATACCATCAGGATCATCGTGGTAACATTTACTCTCTCTGTCTTTGTCTGTCTGTATGTCTCTATATCAGTTAATACACTTATTGCAAAATCTGGATATTTACAATCAAACATATTTTGTATGTAAGACATGTAATATCTTCCAATGCCAGGACAGTAGAGGGCAGCACTGTGCCTTTTAGAAGATTGTGTTAAACCTCTGCACACAAAATGACCACGTACTGTATTATAAAACCTGACCTTATGAAAAGTGTTTTATTCATTTTTGAAGCAAGGCTGGGGGTTGTGTTATCAATATCACACAGAAAGTGCAACAGTAAGTGCACATTGTAGCTTATGGGTCTAATTTCATGACTCATCCAAACAAACAGTGGGTTATGTTCTGACATGTGATTATTACAGTTATCATATTACCAGATTATCGCCACTGGATTATATTTTCCTACAAATCAAATTATCATTTGTGAAGCATTATTATTTTTACTACCAGTTATTGTAATTGATTTTTTTTTCATTTTGATTTCACTGTTCTCTTCTTGCTCTTCTTAGCTTAGCGAACCTAGAGATTCAAAGGCTAGACCAATTGTTGGCTGTGACCTCTGAAATGAGTCGAGATGGTTCAGACTGGACAGTGAGGACACTTTCAGACAGATAAACAGGTCCATCAAAAGAACACCATTGAAACAAGGTTATACAGTAGGTCAAATATTTTTCCTTCATTGCCATATTTGAATCCTAAAAAAACTTTTTAAACTATTACTTTGTCCAAAAACATGTTAGGTAGCTAAAACAAACAAACAAAACCAAAAAAGGAACAACCGGGGTCATAACTGGCCCCCAGGCCGCAGTTTGTCCAGTTTGTTATACAGCCGGGGCACATGTTTTTGAAAAAGTTCTTTGTTTTGTAGTTTATTAAAGTAGTTTTCAATGAATAAAATATTTAGATTTTTGTATACTATAAATGTGCTTGTCTCAGTGGATATAGTTTAATAATACACAGTACCTTGGATGAGCCAATAACATCTCTATGGAGACAAGCAAATGACGGACTTTCACTAAAAAAAGTTGCACAGTGTACTTTTAAATAATTTTCAGTGTGAATCAAATTGTCCCAGTTACTGTTCCTATATTTAACTTTTTTGCTTTATGTCTAAAGTAAAACAATAGATTACCAGTAAGTCTGTGAGTCACCAAATATTACTGCATAGCATTCTGAGATGTGCTAGTAACATACAAACAAATACACATCTAGAGAATAAATAAGTCAACATTTCACTTACCAAAGTCATTCTTGCACAGGTTGTCTACGATCTCATTGTCGTTTTCATCAGTTTCCTTACAAGCATCGCAGACTCTTGGAGCTAGAGATCAAACATACAGGATTATCAAAAGCTGCAAAATCAGCTGCAAAAGTCTGCAAAAAATTTTCGTTTTGTTTTACATAATTTTTAAAACTCAGGAAAGCAGACATGCCAAAAATCTGAAAGATTAGGGTCCAATGCACCCACTGTACACTGATAGTCCTTCTTTAGTCCTTGTTGGATCATGATTTCGCTCTTGTTCTGGAATTGTTCTACGAGGCTTCGTGCAGAACTTCTTACTTTGAGGCAATGAATGTGTAAATGCATTTTTAGTAGAAGAAGTATCAAGTTTTTTTCAGTCGTTATTATCATTCATGGATGCCTATATTTGAAAAATAGTTTGACTGTGTTCATGTGACAACACTGTATTGGCCATTAATATTTAATATGAATGTAGAAAAGCCAAAATGAATAGTGTTTAAATGCAGTTTTTGTAGTAATACAAAAAGTGAAAGGGTCGAGTCACTAATAGAATTTCCCAGATTGCAAATGTGTGGAATTACCTTATTGATATTTCATGAAAAAGTACAACGTTATTTGGAAAAACTGGCCTTTGTCATCATCACATTGCTAACACAATTTAGGTTTTAATCCCAACAATTTCCTCTCATCAATCCTTCAACACAAATTAATTGAAATGACACCTTAAAAATCTATTTTCAGAAACAACAAAGTGAAACTGAAGTAGACCACTCAAGCACAACCAATCAGAGTGCTGCATTCAGCTCCTGATGAGAACTAAAATAGTTAATTATTCTATTCAGACAGTCCACAGTGATCACATTTTTACACAAAGTACTGCATTTATCATAAAGTTTTTAGTGGAAAAGACAAAGTTTACTAATTTGCCACTCAAAAAGTTAGATACCCCAGCTTTAACACAGTAATTTGAAAACAAAATCAACTTTTACATGTTTTATGCTCTTCATAAAACATTCTTCTAATTATGTGTCTATTCCTCTATTTTTCTAGAAACCAAAAAAACTCTTCTTGCCTACCTTCTTTAGTGGCCGGCATGACCGTCTCCAGACTTGCCGGCGGAATACACAAATCATTATCAAGAGGAAAGCGTTCGCACTCCAGCATCTTGGGCCAAGGGAAGCCAAACGCAGACATGACGGGCGCGCATCCGTTTCTCACACTCTCACAGAGGGACCTGCAGGGCTGAATGGGCTCATCCAGGTCGTCCAAGCAAACCGGCGCAAACAGGGAGCAGAGGAACTTTCTAGTGTCCGGATGGCACTGCTTCTGCACCAACGGGATCCAAGAAGAAGCCTGCTGGAGCACCTCGTTCATGGTCTCGTGCCCCAGCAGATTCGGAAGACGCATCTCGGTGTATTCGATGTCGTGGCAGAGGAGAAGGTTAGTAGGAATTGCTTTGCAGTGGTTCTTTTGTAGAATAAGTCGTGCTGGCCGAAGTTGTACAAGCCGTGGATAGCTTGGGCGCAAGGTAAGGCGAGGAGAAGGGTGAGAGCCAGACAAGTGTGGAGCTCCATGGTGCAGCCTGTGGTCCTTCTCTACTGTGGGCCACTGCTGCTGCTGAAACAGTTTTCTATCCAGAGCACACGTCGGGGAGGAGTCCTGCAGGATCAAGTGACTGTGGACAGATGGAACCCCACCGCTCTCACTGCACCCCATAGATCCTGCTGCTGACAGGGGCTTTACACACTAGCTTTGGGCTAAATTTAGCGTTTGGTGGATTTACAATAACAGGGATTCTTCAACTTTTACATTTTTGTAATGCTTTTTGTTATCTGTATAAACTAATCTTGATCATTTTTGAACAGTAACATAATCCCAAAAAGGTGACTTGACTTAATGAATAAACTAATTCATAGTTGTAGAATAATACAGTATTTTACTGACACACAGAGTTAACTCCCGAGTCAGTGCCCGACAAGTCCAAGTCGAGTACAAATCTTCTGATTTTAGTTTCTAGCTTCACATCAAATTACCAAATGCATCTTGTATTTCTACGATAACATTTTTTAAATAAACATTCCCATTTAAAATAAATTTCTAGTCACAAAAAAGAAGTGAGGAGTGACATTTTCCAGCTTAACATAAAATCACACTCTTTCTTTTTCAGGGAAGTGTCAAGTTGTCTCCAGTGACATGGCTTGCCAAGTCCCAAGTCTTATTTTAACATTTTTATCCAATTTATTCACTCAAGTCCAAGTCACAAATCCAAGTCCACACTTTGAAGCTTATTAACATTTATTTATCTGCTCATTTGGCTGAATTCATTCCTTATTAGTGCACTATTTCAGCTATTTCAGATGCAAAAAGCTTTTACAACAGTTAAAGTAATCATGTTAAAGGTGCAATGTGTAACTTTTCTGTTGCAGTGTGCACCACTTGTGTTGCCTCGTGTTAAACCATGAGTTTTACATTATATCTTATACGTTCAACTGCTTTACTGAATAAAAAGAAAAACATGCATTTTATTTTAAAAATAGTATTTTCTACATTGGCCTGGTTCATCAACTGCTTTTTTTCCATAAAAAGCACTAGACATATCCCATAGTGTGGAGCATTATCTCCTAGGAGACATGTTTATGGCGATATTGAACACTCCACCAGAAATGTTACATTCACAGTGTAACTTTAAAGAGGCCTTATAGTGTAAAATCCACTTTTGCTGAGTTTGAAACCATATTCTAGCAGTCCTTTCTCCTTATTAGTTTCCTTAAAGATGTATTAATTTTGTACTGTCCTGCAGCCAATGCTCGAGTTCAAAAGTATGTTTCACCTACCTGTGGCACGGTGGTGGAGCCCTCTTGCCTCACAGTAAGAAGGTTGTGGGTTCAACTCTCTCACGACCCAGGCCTTTCTGTGTAGGGTTCAAAGTTGTTCTGTGGCTACTAGTAATTAATTTAAAATAAGTTGCTTGTTACGATCAGATTTTTACAATAAGAAGGCAAAGCTTGTCACTTCTACAGAAAGTCAATGGAACATTTCAAAGCTCAATTTTGTGTTTTACAGTGAACATAAAAAAACATGTGTCCTTTAACAAAGATATTTCAGTACACTGATGTAGAAACAATTGAAGTCAAAAGTATGTTGAGTTTTCTAAGGAGGAAACAATGCCACCAGTGTCTTCAGAGTTCATACGTATTTCTGGTTTTGAGAAGCTAAGTTAGAACCAGCCTCATGCCTTTTTTACTCTATGGAGCTTCTTCAAAGACTCAAACCCAGACTGGTGCCTTTCTCACATTTAACCCAATGGCCCTTTCCACAGGTCTGGCCCTCTGGAGTTCATCGCGGCTGATGGCTGATGCTCTCTCTGACCGCGGGTGTAAATACTTGGGAGGTGTTGTCACAGGGGGCATTTATCAGCGTGCACTGGAGCGTTCATTTTCCATCATTAGGCGTCTGCTGGTGAAATCCGCGGGGCAGGACTGCGGCGGTGGACCTGGTGAAATATGGTTTGTCCCGGTTTGAGAGGCAGACCTCCCCTTCAGCAGAGCGAGCCTGAAACCCAAGCCGACGCAGATCCCAGAGCCCCCTGCAGATGCTGTCTGCTCCACACAGCTCTGCCCATGGACGCCCATTCATTCATACATCTACTACGTCAACAAGAGGCTGCCTGTGAGCCTTAGGTAAGGCTGGTGTAAGTATGAGCTTCATAGTAAGGCATTCTGCTTTGTTATATTGTGAATCAGATGGTATCCGCATGTTTTCCTGCAGATGTATAAAAACTGATAATTCATTAAGTTGTTACACTGTGGACGCTTTGGAATAAGAACTAAATTTATGTGCTCTATTGGCAAAATATTCTTATTTATCATGATAGATACTACTTCAACACCGTTTTTTTTAGCTTGCTAGTATTATGTCGTTTCTGTATGTTCCCAGTGTAAGCTGATCAGCAACTAAAAGTAGAGAATTAGCTAAAGATTCAAATCAAATCACTATTATGTTCATTTTCTGTATAAATAGTTTATTCTCCAGAACAACTTTAGTCTTTTTGAACACAGTTTGTCAGATCAAAAAATACTTCTTTGCTTTAGAGCAGTGGTCCTCACTATTTTTTAAAGAAGAGCCACATTGACGGACCAAAGAGAAGGGAGAGCCGCAAAACATCAAACATAAAAACAAACAAAAAACAGGCCAGCGCAAACTAGAATATGGAACTCAAATGTGTGTGTGTATGTGTGAAAATAAAGCACAAATGTGCAGATAAAAATTAATTTAAATTCAAATTAAATATTATTTTGTGTATTATAAAAATAGGATTTCAATTTGACTTGTAGCTTCTTTAATATAAATTTTATATTACTACGGTCAGGTCAATTTACATTTAATATAGCAAATTACAAACATTTGTCATTTTTTAAACAATCAGTGTTTTGCATTATGAGCCTGATGTAGTTTAAATCTAACATGCATCACATTATCCAACCAACCCAACCACACTGTACTTACTATTCAATATGTCTACACTTCATTCTTATTATTTTAAATAAAAATTAAACTGCATCTCTGTTCACTCTTCTGTGACGTACTAGCTCCGCCCCTTCATCTGCCTTTCTCCACTGCTGCTGCTGCTGCGCTGACAGAGACAAGACAAGTGTGTTTTTCTCCCTTTGGCCAGAGTCATACATGAAATAAACCTGAATACCTCTTTGCGGACACTATTTAACAAAGTTTAATTGTGGAAAAACTCTCCGCTGGACTGCGGTGTTCGCGAACGCGCGTGTAGGACTAGATTTTTCCCGATCAACTTTTAAAGTGTTAGAACTAATTATCTCCGCCAATATTGATCCTATCACTACGAAATAAAAACTGGGACAGAGTTTAGACTCTTCTCTCTCAGAATATGTCCGCTTCAAGTCTGTGTGTGGGCGTGACATTTCACTACAGCTGCTCAAAGATACGTGACTTGATGTGAGAAGGAAAGCTCGTGCGTCCTGTGGCTGGAGTGGAAAACCATTTGCTCAGTCTGAGCGCGTCACTTCATTCATTTCTTAGATCGCCAAAACATTTATTTTGCTTAATATAAGGGCTCCGTGCATGTCTAAAAGAATGTAGCTATACAATGTGGTTCATTGGGTCAATGGGCAGCAGGGTGAAGCAGTGGATGCAGCGCTGAAAAAGAACCAAACTAAGAGCGCGCTTGTTGTGTGAAATGTGATCTTGCCGAATCTTGCTGAGAGCCGCCAAGTAAGGCTCTAAGAGCCGCATGTGGCTCGCGAGCCGCGCAGTGAGGAACAGGGCTTTAGAGCATTGGCCACACCCCCTTTTAGTCAATTAATCGGTCGCTGGGACAGGATTTTAGTCGACCAAGAAATTCTTTGGTCGACTACAGCTCTAGCTGTCTGTCTCTAGATCTTGAATCAAGATCTTGGTCTGGATGTGGAGAATTAGCTTGCTGCATGTTTTACTGTAAGTACCGTAAATATGGAGGAAATCTATTCAGACAAGACAAAACATTCTCTCTGCACATACTAAACCGCCAAAATCAACTCCAAACCTATTTTTATAGTTTGTTTGGCAAGAAAGATTACCACTGTCTGTGTAGATGATCTTGAACTCAGTCTGCACAAAGCCCTATTGCACTAGTCTCCTGTAAAACTAAAGATTTAATGTGTTAACTTTAGGTGAACAAAATGAAACTAGACACAACACAGGGCAGTTCCTGACACTGGGTCAGTGTTAAAGGTTTACAGGCAGTTCTGCCCATTATCCCCTTCTCTTCAAAGTACTACTGCTGTTTAAGTGGCAAAGAGCCTGTTAACCTGCTGCACAGGTCACAGCCTGACCCTGGTCAGAGATGTGCCAGCTATAAACACTGCTGCATGGTTAGCCCATAGCATGTGGCATGACTTTTCTTCCACCAGGACTGAAGACAGAGGTAAACTGATCCTAAACAGCTTCCCTGACAACACTCTCTAAATGAGACACAGCTCCGCTCCAGCTGTATCCAGTTGGCTGCTTTACTGCTCTGTACCCTTGACCTATTTCCTGACGCTCAACATAAAGAATAACACCTCGAAGTTTCAAGCTTTTACTACATCGCAGCTTAAAGACATCCTCATATTTAAAGGAGTAAAATTTGAGGACAGTCTGTAACAGAATTATTCAAATTTAGGCAAAACATACGATTCCTCAACAGCAATATACAGTATGTATTATGATCACATACACACAAAAGTGTCTAACAGGTTACTGTCTGAAATTCAGGGGAAGTCCTTCTTAGTAGAGTAGATGTTCCCATCCTGTACTGTACACCCCCCCCCCAATAAATAAATAAAATAATTGTCTATTCTATTCTCTCTAGACAGTTTCATTCTACCACGTTCACCACTACGGTTCAGGCCAATCTCACCTTCTTATTGACTGTTCGTATTGATGGAATAAAGTGTTGTACAGCCTGATTATGTTATAGACAAAAAAGATTTAGGAAAAGTGTAGTAAAGTTTATTTAAGAGAATGGCATTTCTTTGGTATTGCTCTTTCAGTGCTTCATAATACTTTTCTCTGTTCAACTGCCTCTCAATAGGCGCAGCAGTAAGTGCTGTAGATCTTCCAGAAACAAAGGCCTTTCTAAACCTGTTTTACCTACAGTATGTTTTAGCACGCTATATCCACAGGGAGCCACTGTCCAATCCCTCACATGGCACCAGGGCCTCTAATGAGCTTGTTAATGCAATCATATTTGTGCGCTGACATTCGGATTGGAATGCATCTCATCAGTAATCCCATTACAAGTGCACATACATATAGAATCTGATGAAGCCTTTGTACTTCGAGCTGCTTCTGCTTAGGCCCATTGAGGACATGAATGCATCACTACAGTACTTTTTTTTTTCAAGATATGCAATCTTAAAAAAGGACAAAGCTTTAAACTTACATTTTCAGCAATTCAAAAAAAAATGTGTACAGTATCTGTCCTTTTCATGCGTTATTCGGTCATCACCTCTTCACCCCCACTCCCTCCACTTTATTTTATGATTTTTTTTTGTATATGCAGTAGGTCTATATTCTCTATTAGTCTAGGAGGTGGGGTAAATTTAGAATACATATAAAGAACATATTTTATTTGAGATTTGGTGTAAAGAAAGCAACCTAAACACCACGGAGACCAAAGAGATGATTATTGACCAGAGGAAGAGGTCTGCGCAGTCTCTCTGCGCAGGTCTGCCATTTATTAAATGAATTGTCTCAACATCTGCAAACTGTGACAGTGTGGTTTTAAAATGCAGGTTTATCACTGAATGCTAAAAAGACTGCTTTGCCTCTAGGAACAAAATCATAACTGAAAATCTCAATTTACACATAAACGGACAAAACATTGAGCAGGTCTCAGAGATCAAATACCTGGGGCTTGTACTTGATTCCAAACTCAGTCACATCAAAAAAGTTTCTTGAGTTGCCAAAGCAAATTTACATACATTCAGACTGATCAAGGATTACCTGCCATTTCACGCTGCTCATAGTTTCATGGTCTATGATTTTATCACACTTAAGTTACTGCTGCACCTCGGGGTCCCAGGCCTCTGCCACCTCCATCAAACCTCTTCAAATGATTTAGAATAGAGCTATCAAAATCTTGGACAAGAAACCAGTTACTGTAGGTCACATCACTGTGTTAGTCTGAACAATTTAAATATGCTCAGTTTTGAAAATTACATCTAGTTTGTACAGTTGAAGCTCGTGTACAAATGTTTGCATCAGCAGGCTCCGCAGATTCTTAGTGACTTAATAGTTCCTCTCAGAGCTGGGGGGTTAGTTACCAGAGGGGCTCAGAGCGGTAACTGTAAAGAACCGAGGCGCAAAACAACTTTTGGTCAATCTTCTTTTACTGTACAAGGCTTTGAAAGGAGAGACAAACTGGGTTCTTTTTAAATGAAAACTTAAAGATTTTTTAATTACAGGTCAGATTTGTAACCACTGACCTGTTTTGAATTGACTATGTGTATTGTATTTTATATTGTGTAGTGTTGTATTGTCTTTATGTAAAACCCAACTAGGGACGGACATTGAGAATTAGCCTTGGCTAAAATGTTATAGTGTGTAACATGAGCTCATGAAACATACTTGTCCCTATCAAATAAACCTACATAAATAAATAAATAAATATTGTTATGTTCCCCCTTTTTGTTTCTATGCAGAGTAAGACCTCCGATCCACCGCGTCAGGACTGGAGGCAGGTTTATGCCACAGGATATCCACGCGTCACTGTGACAAACAGCCGTGCCCTTTGACCCGTGGCTACTGCTGAAACTGCAGAGGGCACAAAAGTGTGAAGAAGTGTTCAGCCAATGACCCGCCCCTGATCTCTTCTCTATCTGGAAATGCTTCCCTGAGGTTTATACAGCCCCATTCATCTTTTTCTCACACTAGAACATTTAGAATACATGTATGGTTTATTGTACACTGGAAAAAAAAAATCCTTAAAACAAGTTAAAAAAATTAAAGCAAGACAAGATCTACTTGAATAAGTGAAAAAATCTGCCAATCGAACAAGCACATTTTGTTTGATTTGTTTTTTACTTAGTCCTTAAAAGTTGAGCTTAGTTTATTTTCATTCCTGGTTTAGTCCACTTTTAGTCTTGATAGTGTAGTCTTGGTTTACTCCAGTTTCAGGCCCAGTTTAGTCCTGGTTTAGTCCAGTTTTTAGATCTTGTATACTTCTTTATTGCAGCTTTTGTGCACTTATTGTCTGGTTTACGTCCTGGTTTAGTCAAATTTTAGTTCCGAAACTGTAGTCTTGGTTTAGTTCAGTTTTCGTCCTGGTTTAGTCCAGTTTCAGACCTGGTCTGGTCCTGGTTAAGTCCATTTTTAGACCTTGTATAGTCCTGCTTTATTCCAAGTTTAGTGCACTTATTGTCTGGTTTATGTCCTGGTTTAGTCAAATTTTAGTCCTGATGCTGTAGTCCTGGTTTAGACCACTTTTAGACCTGGTCTACTCTTGGTTTAGTCCAGTTCTAGACCTTGTATACTCCTGCTTTATTCCAGCTTTTGTGCACTTGTAGTCTGGATTACGTCCTGGTTTAGTCCAGTTTAAGTCCTGATACTGTATGGCTTAGTTCAGTTTTAGTCCTGGTTTTCGTCCTGATTTAGTCCTGGTCTAGTCCTGGTTTAATCAAGTTCTAGTTCTGGTTTAGTTCTGTTTTAGTACAGCTTTAGTCCTCATCTAGTGCTGTTGTAGTCCTGGTATAGTCCCAATTAGTATTAAAAATCTTTTATACTGATCAAAGCAAACCGTTTTAGTTTATAAAAGGTTAAGAAAATATCATTTTTGTTTTATATTTCGACTCAACCAGATGTTCATAATGACTTGTCAACATGTCTATTTCATCTTATTGAATTTGCTTTAGTCCTAAAATAAGTCTAACTATACTGTATATATTATGCTGGAAATAAGATAAAAGAACTAGAATAAGATAGTCCTTTTTGCAGTGTTGCCTTTTGAAAATATATAGTTCCCTTTAAAAAATGAGGATTGACAAAACATATGCAAATGTTATTTTGGTCACGCCGTGTTACTGTTTTAAAATGTGGACAAGCTAAAGTAGTTTTTTCCCTGGCAACTGTCATGGATGGTTTACCGCTGACAGTTTGTGTTGTGAAATCTAATCTGACGTAGCTGCAGAGGTGCAGGGGTGAGGGTGTTAGCATGGAGGCAGTGGGTTAGCGCTGACCCTCGGTGACCCCAGAATACCAGACACAGGCTGAGGGGTAAATAAAGCTCTGACATTCACCACAACAAGGACGCATTCTGTAGGAGGGTCCCAGCCACAACAGGTTCTGGCCTGGCTCAAACAAAAACCACATCAGCCTGAAGTTAGTCTACTCAAGACGTCTATGCTTCTGTAGTGCAAACGTAGTCTGTGATGATATTGTGATCTATTTGATGGTGGATCACTGATCAGGGCTTGAAATATTATAAAGGATCATCAGTGAAAGGAGCAAATTAGAACCAGTATTCCTGAAATAAGTAGAAAGTTCATTTGTTTCTTGAAAAAAAAAATGGATTTGATGTTCAAGCTGTAGTAGCAGAAATCAGAAGGTCCTGTTTAGACTTGGATGAAGTGGTCACCTTCTGTTTGGTCTTTGCATGTTCTCCTTGTGCTGACTGTCAACTTGTCAAGCTACTACTTTTACTTTTTAAATACATTTTAATTCAAGTAGAGGCTGAAATATGGTGACAGAAGGCTCTATGTTAGAGAAGATCATTTGTATTTAGTTTATTTAACCAGGAAAGTCCCACTGAGATTAAAACCCAACATAAACATCAAAAATAAATTACACAGGTTATGAAAAACTGTTAAATATTATTCAAGCAGTCTTTAATGCTTTCATAATCTTTGGTTTCAAAAGCTCAGTCAGTTTCCAGTCTTTCTGTAACATGTTCTAAGTAAAAGGAGCTTTATTTCCCTGCTTTGTGTGGGCTAAAGGGGCAGAGACAGAGAGAAACGTTTGATTGTAAAGAATAGTTTCCATCATTTCTCCTTGTGATTAAAGTACAAATAGGATGGTAATAATCCAAGCAAAACTTTATAAATATAAATGTACCAGTGTCCCTGCCTCCTAGTGCAGGGGTTCCCAACCTTTTTTCCTCGAAGCCCCTCCTGACTGTTGTGATGTTTTTGGTCCAAATCTGTTTTCCAGTCATAGATTTATGTTTTTTTTATTTAGAAACTTGCACTTATAACTAGTTTTATAACTTGACCCTCTTAAAGACAAAGCTCAGTGGTGCCCCCATTGGGGCGACACGGTGGCGCAGCGGTTAGCGCTCTGGCCTCATAGCAAGAAGGTCCCGGTTCGACTCCCGGGCCGCCGGGCCTCTCTATGTGGAGTTTGCATGTTCTCCCCGTGTCTGCGTAGGTTTCCTCCAGGTACGCCGGTTTCCTCCTACAACTAAAAACATGTCCAATGTGCTCCCCTCTCCCCTTCCGCCAGGACTACAGATGGAAATTAGCTGTAAGCTACAATCTGGTACAAGCATCTCTGCCTTTGTGCTTAATGTAATTGTACATTGTCCTTAATAAACATTACATTACCTTACCTTACCATGTTGGGAACCATTGTGCTAGTGGGCAGAGAAGGCAACACTATTCGTGAGTACAAGTCACGGATTTACACTTAGTTATGAACCCGGTTTTATAACTAATCAAATAACTAATGGTTAATGTGTATTATTGAGAACAATCGTGAATAGTTTACTATTTTTTGGCAGTTTTACAATGCAACTGTTTTTGCTATAAAAAGGTATTTTTTTCTGTGTAGTCCAGTTAACAATTACAAGGGCAAAAAAAAACACTAACTGTTTTAGTTCTACATGAGTAAATAAGACCTCTGAGTACTGACTTGACTAATATTGAATTTTAGTTCTAATCAGGAGCCAAATGCAGCTCTCTGATTGGCTGATATAACCGAGTGTCGAAAGATTTATGAAAGGAAGTAGTCAGATTTGAAAGCTAAATCATGTTTGCAATGTGAAAATCAACTACTCCTTGTTGAAGATTAGTTGATTTGTTGATTGCCGCAGCCCTACACTAACCAAGCCAGAGTGTAGTTGAAGGTTCATTTCCATTTGTTGTCCTGCATCTCACATAATGTAGTTCATTGTAGGCCAAAGTAAGTGAAGTGTTTTGAAAAAAGGGTCCAACAACAGTATGCACAGTTGCTCCAGTAAAGGCACATAATCTTTTGATCAGTCTCCCATCCAGGTACTAACCAGCCCAAACTGCTACTTATGTGGTTTGACTAATACAGTAAATTGCACAAGGTCAACACTGGGTTAGATTTCCCTGTCATCTAAACTGGGTTGCTAACTAATCCTGGATTGTAACAACGGAAGACAAACAGAAACGGGAAACATTTAAACTTTTATGAAAACATGTATTTGATCATACATGTTCAAGTCTGACCTGGCTTCAGTGAACACTATAACAGCCTTCTAATAAAGAGAAAACCATGAAAAAAGTGAAGCGTGAATCCTTCCTTGCGGTTGCGCTCTGAGGGAATCTCCAGCTCTTTATGGCCCTGGGTTCTCTTCAGGGCGTCTGGCTGCTGAAGCTGCTCTGTGTGGAGCTAATGGCACAGGGCAGATGGAACAGGCCTGGAGGAGAGCCCCACTGAGCAGGACGACCCGGCCTAGACGGCATTACAACAGTCTGACTACATCATCGTCCCCCCTGACGCACAGGTCTTTCCAACCTCAAACATTAAATTCATAAACCTCTGCTTTATTGCGATTTAGCTCCAGCGTCGGAGGTTGGGGATTACATATGTTAAGGTAATGTTCTAGGCGATGTTATGAACTTAGAGTTAGTGGATTGTTAAAAAAGGTACAGTACAAGATATTTACAACTGAGCTTTTGTACTTTATGAGCAAAAACAGCCCACATTTTTTGTGAAAAACTAGTGTATCGCAGGTATTGTCTTGTAACTGTTATGCCATGTAACAACCTGTAACTCGTCAGGTCAGTTCTTTTTAAAGATCAAATGTATGAGAAGAACAGTACTGTTTAGAACATCTGCAGCATGGAATCGACTGTTTTGTGAGGACAAAGCAAATAAACAAATATCATTTTTAAAAGACTTTAAAATAATATATATATATGAACTATGAATATAAATCAGTTTGAATGAACTGTAGGGTATGTTGCTAAGAATTGTTTTTGTTTAGTTATTAGCATGATCTGAATGATGACTTTTTTGTTTTGAGCTGTCAGTTTGATGTAACATATAATGTGAACGTGATAATTAAAGTGTGAACCTTTTATGCCAATAGACTCTAGGAAGACTAGTGACCACTTTGTAGAAGCTAATGGGGCTCCAAAGAACTAAATAAATGTGATGTAAGAATGATTGCAATCAGAATAAGAAATGTAAACCGCAATAATGATTAAAATAGAACAAAAAAACAAAACAAAAACAACATAATTTGCGTTGTACTAAGTTCATAAAAACAATAGAGGGATTTTTTTGTTTATCAACACGGGTGATGCGCACGCACCCGACCTGCAGAATTGACACAAACAGTGGAAACAAGTGGAAAAAGTTCCGTTGTCAGCTAACCACAAGAGTTTATCACTGTGCAAAAACAAAAGTTATGCTACTAAATCAGCATTTGTGATCAAATTCAACCCTATGACCCTTAAAAGTTACATTCAGGTGAGTGAAAAAACGTCGAGAAAAACACTGTCTCAAGCTTCCGGAGCCAGACATCCATCAAACGGTTCATACCTCATTAAAACAGCTAGCTGTCTTCCCGTTTCATTTTATTCAAAGAAGTTTTCCCATGCAACCAGATGGAGAGAGGCTCTTTCTGCTTAATGCATGCCAGTAGGGTGGTAAGTGACATCGACCGAAAATCCCTCTATAGTTTGAAATAAATAAATAAGAAGCAGTTCATTTAATGTTTAATGTCACTTTGAGGAATAGTCATTGGAAAAACGTATGTAAGGTGTGCAAGGTATTGTAGCGAACTGCTGCTGAAGTCCCTTGTTAGCGCAGTTAGTCACATGACTTGCCCGGGGCGCTTGGGTATTTACGCTGTTGATCTAAGAATGTTATATTGGTCATCTTTTTGTCCTATTGGTTTGTTAAAATAGCTCTAGGAGCAATTATTGTTGTTTTCCTGCCTGGTAGTTAGGTAGGTAGAGTTATACATTTATTGCAGTTATTACAGTTGCCACCATGATTGAGTTTACCATGTGATCTAAAGACTCTACACTGCATTTAGTGTGTTTTTGTGGAACAATAATAAAGCGTTCTTGGGGTCGTACGGTGTAAGGGGCACAAGAATTGCAACCATTACCATCTCTCCTGTGGCTTACTTCTACTAATCGTCACAGTATGTTTTATCATCTCCTTATATGTTCAGCAATAACACTATCAGATAGATTCTCGCAATATGTGAGTTTACAAATTCTAAAAAGGACTGCAGCTGTGCGCCGAACCAATCACAGACGGAACAGCCATACATGACAGTGCCAACAGATGTACTTTGGCCTATTTTATCAAAGTTATGGAATATTTAGTTTTTTGATAGATGTGCACACACAGAGATGATTTGTTGACAGGAAAGATGTCAGCCATTTTCTCTTGACTTGTTTGAACAAAAACTTGAAAATCTCGGCTTCATTTGTTGTTGTGATGCTTTGACTTACCAGCTTTAATTATTTGCCATGAGGTTCCACATTTTACCGACTTTGCTTTCAAGTCAATTGATGCAACACATACAGTATCAATCTCATGGGTAAAGACTGGCAAGCTCCACTGAGAAAAGTCCAGGCTGTGACTTGGTTTGAAAACTTCAAAATGCATTAACTAAACTTGTTTTGTGCTTATCTTTTGCAGTAAGGCCAAGTCTTTAGTCCCGTTCTGGCCGAGGGTACAGAGGATGCAGAGATGGGAGGCGTAGAAGAACCCAGAGTCTGGCCTGGCTGTGAGCGCTGTGTGGCATATCTCCAACAATGACGTACGTTGAATCAAGTCACACATGCACTCACTTAGACTCATTTAATTCCTGCTCACTGTGTGGGGTTTACAGCTGCTGGTACCACTGGAGCTGTGCACAAGCCTCCATATCCAGGTGCTGCTTTAATACTAGGATTACATATGAGTTAGAAGAAAAACGAAAACTGTATGAAATGAGTCAGGATTTATTTTGCGTAGTGCAGCGGAGTCAACTTGTCAGGAGTAGAACACATGACTTTTATGCAGTGTTAGGATCTTTCTTGTACACAACTGTTCCTCTCCAAATTACATTTTAACTAACTTGTTTTAAGCTATAAACTTGTCTAACTGACGACAAAAACTCAGAAAATCCTAGTTAGTAGACATTTTCAACACATTTTAATGTTTTTGGATTGTGAAGTTGTGATATGTATTGACAATATTTGAATGTAGATTTATTCAACTGAGAATTTTGTGTCAAGCTTTGGTTATTTGTTCAATAAAATCTGCAAAATTTTGCTTATCATATTATAATTTTTAGCTATTATATTTGTTAATAATTTGGCCAATTAATATTCATTGTTCAGCAATTTTCTTTGGCCAAAGTTCATTTTAAAGGGAACCCTGGATATGAAGACAAATATGGCTAAAACACTAGTACTGCTCATGCTTATTAAAATAAATTACAAACAAATATATAACTGCTTACTATTTTTTATCAAATTGTCGTTGTTTACGTTGTTTTCAAGCCACTGGGAGAAGCCATTTTGGTTGATGACATAAAAAAGTGTTTCCATGGTTACTCCCACAGATTCAACTGTGAACAGTTGCTAAAAAAACATCACTAACAGTGTCCAGTTCTTGCCTCTTCCTCTTGATTATCTTCAGTTTTACTAGATTCCACATAATCGTTCTGTATTTGGCTTTGCTCCGGCTCAAACTGAAAAGGTTTAACCTTAGTTGCTTAATTACCTGCTACTGCCTGTTAGCTGACAACACTATTTTATGTCATAACCGCAGCAAAATGGCAGACTCCATTTCTTCAAAACACAATTTTAATAAAACTACAAATACTTCCAAGGTTTTTGTCCTGTATTTATATAAGTGATGATATTACAAGTGTTTTAGGATAAACATGTGATTATATCCAAGGTTCACTTTAAAGGACTGATGAAGTGCCCTGATCTCTCAAAGAATTACATTTAGAGGAACAATCTACTCACAGACAAAATGCTTCTGCCCTGGGCCCGGGGAAACAATTACCATTTAACCCCCCGGTCCGACACCCCCTGGCTGTAACTGTAACTCTAAAGCCGGCACCACACTAGAGGACTTGGGGATTGTTTGAGATTTTAACGCATTGTGGACGTCGAATGAAAAAGTTCAAACAAACTCTGTGTTGGCCATGTTCTATAGCTGGGGTGGGTAATTATTTTTCCCCGAGGGCCAGATTCGAACCTGGACAAGTGGTGGAGGGCTGGAATTCAGTCATTGGTGCGACAAATTAGCAATATTATAAGTACATGTTTTTGTAAAATAGGCTTTTTAATGTATTATTTTGATCCTTTTCATGATAAATATTAGGGCATCAAGCACAGACAATCGCTCTACAGCTAAATCAATCAAATAAAAGAAATTTGAAGTGGCACTTATTCTCAAAAGCAATCCGGGCCGCAGTTTGCCCAGGTCTGTTCTACTGTATAGTCTAGTGAAGTAGGTGCATCACACGTCATTCTAGGAGCAGGTGCGTTGAAGATAACATGCGTAATGCTTGTTCAAATATAATATGCTCGTACAAAGCAAAAATTCGTAACAGAATCACAATAACCCCAAAACAGAAGGAAGGAAATGACAAAAAACATGTCTTACAAAAATCCACGACTCCCTGAACTTGTAAAGGGCCACATCGGGCTTAAACTCAGGCCAAAACTCTTGTAGTGTGCAGAAGGCTTTACTGAATCTGTTCAATGTCAAAGAGTTTATTACTGGTGACATCAAAATTAAAACTTTTTGTGATAAATGAATGTAAATGACCTATCATCTCAGAAACCTGGGCACCTGAGAACCACATGAATACAGCGTTATATGCATTGAAAGCACTGAAAAGAAATGGCTCAAATGACTTCATATTTTTCATATTTATAATTTTAAAATGTATGAGGCAATATCTCTGTGCAGTGAAGTCAACTGCTTTAAATAAAAATGCTTCTTTCACAGCAGGATCACTTCGCCAAGTTTAATATATGGTCACAAGATGTAAACAGATGTTAGAAAAAGCTAAAAGTCTTGAGAACTTAACAAGATTGTAAGTCTTTCTGTTTGTTAGCCCTTATGTACTACCTTCTTCAAAGCACCTCCTATAGCGGTCATACAGATTCCTGCGACTATCTGCTCTACAAGAAGCAGACCCGCATTGCTAGTATATTCCACTTGGCCAAATCATTTAAGTATGTGCAGTTTCTCCTCAAAGTGAAAGGACAAAATGAGCTCCACATGGGACAGTGTGTCTTGTGTTGCCCACCTCCCGTTCGCTGTACCTCCCACATGTGTCCTAATGGTTCAATCAGAGCTGCCGGGGCACTAATAGGCCCATCAAATAGCTGACAAATAACGACCAGTGCCATGTTTTCACACTGCCAACAGTTAGGTTGTCGTAAAAGAACTTTTGATCCAAGAGGGCTGTGCTGGACTATTTGTAACAGAAAAGTTTGAAGAGCAAGAGCCTTCTTAATCTGTAGCACCAGCTCTTGTTCTGCCTGTGTGCTGTTTAGTGACCACCGGTGAAATACTTTTATAATAGACCGGTGCTGTGAAAGCTTGAATGTGCATAATTTGTCTTGTTTGCTTGAAGCCTATGGTAAAATGAATAAATAAATAAATCTGGTCATTCACAGATAGAGTTTACCTGGCTTGGCTCATAGTGGAGCGCTTGGACTGAATTTCATGTGGTGTATGTGAACAGTACTGACCCTAAAGTGAAGTAAATAGAACTAAGTGCACTTGGGCTGTGTAGCAGACAAAGGGTTAGAACTTTGCATCAAAATTGTGTTTCTATTAGGGCTGTAGTCGACCAAAGAAATTTTTGGTCGACTAAAGGTATGTCCCATCGACTGATTAATCGACTAAAAAGGGGGGGGTGGATAAAGCTTTGAAGTTAAGAATTATGTTTTGTTCTGTTTATCTGACCCAAACAAAAATACAAAAAAAAAACAATAGAGTTCATTCAAAAACAACAGTTTATTTACAAAATAATGTCTTAAATCCTCAACTAAATCACTACTTTTTTTCCTGTTGAATATAAAACCTTATAATCTATCTAAAAACATTAGTCGACTAATACCAATTTTGGTTAACTAAGATGCCATTGACCGATTAATCGACTAAATGACTAAAGGACTACAACACTAGTTTCGAATACTACAGCTGAGGAGGCAAAGCTTGTCTCTGCAGAGATATTTGAAAGTGATGGAGGTTCAAAAAGCAGCAGCTCGTTTTCTAACAAACACATCCAGACGTCAACACATCACCACAGTTCTTTTTATTCTTCATTGGCTTCCAGTTTCTTTTAGAAGTGATTTTAAGTTCACTTAATGGCCTTGCGTCCTCTTATCTGACCGAGCTTCTCTCAGTTTGAAATCCAAGCCGGTCGTTAAGGTCAACTGTTCAACTTCTGCTGGAAGTTCCCAGAGCCAGGCTCAATCACTGGGCTGATGGAGCTTTCTCTGTGACTGGTCCCAGACTCTGGAACAAACTGCCTCCTGACGTGCATATGATCACAAATCTGAACCTTGCTGTCTTAGATGTATTGTTTTTATCCGTTCGTTTTGTTTTTGTATTTGAAAAGCACTTTGGTCACTTGATTGTTGTAAAGAGCATTATAAAAAAAGGTTTGATTGATTGGTTGGTTGGTTGATAGATTGATTGATTGTTAAGAAGATTAAGAAGAAAAAACACTTTGAAAAGTCTTAGTATGTCTGTGTGTACTCATGCAGGCAGAAAAGGCAGTGAGGAGATAGAAAGAGACAAAGTACAGCTATGTTGGAAAAACTTGACCCCAGCTCTGTCTGATTCCTCAGCTTCAGACTAAAATGGACTGGTCTTTAGGAGCAGACCCAGCTAACAGGGGCACCTGGTCTGTGTTTGGTGTAGAGGGTTTTGAACCTGAGGCCGGACATAAATCTCCAGTACAGGATAGCCTTGACATTCCACTGCAGATGGTGCCCTCCTGCTGGGCATTGTGGGATCCATCACAGAGCCGAGCTCCTGTGCACCTGCCCCTGGGTGTTCCACTGACAGCACACCTGTGACAGCTGCAGCGGCCAAGGAAACAGTGACAGCTCAGATCACAACAGTTTCTAAAGCATAGTTTAAGCACACAAAAAATGATGAAAAGGAGAAAGTTTAAGTTTATGCTAAGGAGGCACTCATCCTCCAGGCCATTGTGTTCATCACATTCTTTGAACTGAATTCAGTTTGTACAGTCCAGTGTTACAATGCTCCTCAGAAGGCTTCACAACAATGATTGATTCAAACAACAGAAAGAGTTGAGAAATCAAACAATGAAACAATCAATAACAGACACTTGGATTGGACTAACATTCCCGGGAAATACAGAAATATTTTCTGTCAAAAGAAAAACTCCAGTGGGAAAACAATCTCGAACAGCACCACTGTGATGGAGAAATTCACTCCCAGGAATAAATCCGGACTAATCCAGATATTACAGCATCTTCCAATTTGTTGTAGACTTTGCTTTCAACTTGGAAGAATCCATGTGGCAATCGATTAGCCTTTGCCAAGTTGTGCAACAGAAGAGTTGTCATCATGTGTCAATCAATATTCACTGTGGACAAAAAATATTTTGTGGAGAGAAGTTTGAGAATGATACAAGATGGTATTGTATGCCATTTTTAATGCAAGCATGCAAGTTGCTAAGGGGATATTTCATCTTTTTTCTTTCTGTTCTACGTTAGCAAGTAACAGTAGAATTTTACTCTCAAAATTATAGTCATGTGGAATTAGAAGTGTTGTTTTAAAATAGCCAGTTATGCGAATCAGCAGTCAGCGGGACATGTAGTAACAAGATCCCAAAGTGAGGAGTTCCACAAGGCTCTATATTGGGACCTACGTTGTTTATTTTATATATTAATGATTTTTACAATGTGTCAAAATTATTACAATTTGCTCTCTTTGCAGATGACACAAATTTCTTTTGTTCTGGCCTGGGAAAAAATGCAATTAATTAAGACTATTGAACGAGAGATGATGTAACTTCAGAAATGGTTTAATGCAAACAAACTTTCACTGAATTTGAAGTAAAACCAAATGTATGTTCTTATCAAAAAAGTACAAGAAATGTTGAATTGTTTTTGAATCGAATTGACATTGAAAGAGTGTACACATTTAGATTTTTGGGGGATTTTTATTCATGAATCCAAAATAAAAGCAGCAAATTTAATAAAGTTAGTAGAACAAAGTGACAACAAACTTGTGCTTTGTAATCTTCTTTAATTTCTCCACCTTCATTTTTGTTCTGAATCTCTCCTTATGAACCCTGCAGCGCCTATGGCTTTACCCCAGCGGAGGTCAAAGGTCATCCGAGGGTGTTAGACGTCTTCACATGTTCAGAGACACTCTTTTAAGTCGACATTCACACCCCGGCCTGGGCGCAAATCTCTGGGGCTCCACTTACCAGCAGTTCAGAGGTTGAGATATTATTACTGTCAACAAAAGGCCACGGCCAGCCCAGATCCGACGTTTTACAGCTTTAGACGAACGAGCCGCGCGCACAAACGGAAGATTGTTAAATTTTAAAACGCGAAGTGGTGAAAATAACTAGCCAAGTAAAGATGATTTTCGAATCAGGTAGGCAGGCAGGCTGGAGAATGGCGCGCCTCTTGTTTTGGCCCCATCTGTTTTATATATTGGGGCCAAAAACATTGCTGATTTGATTGGAGCCAAATGTGAAACTCGGGGCTCAGCGGTATATTCGGAGGGTTTAGGCTCAGAGCTGCGGCCCCTCTCTTCCAGTCACACCGATTTAGTGGTTCGAATTGGTCCTCATGTGTGCGAGCCTTTTTGTTCAGCTCCATTTTAGCTCTCTTTAGTGGCTTTGGGAACAACATTAAGAAGGACCCCTGAGCTAATGTTGACGTTCGTGTATTATTCAGTCGTTTCGGGCGCAAACCCAACCGTGACCAAACAAACTTAGAACGTGAAATTAGCCATTTGTTGCAATAACCTTGATAATTATCAGCTGACTTTGTAGGGTTAAGTCTGCCGGTCTGGTTTGAGTTTGCGACGTCCTTCAGTCTCTGTAACCAGGTCGGAAAGTTAAACATTTTTAGATCAGCAATCTGTCAGGAAGAGGCTACAGAGCTCCCATAATAAGCTAGATTTTACTTTTTATAATGTTGCTTCATAATAAAAAACATTTAAAGTTGTTTTTTGTGTCATTCACATCCTATTTAGTTTATTAATTCAGCTGGCTGTATTCTTTCCATAAACTAAAACCCCTCACATCCACTTTGTGATGTCATTAGGTGAAAATACAAGAAGTACTCTATTATGTTATAAACTCCACACTCCGTCAGTAGAGAAAACTGTATATTTTTGGCCTTGGATTTGCCAACTTTTGAAACTACAGCATTGTATTGTTTAAATCGCTTCATGTATCAGTTTAATATAAGGGATTGAAACCGGTAAATGGAAATCTTAACAAAAGAAAAGCTAAAACAAAATATTTAAAGTTATCATATAAGGTTATATCTACGTTCCTTGGCAGTGCCTTTCCTGTTCAGCTCTTAAGGAAGCTAACATATTAGCTTGACTGTCTTGCGAGGCAACCTCAAATAGTCGAACAAAAGAAATTCTTGGTCGAATAAAGACATGTCTCATCGTCTGACTAATCAACTAAAAAGGGGGCGCGGCAAAAGCGCTAAAAGGTATCTTTTTGATCTGACCATTTGTTTTACCAAACTATGCTCAGAGTCTACGAATGCAAATAAGTTAATTACGAAAACATAAATTTATACATAAAATAAAGATGAAACTCTTTGTACTTAAAAGACTAACGACTATGTTCCAAATCAAAAAATGCACAAGGTTAATGTAGCTTAGGCTAACAGCTAGCTAACCGGAAGTGCGTTGCCAAGAAAAGTGGGTCAAGCGGAAGTAACTCAACAGAGAAACATTGTCCCAATAGGAATTTTGAAAACTTTGAATATTAATAGTTTAAATGTAGCCAATGCTCAAATGCTTAGAAAATTTCTGCTTCCAGCCACCCATTTATCTCTGCCCAGGATTGTTCAAAAAAATTCACAGTTGGAAAAACATGTAGAGTTTATATAATAGAGGTTATGCTGATGACAATATAGCGTTCTAAATGTCAGCAGTGAGTGTCAAAAATGAATGAGTCAAAAATTCTCTTTTAAGTCAAAAACACAACTAAAATGTGAAAAAGCAACACATCAACTGATAATAAATATAGTGGAGTTTGTATGTTATGTTAATAGAGAAAATCAGGTAAGCGGTGGCAGAAAAGCAGAAAAACTACAACAGCGCTTTGGTGTCTCTCACATTTCTCACAGACTTTAGGATCACACACAGTTCAACTCTTCATCTTTCCATAGTTAAACAAGATGTTTTTTAGTCCGTTTGATGAGTGAACTGTTTGTTGTACAACTGTAAAAATGTCATTATCAAACAAGCTAGCTAATGTCTCAACTGTTGCCGTGACAACAGAAATACGATTTTATTAAATTTCTGCCAAACAAATGCTCCCAGGAGGAATTAATTACCTCAAAAACCACTAAGAAACACATTTAATCAGGTGTTCTTAGACTATTACTGAGTCAAAAATGTCGAGGAGCATTTTTCAAATAAAAGAATGTCTGGTCACAACATCTAAGGTTGCCACTTTCTAAAGACATAATCAAAATATACAATGAAGAGGCGAGACTTATCAGTTTTGCAGTTTGGAATAAGAAGTCAGTAGAGCTGTTTCTATTTCTAAGCCATGTTTTACCACAAACACAATAAAAATGACTGGTCTGCAAAGTTTAGTGCTGATCACATGGAAAAACACAATATGTCTCCTTTAAAGTCGTAAAAATGTGCTACTACACCTTCAATTTCAATTTATCTATCACTTTGTTGTTATTTTGAAGCCTAACACACACTAAAGAAAACTATTTACAACTTAAACTTTTTAATCTTCAGGATGGGAATCTGTGGAGCATCCTGTCCAGACGAATCTCCATCAGAAACCGGCTCCGGATGGCTCCCTGGCATACATCGTCTGCACACTTGTCAAACATGAGAGGGCCTTTGAGAGGAGAACACTCCACATGGTTTTCATAAAGCCCAAGTAAGCTATAGTCACACTGTGAATAACTCAAAATGTAAACTATACCCAGGCTTTTGTGAAAATTATAAATGACTATGATGACAAGTTTGGCATAAATATTGCTAACTTTGCTCTCCATACTTAACCTGCTGTATATTTTATCTATATATAGGCCTATTTAGTATCCAGAGTCGATATGTTTATGTCATTTATCAGCAGTGAACTTTAAATAGCCTAGCATTTATTTGTGGATACATACAATGTTTGAAATCACAATCACACCTTAGCTAATGCTAATGGCTAGCAAAACAAATACAGTGATTCACACCAGTTAATGTATAAAAGATACATGTGATATCCTTTATTTGCCCCCAATGGAGAAGTTCTAGTATTGCAACACACAGTTTAAACTTCAGGCTTCCCCTCAAGACACTTACAAAAACCTCTACAAAACATCATAGTTTCATTTTTTTTTTTACTTTTTGTCACCTCTTTTCAAAGATTTGTCATCTGTAGTTTTTTTGTATCTTGAGATTACAGTGTTTTAAGGACACCGCATCCATTTTAACTTTCACTTTTAGACCAAGTTGTACCTTCATATATTCCTTTTTTGTTATTTTGACATAGGACACATCTAAATATGTAGGACATTAAACTTTGTCTTTTTCTAATATTGCATTTTAAGAGGTCACTTTTTCCACAACACGTGAAATTCAAGTTTTTGAACTGGCATTTAAGAGGTTACATTTTTATGGATTTTAATAAAACACATTTTTATTAGAGTGGGATAGATCTTTGAAAAGAGGTAAAAAAAGTATGAAAAATATTAAACCGGTTTTGCTATAGAGGTTTTTGTACATAGTCATTTTGTCCAAGCGTGACCCTTATTTTTTCCCAATAATCCAAAGCAGTTGTACAAAAAAAAAGTGCCACAAAATTTCACAAGATTTAGGCTTTGTCACCAAATATCATAGCTCTGTCATTAACAAACACAAAATGTTTGACCTACAAACTTTGCAAAACAGGCGAAATGTATAAAAATGTCTATAGGGAAGCCTTTATTTACCGTTAATGACTCAGTCCAGCTGTCAAAGGATAACCAGTGTTGCCAGTGACTAAGCTTTTGTTATTAATGTGATCAATTCATTAGAACGTTGTGCTTACCACAAAAAAAGTTTCTAACAATTGCTAACATTAATGATTTTTAGATATTAAAATAGGCAAAAAAAAAAAAAATCATTCTTTCATTCACAAATTGATAATTTTTTTAAAATGCAAAAATACATCTCTTTAATGATTAGAAAGTGCAATCCAAAAACCCGCAAACTTCAAAATTTACAAGAGACTTGAAAAAAAAGAGAGAGTGAAAAAAGAAGTCCAAAGTTGCTATAAAGAAGTGAACTTAAGAAAAGTAGGTTGGATTAAATCGTCTGCATTTGAACATTCGATTTTTACTACGACGTTGCCCAGTCCCATGCACACCCTGTTGCAACTGTTGCAATTCCACTTAATTAGAAGTGAATTTACCTATGTCTAAACTTCCTCATGAGGTAAGTCTCTATGTATAACCCTCCACATGGATTTGTGTTTAAAGGTTTAAGCGGAATGCTCATCCATCTGTTTGTCTGTTGTACTTTCATAACATTCACTTCTTGAAGCACATCCTATCGCCTCAAGCTCTGAATCACAAAGCAGAAAACATGGAGTTGTTTAAAAGTCAGTAAATATCTGGAGAGAAAGCAAACGGGCATGTGAAATCCAAACCATTGTGCACATTTGAACTGCTAAGTCTTCAATGCTAATCATTGAGTTGGGTTTAAATAGAAGATGCTTGTTCTGACTGAAAAGAAATTATCATACATCTTCATGTCTTTGTAGCGATATTTGACACTTTATATTTCCATAAGTCCACATTTGCTGTTGTAGCTGTTGAGCAGTGAGTGACAAACTGTTGCTATGATGCATGTTCATGTTATGTTTCCCCCACGAATGTCTGTTTGTGGACGTGGCCTCTGATGCCTGTAAATATGCAAAGACATTCTCTTTTTTAAAAATGCTCCCTTAACTTTCTGATCGAGAAACAAAAGTATAAGAAAAGCAACAATAAGGTTCGAGATTGTGACATCACACATCAGTAGAATGTTCTGATGGTCTAATGTTAAACCAATAGAAACTACAGAGGGACAAATAAATTTACCAGTAGTGACCTTGAAGTTGTTCCACGGTATTGTTAGCTTTGTTATACTGTTTTTACTTGACAAGAAACATGGTGGACTTGCAATTATTTCCACGATAACCATTGTCACTTCCAGAAACCTTTTAACATGTGTTTCTGAACTTTATTTGGCCTATTTTTTCCTTCATGATTTTTTTTTTTGCCTTATTTGGCAGTTTTCTGTTGTCACTCACAGCAACAGTGCAGACTTTAGCTTGCTTGTTTGTAGGAGTCTCTGAGAAAAAAAAAATATACCTACAACGATTTTCATGCCTTTTCACGGGTAAGTTTAGGCTTCAAGTTACTAAAATGGGTAAGTTTAGGACTGGGGCTTGGGTAGGTTCAAATTTACACATTAAACCCAAAGAAAAAGTCGCCACTTGGCTTCAACCTAAATTCGTGGATATTTTACGTTTTAGCTTTTCGGCATATTGGCATAAAAAGGTGTGAAAATTTGCTTATTGTACATTTTTGACATTTTGTGTAGGTCTATGTTTTCTGACTGGGTTAAGACTGGACTGCTTGTTTGCTAACAGCAGTTAAAGATTTAGGACATTCATTTTTTATTGTTGAACAACTTTGTTTGAGCAATGAAAGCCAATAAGTTGAACTTTTTGTGATCCTAAAGTCTGTGTCAGTGAGAATATAATTCTTTTTTTATATGTCACATACAAACTCAATATTTAGCAGTAGCTGTGGTTATTATGCTAGGTTATTAGACTGAAGCTTTTTTATGTAGTGTTATGAGCTCTTACAAGAGACAATGATTTTTCTCTATTGATTCTTATTCATTTTCACCACTCACTACTGACATTTAGAATTCTGTGATGTCACCTATATAACCTCTATCGACATAAACAGGACTCTTCCAAGCTCAATAACAACCAAAAAAGAGTCAAGTCACAGTGACGTCTTCCTCCTCAGAGCTCAGAGCGTGATTGTGCTGCTTTATTAATACCATTCGCTTGTTTTATCAGTTTCCATCGCGGCTCTAGATAACAAACCATGAAGAAAAAGGCACTTAGCAGATCTTTGTCTATTTTGGGTCCAGTGCTTCAAGGTCGTTTGGCCAGATTAACAGTGAGAGATCCCCTCCGTCTCTATAACGTGAAGCCCAGGTCCAGCTAAAACTATAAACAGGACTTGTCAAAACCACAAATGGGTCCAAGAGCTGAGTCGGTAAATAATTACTCTGAGATGTTGATTGGCCTCATGTACGACGCCATGTTTATTAGCTTTGGTGAAGGATTTGGTAGTGAGAATTATGTTTCCAGGTCGGTGCATTTGGACCAGTGAACAAAGGAAATACTGTATGTAGAAAGATGTTTTGTAAAATGGGGTGCAAGCAGAGTGATCAAAGCTCTGTTCCTATTCCTAATAAGGAGATTGTGGTTTGAAGCTGTGGCAAAATATCTCTTGTGGAGTTTGCATGTTCTCCCCGTGTTACCACGTACACTTACTCCATCCCACCTCCAAAAAACGTGCGTAGGTCAAGTGGCAACAGTATGAAAATTTCACTACTGTTCTCTGTCTGTCTCTAAGTTGTGAGTTTGCCTTAGTCCAGCAGGGTTGATATTATTGATCTGCTTCTAAAACCGTGTCCTCTTGACTGAATAGTTGATTAAAATTTGGGCAGGACAAATGTATCTGCGCAAACTACAGTAAAAAAAAAAAAATGGACAAAAAAATTTGTGGAGCTCATGCAAAAACAATTGATGTGTGTATACATATTCGGTCCCAATTCAATACTTTTTGTTGCTGCTCACAATCATTTAAATAACATTCCATCGACTGATTATTCAACTAAATGACTAAAGGAATGTACAGTGTTCTCCCGCCTAAGGCCCAAAGTCACTGCTGTAAGCTCTAGTCCAGGGGTGCCCAAACTTTTTTCACTGGTGGAGCAAATTTGGCAGATTTTTTCCTCGGCAGTCCAAACTCTATTAAATTGAAGCATGCTGAGGCCAAACATCTATATTTTTTGTTTTTCATTAAAAAAAGTTAATTTTAGAAGAAATTAAGATATCATTTTGTTTTATTTTATTTTATTTTTTATTACATTTTACAATATATGGGTGAGTAATCATTGTGTTTTAATAATATGTTTTAGGAAATTACACTTTTTTTTGGTGTCCTGACAGTTTTTTCAACACAAAATTGAATAAAACGTGTGCCAAACTTTATGTCCCGTTGACCCAAGTTTGGCCCCCAGGCTCCACTTTGGGCACCACTGCTCAAGTCACTCGCGAATCCTAAAGGAAATAAGTGGTAGAAAATGAAATTAGTGAAATTATGGCATTAAAGGTCAAATACTATCCACTTTTGTGAGCTTTTAATCTTGTTACAACAGGGTTTCTCCATCATTCACTGACACAAAGTAAAGTGTTTTGATTTAGGCATGCTTGAGTAGTCCTGTAAACGTGCTGTTTTCACCTACCTCCTATCTGTATACTAACTTATGAATAGTTACAATAGATAAAACTCAAAGTGATTATTTAGGTTGTAAAATGTCACAAAATCAAAACATGTACAGTACATGACAATCCGCTGCTAAGTATGGAGAAATGTCACTATAAAGAGGCTTATCGGTTCTGCAGTTTTATGGTAGATATCCTTTAACTTCAATAGTAAAGTTTTGACCAGGAATCATAGTTCCAGAACCATGGTGATCTTGGAAATGATTGGGACTGTGACTTCATAACTAAGCATTCTTAGAGCAAGATTGTGATTTACAACACACAATGTAAAATGATGATCTACATATGTCATAGCTCAATTCTAAGTACCTGGAACAAGCACAAAATGTTTGCTTTAAGGTTTTCAAAGTGTTATTAAATCGCAGACTAAGTCATGACCTTTCTGTGTTTCATGACAATTACTGCTGAACACATTACTGCATATGATATATGAAAATAATGATTGGACTAAAGGCTTGTCAAGTCATATTTTGTAGAATAACTTGCAATGGATGTTTGAAATATGAGATATAGGCCCTGGTTGTTAAATAACCGCCACAGCGGTCAAGAATCTTCACTCAAAGCCATTATAAAGTGTTTCATTTTCTCCTCACATCAACAAAAGCATTCAATACATATTTCAGAACACATTTAATGTCTGCTTTTCATTAGAACGGGTCATTACAAGATTGATCACTTTGAAATGTTATGAAACCAATTCTGTTACACAACGTATCAATAAAAAGTTTTTTTATAAGGCCAGAAGAGCAGTGTTTGAAGTCCATTTGTTTTATATTCTAAAAGTAAACACAAGCATATTAAGTTTGAGTTAGAACAGAAAGTTGTAAATGCAATTTCCTGTTAAACTGGTGACCAGCAGTCACCTTTTATTATAACTACAGTATTATTGCTAGGGCTTGACAATACTGACTAAAAGGATTATATCAACTTTTTTTCCTAACAATATCCAGACGATTCACTGTTTAAAACATGTCTGCGTAATATTTGAGGTTCCATAAGTACTTACTTGCTGCTAAAAGCTTATCCTGTTTTTCTAATGCTGCCTTCTATGTGTCTGTTTGAGTCTCTCCAGGTGAATCTGCTCTGGCTGTCTTGCCTCAGGTGCTTCGGTGGTCTCCCATCCAAATATTAACCGTTCTGTCCTGCTTAACTTCTGATATCTAAGGCAATGTGACACTGACAAATATGCATGATGATGTGTATGGGTTAGTAGAAGACAAGGTTATATAGTTACAGAAGAAAATAATTTGGATAACAATTGGCTAGAAATGTTTTGTTTACAGTAAAAAGGCATGCTTCTTCATTTATTATTTAGCATTTAAAGTTAGCAACATCCATTTTTCAACAAACCCCAGTAGAAAATATGCTACAAAACCACATTTATTTCAATTTTTTTCATTGACACACTGTTGAGTATAAAAACACTTTTGACAAAAATCTTTTGGAATAAAACAGAATTTGTCCATATCTACACATGGATTTCAGTCTCCAACAGGCTTGCAGTGGGAGGCCCTGCTTCAAGCCTGATGCCCCCCACTCCAGTGTCTGAGACTACTGGGGAAGCGCTGGGTGTCCGGACACTCAGCGAGGTCAGTGATGGGAAAAGGTGGGGTCATTGCCGATGGTGTTAGTCCGGTGTTTCTTGCTAAGGGAGAATAGCAGTATCTGGGGTAAGATGGCTTTCTACAAAGACTTTGAGCTCGGCTCGGCTTCCTGGGCGGGACTGTCCTGATGCCAGGCTGAGCAACTCCTGTGATCAGAGGCGGAGGATGCATGAGACAACTCGCCTCTGAAGCCATACTCTCATGCCCGCCTTGGAGTTCCTCATCTGGAAGCATTCCAATATCTGTGAACACCGAAGCTAGCGTGTGGTAGCGTGGCTCCCAGTCCAGAAGGTAGTCCCAAGCATAGCTCCCTTGCACTTGCTCCTCAAAACCAATCAGAGATGACAAAGAATCTGCAGCTTCTGAAAGAGGAGCGTAACCTTTTGTCCCCATGCTTTCCTCAAGATCTCGAAATTGAGCAATCGCTGGAAGCAAACCTTCACCTCCACCCTCCTCTTTAAAATGGTGTAAGCTTTCAGTACTAGCCAACCCAGAAATCAGATATGAACTTGAAGTTGTGTGTTCTGGGTCAACCTCAACGGAATTATTTGATGTAGTGTCTCCAGGTAAAGCAGAATCGTGATTTTCAGAAAGTTCCTCTATTGGTTCTTCTTTTTGGCAAGAGAAATTGTTGATCCATTTAATTCCTGATCTTCTGCGGTCTCACCTTCTGCTGATCCACGACCACTGGAATCTGAAGGGCTGTACTGTTTGGGCAATTCCTTCCTCACAACTTGAATGCTAGGGCGTTAACTTCATGTAGGCAGATAATGCTTTGAGACTGTTCACTAGAGCTGTAGAACGATCCCGGACTTTGAGTTAAACTCGAAGCAATTGCAGATGCCTTCTTGACTGCCGCATCCTTTAGCTTGTACGACAGAACTAACCCTACAAAAATGAGTAAAATGAGAAGGACCAGCAGTAACGAAATGCCCAAACTAAGAACATGCCCGTCAAGCGGTACTCCAGTTAGCGCTTCTACCGAATTGGAAATGTTGACGTAAACAGGACATGACGTAGTGCGAGAACCAAGTTTGGGACTGCCAGCTGATACAATTAGCTCCACCATATTGTCACTGGCATAGCTACCTTTTTTGCGAAATACCGGATCGGACACCAAAATCGCACCCGTTGTTTTGTTTATCAAGAAAAATTGCGATGGATAGAGAAAGGTATATTCCACCTCTCCATCAATCCCTCCATCATAATCCATCGCCATCACAAAGCCAACGATTTCTCCAGGCTTTGCGTTTTCCCCGAGCAGAAAGTAGTACTGTTTCTGCGTAAAAATTGGGACTAAACTCGTCAACTCCTTTGATAGAGACCTGTACTTTTATAGTGGCTGCCTTGTCGCCTTTATCTCTTGCTTCGACGACAAAGCAATACTCATTTTCATTTTCGTAGTTGAAGGTTTGTCGTGTGACGATTTCTCCGGTATGGCTGTCGATCCCAAATGCTTCTTTACGATCAGGACTTCCTATAGCGTAGTCCATGAAGCAGGAAGTCAAAATGGAGTACGCCAACAGACCGTAGGGGCCAGAGTCGTCGTCGATCGCGTGGATGGAGCAAGCGTGAGTAAAAGCAGGTAGATTTTCATGCACGGAACAGTTTACAGTTGGGAACATGAAGTATGGAGAGTTGTCGTTTTCATCCAGTACTGTAACATAGATAACGGCAAAAGCAACATTGCGATCATCCGATGATTCGCTACCGTCAGAGGCACGAACCGTCAAGGTGTATTTTGAATCTTCCTCATAGTCAAGAGAATGGTTGACTGCTAAAACACCAGATTGGAAGTCAATTTAAGATGTTGTTTGCTATTGCCAGAAACAATATCGTATCGTACAAGCCCGTTAGTTCCAAAGTCAGGATCGTGGGCTTGAACTTGGGCCAAGCTAGTTCCAACAAGGCTATTTTCACTCACTTGCACATGGTATTCTGTGTTAGAAAACTTCGGAGCATTGTCATTGCAGTCAGTTATGGAAACCATGACAAAAGCAGTACTGTTCAAAGGTGGTCTTCCCCGATCTGAGACGCTTACAGTTAAGGAGAATGCTTCTGTAGTTTCCCGATCCAAGGGGTTACATAGAACCAGCTTGGCAACATTTCTCAACTGATTCTCAACCTGAATCAATTTGACTTCCAGACAGAATCGCTTCTCCTCGTTGCCTCCGACAATAGCATAATCCAGGTGGGTGTTCTCGGGACTCCAGTCTTCATCGTCGGCAGAAAGAGTGAGTAAGGTGGTGTCGGTGGGCGTGTCTTCGGCGACGGTGAGAGTGTAGATGTCCTGGTGGAACAGGGGGGCGTGATCATTGTTGTCCACGATCAGAACTTCAACGGAGGCCACACTGGAGCGTATGGGGTCGCCTTGGTCACGGGCTTCAACCAGGAGGTGCACCACGTTGCTGTTTGTGATGGATTGAGAGGCTTGTTGGTGAAAATAGACCCTGTAAGGAAAACAAAAAATATATATCAGTATCAATTTGGGAAAGTCTCTTGTTAAAGTGGCGCTGTGGTCCATGTATAGCTAGACAAGAAATGAAATGTTCTACTCGTTATTTGATAATATTTTTAAAGTAGGCCCAGTGTCTGATTATTTTATTTTTTTGACAACTCTTTAAAAAATATGACACAAGAAGAACAGACAGTTCACCAACATCACATTTAATACAACATTTTCTCCTGCAGCTTTATGAATTTAATGGTTGTCAATTTAAACAATATGGATAAGCTATGGAAAAAGAAAATGAGAAGAATTTACGTTGATTATAAAGTCTTTGCATTGCTGAAAATGTCACTTTGTATTATAGCTCTGCCTGCGTCAAATTTAAAGTGTGTGGCCAAATGAAGTGCCAAATGCAGTGCCGTAATATAACATATATTTCATGCAATAATAGGCCAAATCATGTGCATGTTCAACTTCATCAAAAAAAAATTTCACTCACTATGATATACAAATCAAACAACAGAAAAATTATATGATCTGGATTTATTTAGTTTAATGGAAGCCAGATGAAGAGTTAAATGCAAAATAAGAACAGAAGTCTTTTGTATGAATTTCTCAAAGTTTCTACATGGCACTGTTTCTGTTGGTCATGGTCTTACCCTGATGTGGGAGGATGTAAAAGCCTTGTAGAGGAGATGACAGCAGTCTGTAGATGACCTCTCCATTGGGCCCAGAGTCTTGGTCTAACGCAGACACAGAAACAACTAAAGTTTCTGCAGGAAGGAGCTCCGACAACTGCACCTGTTAAGAGATAGAGTATTAATGATCTATATTCAGTTGAAAATGTAAGGTCAAAGCTGCACAAAGAAATATGTTAGTATGTAAGAGAGAAAGATGAGATGTTGATTTGATCTTACCCCGGAATCAAACCCACAATTTATTTATTAAGAAGTCAGAGCTCTAACCACAGAAAAGTACAGCCTACGGCGTTATTCCTCCTTAGTTTTGTTCTTTTCTAACAGAATAAGGGAATAAAAAAGAGCTAGGATTTCTCAGAGGAGCAGATGAAACTTCAAACACCAAGAAAATACATACTACATTTAATGGAGAACAATTGTGATTTTTATAAATATATTTAGGAAGAAACTATGGCATATGCTGATCCATAATTCACATTTTGTTCATGAAATAATGATTTAACTAATAACCAACAGATTCAAAATTATTTTTTTATTGTTATTGGAAAGTCTCTACATGACATTTTGAAAAGTTTTAAAAGTTTAATTTTTGAGTAATCATAAGTGAATTCAGACAAGTGGGGATGGAAAGGTGGTAAATGAAAACAGTGTTTTTTCTGAGCACTGGAGCATCAGCTGCAAAACAATTTAAGATTACTCAAAAATGCATGAATAAATCTGGTACAAGCATTTCTGTCATTGTGCTTAATGTAATTGTGCATAGTCCTTAATAAACATTACCTCACTTTTCCAGTTCTTCTCAAAAAGTGGGGCTGATGTCAGGGGGGATACTTATGACCCCGGAGTACAGACTTTGCTTTTGTTCAGTGTAATTGCACAAAATAAATTAATCTTTGTTGAAAGTTGATTCATAATGCTTTTTTTCTTTTGTTAGTGTTAAAAAGGATACAATTTTAGGTATACAATTTTTATAGATAATAATCTGATCAAAATTTGGGTCAAAATATTTTTTCTTTCCTAGGGGGAGCTTTAAAAAAATAATTGAGAAGAACTGGTGTAAACTAATGAGGAAGAAAACATTGCCTTAACTCAGAAAAGTAGACGTTGAGGAAAATGTTATACAGTTCTGCTTTACGTTTAATATTTTGGCTAAACTGCCTAAACACCTTGCACTCACTGCTTCTTAAATTCCTCGAGGTCTTTTTATATATTTCTACTGACAGGTGCATTTGTGCTGAGTACCTGGTAGAGACTTGGGTGAAGACAGGAGCGTTGTCATTGACGTCAAGCACTTGAACTCTGACCTCTCCCGTGGTGTGGTGGAGGGAATCGGACGCCCTCACAGTTAGCACATAATCTGTCTGTGTCTCATAGTCCAGCGCTTTGGTAAGTGTGATGACTCCAGTGTAACAGTCAATGGCAAAAGGACTACTGCTGCTGTCGTCATCTGTAAAACTGTAGGTAATGGTAGAGCTCAGGTCCACGTCATTCGCAATCACCTGTGTCACCATGTAGCCAGCCGGAAGATCTGAGAATAAGAAAATTATTTTTTGTTTACAGGGTCATACTAATGTGTTTCTCAATTTTTCCTCATTAAATAACTTAAAATAAGTCTTGCACCAGCACAGATATTTTGACAAAGTATCTATTCTGGCGAAAATTTGCTTCCATTGTCTCGTCTGTGTCTTATAGAGCACCTTTTCCCTAAAAGTCAAAAGTGCGCTTGTTTATGTTATTAGCATAAGTTAGCTCATGTTAACATGGCTCAACTTCTAATCTTATTGTGGTGGAGCATTATCATATTGAGGATCTAAACCCCTCCCACTTGGATTCTCTTGGATTGGCTGTCCTCGTCCTGCTAGATGAATAGTTTCCCTCTTGCATTAGACTCTGGCTCCACTGACTTAAAGTTCTAATTGCATCAGATACACGTCTGTCCTGATCACATCTATGACCTGTCCTTTAACAAGGTTTCTCTTTTTCCAACAATGCTTGGAACAATTATACATTTGAATGTTTGTTGCTTGACAATCTGCTTCTGTATTTCTGAATAATGACTATTACTGAATTTGGTATTGACCGTTGACTGTTTAATTGTTTTCTGACTTTTTTTATCTGCTAAATCAATAATGTTGTGAAGTCCTCTGAGATAACTTGTTGTAATTTTGGGCTGTCCAAAGATAAATTGAATTGAATAGGTAAGTGAGCGAAACATTTAGACTGTTGCAAAAAGTTTAAATGAAATGTCTTCAAGTAAAAAATGAATACAGCATCTTTAATTGTCTGGTCATCTGAACAGTTTAATTGTAGTTTACACAACAGCTAGTAATCTGTTAATAAAAGCTCAACTACTAAACCCATAGAGAGGGGTACCTTTTATTGGGTCGATTTGACCAGAAATGTCTCATTATGTGGAGTTAAACTTAGTTGCAGATCAGATCTATGAACAGGTAACTAACATGCATGCCCCTTTTCCACTTGTTATCTAATAATTGCAAAACTGACCAAGGTAAATCTTACTAGACATAACAATCAGATCACCTAAAAAATCGCACCTTTAGATGCTACAGTATTTTAATAATAGTTTAGAGATATCATTTACTTTTACATTAATATCCTGAAGTAATGTAATGTGTTTGCAATAATAAGCCAATAATACTGTACAACTAAGACAACCTGTCATTTGATATGTTAACCTAAGGCACTCGAGAGCATTACATTGTCACTCCATGTATTTCCTCTTACTTTCTGGTATGAGCACAGGCTCCATAGGCGGTATGGTCGGGCTGTTGTCATTGACATCCACCACTTGGACCCTGACGGTGGCAGTGCTGCTGAACGGTGGGCTTCCCTTGTCGGCTGCCTGAAGAACCAATCTAAAACAAGACAACATGATCTGTTACGCCCTAAAATATCCACTACAAATGACAGAGATTTATAATTGTTTCATCTGTTTTTATTTTGTTTAATTGGGATCATATATTGTGAAAATCATATACCTTATTCTGCCCCCACCCACTTTTCTTGGCAGCGCACTTCCTGTTTAACTCTGTTAAGGTAATTACCATGTTAGCTTGTCTGTCTTGAAGGGCGATCTCAAATAAATATAACTACAAAAAAAAAATAGTTGTCTAGGTTAATCATTTGGGATAACTGTAGCTAAACTGCAAGTCTGCTGCTAAGAAAAGTGGACAGGTCTTGTTTACATTTTCTTTAGTTCTCTACAAATATTTTATCCAAAACACCAATGTAAGGATCTTATAAACAATATTTGTCATGGTTTTCAAAAAATGTAAAAAAAAAAAAAAAAAAAAAAAAAATCCTGTTGTTCACCTTATACTGCCATGTTGTACTATATAACTTTGAGATTGCAGTGCAAAACTGCAATCTCAAAAGGTAGCTAACATATTAGACCAAGAAAAGCTTTGTACAAGTGCTGTACTATTCCAGTGCAAAATAGTGCATTTTAAATAAAAAGATTGCCCTGATATGATAAAATGTGTAATGTAAAATTGAACATTTATATTATTGTGTAACATTTAAATGCAGTCTTAAGCAAAGGTTTGCCTTTAAACCCAAAATATATTTTTTCCCACGGGAAGTTAATTCAAATAAATAGGCCTAATACGGTTGAAAGCACTACTTCAGAGCAGGCGAAGAGGTGGTTACATAACCGTGTCACATGAACTCACTTGTATGAACTGGTGATCTCACGGTCCAGCATCACATTAGTGGCCAGAATCCCTCTCACGGAGTCCAGGATGAAAGCGTTGTTGTTGTTGCCAGATATGATGGAGTATGTGATTTGTTCGTTTAGGCCACTGTCTGCGTCTGAGGCAAATACCTTCAGGAGGGCATTACAACAGCAGTATGTAAAGAAGTCTAATATAATCACAAGAATTCATGTAATCTACAATAAAAAGGACTAAAATGCAAGTTGTAATTTAAGGACTACACTTAAGACATTTTAAAAAATGAGCAGATATGCTCATATCTGTTTGAATAATTAAGAAGCACATTATGTTAAGTCGCTCTTAATACACTCTTGACCTAGCTACAGCGGTGTTTCTTCATTTGTTTGATTGATTCTTGCTTTAGTAATTTTGCTTTGTCCTGTTTCTAAGGCTCGCGTGCTCAGAAGATTCTGGTTTTCACCTACCCCTATCTTTGCCTACATCTCTGTACTTAATGTGATATTTTTTTCCAGACATTAATGATATGTTCTTTCAGTCTGTACTAGTGTGTACTGACACAAAAGCATTTTTCAAAAATTCAAACATCCAAATGACAAGCTGCTTCTTATTACAGAGAATTATCATCAGTAAATGGACCTGACTAAGCTGTTTTAGATACATTTCAAATTTCCATTATATATTAAAGTTGGGATATCTGATTTTTAGATGGCAAAATCAGAAATAGGTATTTAAATGCCTGATTAGTTTCTAGCACAAATCTTTGGGGGTGGCACATGTTTTTTTCATGAACAGCTTTTTGCAAACAGTGAAAAAAAGTGAAACTGTGGTGGACCACCTAGGCCCAGTCAATCAAAACACTACCATTTAAGAAAAATAAAATGGTTTATTATTAGATTCAAACAGTACACAGCAGTCTTTTGCAGTGTGCTCTTTAGTGGTGAATATACCCTTTAATATTAGATACCCCAGCTTTAAGTACCCATAAACACTAAATATCTCTCTTTGCACTGTCCTGTTTAAAAAGGTGTGTAAGCTTAAAAATCATTATGAAGGACCTCAACATTATAGATGTATACTTGTTGAGAAAACCACTAAATATGCATGCATCAACAATTGTAGACATCTCCTTTTACAGTGAAGGCTATAATAAATGTAGTAAGAGTTAAGTACCTGCATTACGTAAGTGTTGTGGACCTGCCCCTCCCACACGGCCGTCCTGTAGCTGTTATGTTCAAACACAGGTGCGTTGTCGTTGACGTCCTGCAGGCTGATGGACACTCTGCAATGTGCGCTCTGCAGTCCACTGTCAGCCAGCACCACCAGCTGGATACTAGCACTCAGCTCAAAGTCCAGGGAGTTATCCTTCTGCACCCGGATCTCCCCTGGGACGTGGGAAAGACATTTTATATCAGCCACTTTTTATAGATTTAGAAAGAAAAAAAATCTTCTGAATGGTATTAAAAATATCTTCCGTAACAGGAAAAATATAGACAACTTAAATGCAGGCTAAATGACTTACTCCACCTCTGAAAAACAAATAATTATGTTTACTAGCATAAATGGCCAGTTTTCTATTCAAAAAGCATAACTATATTTTGAACCCTTATTTTGCAACCCTGATTTTGTTTGAGAAGTGTATTTAACTTTTAGACAAGTCTGCTTGGAGACAACTATAAGATTTAGTTATTATTACACCCCAGTAACAAAATCATTGCATTACTATACCAGTCACCAGAGAATATACGCGCATGTACTTTTGGTTGCATTCGTATTTAAAGACTATAAATGATGCAGTTTAGCTTACCTGTGTGGCGGTTTATGGAAAACATGTTGTTCTCGTTGCCACTGAATATGGTGTATGTGATTCTCTGTCGGCTGTTGGTTGAATCACTGGCTTCAACTTTGGTAATCCAAGTCCCTGCACAAAGTAAATGTCGAATAAATGCAGACAAGCTTGAATTACTGTATACTTTTAAAGTGGCTACGTAAATCAGTCTAGTGTACTTTTTTCCCAATTTTCTTACCCTACCACAAGCTACAGTCCTAAACATACACATTTTAGTAACTTGAAGCCTAAACTTACTCATTAAACCCTAAGAAAATGTTGGGGCTTCAACCAAAGTTTGCTGTTACTTTAGGTTTTGGCTTTTTTGCATCAAATTCAAGTAAGGTGTGAAAACATGCTTATCATGCTTTTTTGACATTTCGTTGTACATCTACGTTTTCTTCAAAGACGGTTTTAGTATGTGAAAGTTACTGCTGCGAAATACGGCAGATTTTTTGCAAATTTCTGTTGTGCTATTTCAGAAGCCACGTAAACGATGAGGGTATTTGTCCCAAAAACTTTCAGATTTTAGTATTTCTGTTATAAAGTCCCGCGCAATGCAGTCTATCAGTTGTGTACAGTGTCAGCGCACATGGAGAGGGAACAGCTCACAGCAGGAGTCGAGGGCTGGGGCCCCACTGAGAAACAATGATATCAAGTGCAGCTTGAGGAAAAGTACAATTATATTTTAATCATAAAATTAGACATAAATTGATCATTGTAAAAGATTCGTTGGTCGTAAAATAGCCTACTCCAGATTTATGGAAAATGCATGTTTTATTAAAAAAATTCGGAGGCAGAATCTTACATTTTGTCTGTATTATGAGAAATGTTATGTAGCCTAGCATTATTGTTGTCTGTCGCTTTGTTTATATTTACAAATTATAATGAAAAAAGTCAACTTAATTGCTGCTTTGACTTGACTGATTTAGGTTCGCAGAATAGGCTAGAGGGCCCCCGAAGTTGAATTTTGCTTAGGGCCCCCAAAAGGTTAGATCCGGCTCTGAAAATGTTTTGGAACCACTGCTCTATGAAACAGATTTGAAGATTTTTTTTAAATTCTTACCTGCCCTGCTGTTCTCCTTGACTGTTGCATTGTACTCTCTCTCTGTAAACTGCAGCCGCTCCCGTTCTCCCAACAGGTGAACAAAGACCAGGCAGGTGGAGGTGAGCGGTGGCCTCCCTCTGTCCGACACCACCACGTGAACTTTAGCACCCGAAAACCCCACCCTCACCCTCCTCCTCAGTGAAACCTCCCTGTATCTCCATTGATGTCAAACAAATTCTCTTCATCCGATATCATAAACCGGACTGTCCCATTCTCTCCTCGATCCTCGTCCGTAGCCCTCACTGTGCTCACGACCTGATTGGGCAGCGTCGTCATGGATACCCAAGCGTTGACTGGATTGTGGGTGCAGACCGGAGCGTTGTCGTTTACGTCTTCTACTAGTATGGTGAGCGAAACCGCCGAAGTTAAAGGCCCTTGGGTGCAACTGTCGCTAGCTACTACACGAACGCTATATTGGCTCCTGCTTTCTCGATCTAGCGGCTTCGTAGTGCGGACCGTTCCGGTAAAAGGGTCCACGGAAAACGCTCCCTGGCTGTTATCCTCAGTCAACGAATATGTAATTTCGCCGTTCGGGCCTTCATCTTGGTCGAATGCGGAGAGCTGGACCACTTCAGAACCAGCCGGTAAACCTTCGCTGATGGAGGCGCGATACGTTTTTTGTGGAAAAGTGGGTGTATTATCGTTTTGGTCCAGGAGAATGACATAGATCTGGGTGGTGGAGCTGAGGGTGTTGGGGCCGTAGTCGTGGGCCTGGATGACGAGGGTGTAATTCGGGTTTCTTCGCGGTCCAGAATCTGTGTGGTGCTGATGGCTCCCGTGAAAGTGTCGATGGTGAAACGACCTTTGTAGTTGTCACCTAAGCAGAAGAAATACGAAGAGAGGAACAGTGTAAGAAGAAAGATTGCCTTGTTAACAAGTATATATTTTTTCATTTTTTGAAAGACTTTTCATTTAGGAAAGTTTTTTTAAAAAGGGAGCGGAAATTCCACTTTAAGAAGATGTTGAAAAAAACTGGGCATGATTCACGAAGTGTTCTTAAGCAAATAGACTGCAGAAATGATTGATTTTAAACTTTCTGCACCACGTTTTGCTCACTTACATCATGCATTCTAAGTGTCGATATGCTAACAGCAGTTAGCCGCAATACTAACAACAACTGACAAACTTAGTGGAGTTTAGTGAACAAATGAAAAATTGGTTTTAAATTATTTTATTGTAAAAACTTGAGTAGGTACAGTCCTTTAAAGCTGTGATACCTAATTTTCAAGCTGCAAAGTAAGAAGCAGATCTGTCTAACTCATTCCTACTCTCCCAAATGGATCCATAATATCCAAATAGGTTAATTTTCCTGCTGCAATTACTTCTTAAAACATTGTTTTGCAAACAGCAATGTGAAACGGGAGTGGACCACCCAAGCACAACCAATCAGAGCACTGCTTTTGACTTTCAATTCAGACAATATGTACACTGCGATCTGAGTTTTTCACAAAGTGATGTAATCACAGTCAACTTTTTGGTGGAAATTACAAAGTTTACTAATTTACAGCTAAAAAGATTAGGTATCACACCTTTAAGGGCCAGGAAAGCAGCCCCAGGCGCTGTGACTGGGGACAAATTGTTTTTAATTCAGTTAGATTTGTTTGAAGGCCGAAATGTCAGTAAAGAATCTAAACTTTTTGTGGATTTATTATACAAAGAAAAGCTTAGTCATGGCTAAGTCAGTAGCCATGTGGCCAGTGTCATGGGACCATTGGCTGCTTCAATATACTCTATTAAAATGGTTAGAATAATGATGAATGATTTCTTTTTTTGTTCATTATCTAACCAACACAATTTGTTTTTATGCCATTCGTCACAAAAACATACTTGTATCCTCAATAATACACAGGGTGTCCTTGCCTTGAATAGAATAATGAATGGTCCCGTTCTCCCCGTGATCCGGGTCAGACGCCTGGACTGTGTGGATGAGTCCAGGAGGGAGGTTCTCAGGCAGGCTGATCTGAAAGGACGACTGCATGAACTCTGGAGGGTTGTCGTTGTCGTCCAGCACGGAGCACAGCACAGTGGATGTGCTGGAGAGGGGCCGCGAGCTGCTGTCCCGGGCCTGAACTGAGAAGCAAAAAACAATACTGTATATACAGACAGAATTGCAGGTACATTCATATTATGCATCATTGATATTGATTTTTTTGTAATTTTGGAGATTTTCTGCAACCAGGGATGGGCATTTTTTTTTTTTTTTTTTACAGAGGACTATATTCAAATCCAGTTAGAAGTTGAAGGGCTGAAACATGGTCATTGTTGTAGCAAATTCAGTAAATTTCTGTGAAAATATAGGCTTTTTAAAATCTTTTACTGTCCATTTATTGTGATAATATGATACAGCCATAGAATACAAGAGTCAGATAAATAAGAAAGTGACTATCATGTTATTACCCATAATTTATCAAACCCAAGTTAATCTGTGATTGTAATACCTTTGTAAAACCACTAGATGTGCATCTTACAAAACATGCTAATTAAGACCTAATCGCGAGTTGTGACCAATAGTATTTCACAATGATGCTTCTTTTCCAGAGGGCTTCTTTTATATTTTGCTACAACTATGAAAAATTGAATGAATTAACACAAACGACACAATTTATACAGTAAGTAAACATTCCATCTATTAAAAGACAACCAGATAAACTTTTTAAGGCCTTAAATTCAGACTTTTCTAAATAAGACCCTGCAGAAACCCTACAGAATAAACATTCAGACTTTCCCTTATTCTGATATTATGTTATTAGATTAAATTGTAGCCCATAACACAGTCTGTGCAAATATTATGACTTCACATCTGAAAGCGGTTTACTGCCTAATAGTTTCATAACAATGTGAAAGAATCCAAAGCCAGGGACTTTAGCAGAAGTTACATACACTTAACTCAGTGTGTCAGCTGCTGGCCTGGTACACAGAGCAGCTCTTAAAGAATGTGGCACTGGAGCGTGACGAGAGAGAAGCCAGAACCAAAGCACAGAGAACGTGGAAAGTGTGATCTAGATGCTTGTGTTATTGTATTGCATTGCTTTTGTTCATGCATTAGTATAGTTTTAGGTGAAGTAAAACATTATTTTTGGAGATAAAACCTTTGTTTGCACAATTTATCCCTTTATCTATTGTAGTAAATCATCTAAATTATGTGATATGTATATTAGGATGTTACAATTACACATCAAAAAAGGATGATTCTGGATGTTTTTAGAAGCCGTAATAACAAAAAGCACTAGGTGATCTGATTTTGATGCTGCAAAGCCGGAAGTGGGTTAATAAATGTGATGTTGGTGACATTATATGGTAATAGAGATAGATTGTTATATCGGTTGGCCGATATTTGGGGGCAGATATTTAAAGTTTTTGTATATCGCTATCGGGATAAATTTTGGCCAATATCTGAATAGGCAACTGTTTTGGGCTTTTCCTCCTTGTTGGTTTGGACAGAAAACGATAGGACTTCTTTTATCTCTCTTCAGTGCTTGCCTGACCAGCCAGTCCCTACACGCTTTGACAGACACTTTACAAACCGTGAGGGTCTGGGAGCGAAGCGCCGAGGTTCAATTTTGTGGGTGGCCTTTCCGAGCGTTTGGTCAACCAATCAGAGAAAACCCGGAAATTCCACCAAAACAGCGACACGATGTTTTCATAACATGTAGCGCGAGGATTTTATCAGTCTGAAGCCCCTCAACACGGTTTGCTGCTCGGGTTTTAAGGAATTGATACGTTCATTGTTCAAAACCGAAGCACGAGCCGAATCAGCTACGTTCGCCTTCTTGAATGTTTTGAAATGGGGCTTACAAGCAACTTCCGACTTTTTTAGTGTCACGTGTCAGAATCGCCGTGCTTGATTGGATCATCCTAACATTGGATGAGGAAATTATTGGCCGAGGCTCCAGTTTCAGACCCTTCTGTATCAAACAGAATGTAACAGAATGTAGGAGGGGCTGACTGGTCAGGTAACTTCAGTGCTAAGTCTGTAATTTTGATTTTATCATTAACATATCTTTCAGTTTTGTATGACTTTGGCTGCAGCACAAGCTTTAATAAGTGCTTGTTTGTTTGTCAATACCAATAAAATGTCTTTCATGACGCTATGAAATAATTGTTTTTTGGACCAAATACAATACAGCGTCATTACAGTGTGTGAAAGAGACACACCTGCACTGTGGTGAATAAAAGATTAGGTTGAAGTTTTTTTTTGTTATAATATCTGACCCCAGCTATGCTTGTAACGCTAAAATAAAATCAGCCTTTAAAATCGGCTATTGATATCGGCATCAACTGACAAAATCTTGAAATATCGGTATTGGCATTGGGCAAAAAAAAACAACATATCGGTCGATCTCCATATGGTAAAACTGGTAAATAATTAGAAGCTGCAACTTAAACACAGTGAATGTCATTACGCTAATTTTCTATAAGATTAAGAAATCATAATACTAATGCTTGGTGGCTACTCAGCTGCCAGTAAGTTACCAATCATTTCACAATGATTATTCTTACAGAATGGTTATGATAACGATGTCAAAATCTTGTCTTATCTCGTGGAACCAATTTCCTGTCTCGTCCCATCTATATCATTCACTATCTTGTATTGCTCATTGTCTTCATTGAGCTGGTTTAGGTTAAAGCAGTCCTTATACCTCTGAGTGTGTAGTGCTGCTGCTCCTCTGGGTCCAGGTAGGAGGTGGTGGTGATCAGACCGGTGTAGGGGTTAATGCTGAAGAGTTCGTAGCCAGGTCCTGGGAGCAGACTGTACCACACCACCGCATTCTCCTCTGCAAACAACATCAACACATCTTTAAATCAGATGTATGCAGTCAATAAGTACAGGTCAATAGAGATTATTGACTTAAGATGCCAAATGTTACAAAGTGATCTTCTAAAGTTGTGTTGAATTGTAGAGAGACTCTGTATTCACCTTATTCCTTCGTGCATATTTGACCTTTATTTAACCAGGGAAGTCCCACTGAGATTCAGAATCTCTTTTGCAGGGGAGCCCTGGGGAAGGGTCAGGGGAGGCATTAATGGACATGTTTTTAGCTGTAGGAGGAAACCGGAGTACCCGGAGGAAACCTACGCAGACACGGGGAGAACATGCAAACTCCACATAGAAAGGCCCTGGCCGGCCCGGGAGTCGAACCCAGGACCTTCTTGCTATGAGGCCAGAGCGCTAACCGCTTGCGCCACGTGTCGCCACATACTTCCTGTAGATTGTAGCTACCATGTAAAATATACTAATTCTAAATTTATACTGTATGTGATCATTGAAAAGATTTTATGTTTGATTGGGACTAATGTAGCTTAGGCTTACGCAGCTAAATTGGAAGAGCGCTGCCAGAAAGTTATTGTCAGCAAATATATGTTGACAAAAACTGGGATTAAACAGTGAGATTTTTGTGGTTGTAATCGACAAAAGAAATTCTTGGTTGACTAAAAACAAGCCCTGCCAATCAATTAGTTAAGTAAAAAGGAGTCGTTACAAAAGCTGGTAAAGCTATTTAATATTTTCATAATCTGACCATGTATAGAATTTAAGATGCACTCAAAAACTGTGATTGCTAAAACTATGCTAAATAATTAAATAAATAAATATTTTCATTCAAAAGTACCAGTAAACATTAGCAAAAGGCTAAGTACCGTAATTTCTGAACTATATGTAGTAGTTCGTCTTTTCCACCAAAAGGTATATTGCAAATACAGAACATTGAGGCAATATTTCTTCTGAATTAAAAAATCAACAGCATTTTATTTATCAACAGCATTTTCTTTCTTCCCTCCTTGAGTCTCATTTTGCTGTATGTAAAAACATGTTTTGAGGATGTAACTGCACACAAGAAAAGTAATGTAGATGGATATCACTATGTGTTAAAGGATTAGAGAGGGCTAGAAACTACCGTAGTTGGACCTATTTTAGGTTTTGCGGTGTGAAAATTAGGTACCTCATCTTTAAGTCCACTGTGCAGACCTTAACAAGTATATATTTAGCAAACATCTGTCACAGGACAAATGATCTTTTCATTAAACTGACTAAAAACTATAGAAAATAAAAGCCTTTATTCCATCATGGCTATTAGATTAAAATTACGCACCAACGCGTGGCTTTTTATTTTTCTAAAAAGACTGAGTGCCTTGGTTTTTGTTGTCTGCCTCACAACACGCAGACAACTGGTCTATATTTTTTCCAATTCAAGTTACCCCTTTCCAAAGAGCACCGTCTAGCTTTGCATTTACTTGTATCCACGCAGCGCTTCTCTTTAATATATTTTTTGACTAAAAACCATCTTCTTTAAGGAGAAAAGGCTCAACTGTGTGTAATCCCAAAATATCTGTTCCTGTAGTTTCTCCCCTGTTTACCAGATTGTCTCTATTTACATGTCAGATAAAACTCAATATTCAGTTTATAACTGTTACCAGACTGTTGCTTTATTTTCTTATTTTAGTTGTGTTTTGAGCTCTTACAGGAGAAAATACAATTTCTCAGCATTGACACTCATGCGCTTTTGCCACTCACTGCTTACTTTTACAATGCTCTGATATTTTCTACATAACCTAAATGCGCAATTGACATTTCGATGACTACAATACACAATAACAACACAAACATGGCTCAAACCAGGTCCCTCAGGTTAGATGGACAGGCACTAAAACGGGTCAAATAAGAAACTGATTTAGAACTTAATGAAATACCTTCTGGAGTTGGAAATAAAAGAAAGTAGGAGAGACAGAAAATAACAAATTCTACTAGGTTCAATTGTACCCATGCTGCTTTTGTTATCAGTTTTCCAAATCAAAAATGGCACGAGCTCCACAGACACCGTGTCTACCGCTTTATCTAAGCCGTCTGCTGCCAACACCCTCCAACAACGACGGGGGATTTCCACATTTCACAACCTCTGCTTTAGAACAAAACACTGATCACAGTTCAAACGGCTTCAACTTAAGGCAATTAGCACCTGCGTTGTGCTTTCTATCTCTCCAATTCTGGGCAGATCTATTGTGTGGTGACAAGTTTGACAGCAAAGAGCAAAAATTGTATAGTTCTGTGTAAAAAAAAAAATGGAATATGGTTTTGGCAGAGGTTACTTCAGCAGGGGACTAACTGATTTCAGATGATAACATACTTTATAATAGATTTGTTTTGGAACTATTCACACATTTCAGGTCATTCTACAAAACTGGTGCTGTTTGAGTTCCCAATCTTTGACAAGATATATCATAATATTTGTGTCTTACAGATTAAGTTTGTAATTTGAAGTGGTACAAGTATGTATTGCATTGTTCTTGTCTTTAAAACATGTTCATCTTAAGTGCATTTACATTAGGGCTGGGCAATATCGTGATAAACTGAATCATGAGCTCATGCCCGTGACAATCTGCTTTTTGGGGAAATCATAAATATTGCTCTGTTCAATTTGAGACTTTTTTTTGGGTCAAGGTTTGTTATGCTTTTGGGTGAAAGTTGAATGCAACTAATCACAAAAGGGTGTTCAATATACCAAAAAATGTACTGTATATATCACAAATTTCTTACAATGATATATCGATTTTATCATGATTCCTGTAGACTTATTAATAATGTTATATTAATGTAAATGAAGGTACAGTAAATGGAAAAGTCAGATCCTTTTTTATACCAGAAAGTTAAACAAACTTTTCACTTAAGCCAGCTGCACATTAGAGGAGTTTAAGATCTTTTGTGTCAAATAAAAAGAGACCACATAGGGTTTGCGATATATTGATAAATATCGTATATCAAGATTTGTACTGGACAAGATATGAATTTGGCTTTATCGTACATATTGAGATATTGTATCACTGGTGAAAAAGAGCTCCTAAAACTGATGAAAAGCAGTTACAGTTACAAAAAAAAGTGACAAAATGAAGGAGAAGATCAGTTCAATTTTATTTTTGTTGTATCAGTCAAATAATAGTTTAACCAGCAAAAGGCACAACTAAAATGAATTTATTCAATGGAAAATTACATTTGTACTTTCTAATTAGCAGACTAAAGGCTTAGAAAAAAGAAATCTCTTAAAAATGTTATATTGTCCTCATTGTCACTATTAATAATTGATCTGGCTGAACAAAACAACAGCCAGACTTGAACGCCCTCCCAACCTCCAAATTCTTTCGTGTGTTTATTTTTTGTTTTTAATGCACTACACTTAAAAAAAAAAATTAAAATCATCTCAAAACTCAAGCTGGTAGGACAAGCAAGAGGTGATTTCCTTGGGATATCGTCTATGTCCCAAGTAGAGACACTTGCATATTGTTCTCCTTCTTTTAATGCACCCACACACACGCATAAAAAAGAAAAGATACAAATGACAATTAAATACATCTGAAGGAATTCGGAGGGAAGTTTTTGACCTCGCTTAATATACAGTAATAACTAAAATGTTAAAGTGAGGACAATGAAAACTACAAATTACAATACCTCAGTTAAATGTGGTAGTCGACATTACTATATAGTACTGTTAGCTATATAATAGATCATTCACTCTGTAAAGTATACACATGCACCCACACCCACACATTTGCACCCACTCACATAACCCACTCTTAACACACAAGCTACTCTACTGTGGTGTTTTATTTGTTTACTGTCTGTGTTGTTGTTGAGGTTATGGATGGTGGCTGTGCTGTGTATGTATTTGTTATTTTTCACAATAAAGGAAAAAAAAAAAGTTATTTTAAAGTTATTGAGATACTGTATATACCGTTTATAAAGATATGAACAAAATATATTATCGGCCAGCCCTAAGGCCACAGACATAAGGAAATTTACAACAATTATAAAAGTGAAACAACAATGACGATGAAACGCAAGTGGATTATTTATAAAGATCATTAGAGGAAAGGAGCTGTTACAGTGACACATTATGGGCATCAAATGAAAAAGTTAAAACAGTGTTGGCTATGTTCTATAGTGTAGTAAAGTTGCTTCTCACATAATTTAAGGAGCAGGTGCATTGGAGATGAGGTGCATGATGCTTGTAAAAAAGAATTCCGCACTTTGACTACATGCACAAAGTTTTATTTACAATGAAGAGTGAATGCACAAAAAAATGACCAAGGATGACCAATTCACCAAGGATAAGGATCACAATTTGCTTTTTATCACCTTATCAACTAGTTCTAAGCCGATGAGTTTTTAAAAAAAGTTTAAAATAGATTTGTACGTGAATTGTGATAAAATTAAATTGTGATTTAGTTTCAAGAAAATTGTGATATACTGTACATTTTTGTCATATTGTCCACCTCAAGTTTACATTCACATTTTTAGTGTTAGAGCAGCATGTGCGTGAGTTTCCCATTTTCAGAATTGCAGAAAAGAAAATACACTGGGGAAATAATCAAACTAATAGTCAAATATGCGCTTGCCTGATTTATGAATGTATAAACAGTGCAGATCTCAGAGAACTAATGATCTGGGACATTCACGAAGTGAAAGAATAGAATCACACAGACAACACTCCTGATGTGTTTATGATGGAGCAGCAATAGTAGAAGCTAAATAAATTTTTATTACAATGTCCTTTAAAGTGACACTAAAAACCTACACTTTCCCACAACCACATTTGTTGTCAAACTGAGCAGTGCTGAAGAACTAAAAGTGAAAAAAGAGAGATCATTTTGTATCATTTAGTATTTAATGATCAATGTATCATGATTTAAATTAGGTACAGTTTCATAGTTTACCATGAGCAAAGAAGTATAATTAGGAAAAATATCCAAATCTAGTTTAAAATATCAATATCGTGACAACACTCTCTTTGTTTCCATCTCTACACTAAAAACAAACGTGGCCCAGTAAGAATGAGGAAACAGACAAATAAGTAAACAGATGCCTCAGTCACGGTTGAACACTGATGTCATGGCCATATGTGCTTCTAACCTTATGTGTGACTTAACCTCACTGTACAAACAAAGGCCTCTGTATTAGGTACAAGGAGAATTAGACGGAGCACTGTTTGCTGTTTTAGTTCATTTTTTTCCCCATCTTATATTATGTCCTCATGCCTGTGTTATTTTCCATGAGGACGTTGAACTACAGGTGGCACTGTCATCCAGCCTCAAGCCAGAAAACAGCATCAAAACATTTGTTCACACATGACCATTCTCAAGCACGATTTTGTCATTCAGTCACAGCTGTGATTGTGGGGAAATTCATGAGACCCGGCTAAAACTTGTAGGTTGTAGGACCTACAACTAGAGCTATGCAATATATCAAATTTTAGATAATATCGTGAATGTTGTTTCTAAGATATGCAAAAATTTAATAGATTGTGCAATAAAAACACTGCTGCAAAAGAGCAAATTTCTAATAAAAGTTAAATAAATCAACTTTCTAATCTTGTAGATGCAACCTGTTTATATTCCTATCAGAATTAGTACAATAAGTAATTCATAGTAAATATGATATAATGAAAGATTCCTGCACAAATTTTCGATATTTAAACAAACTGGAAAGAAATTACCAACTTAATTTTGAAATTAAGCTTGGAATGAGGAGTATTTTAGGTTTTGAGTCGATTATTATTGGTTTGAACTATAAGATTGCTGAAGGAACAAGCATAAAATCTTGTTTTTGAAATAAAAAAAACACACTGGGTTAAATTTATAAAAAAAATATATATCCTGTTCTTGAAATAATGGCTACGTTTTTTGTAGTTATTTCAATTTTTATACTAAGAAAGTCAAAACGTGAAAATCACAATAAACACAAAGTCAGTCAACCAGTTTTAGTCTCATTGGAATGTTTAAGGTTGTTTTAGCACATTTATGTTGGACTGGACTCAACTCAATATCGCCCAACCCTACCTACAACCTACAAGTTTTAGCCAGGTCTCATGAATACAATGTAGGTGTTCAAGTGAGCCATTATGAGTATGACATTTGATTCAAAAAAAGCTTGTTGCCTTAGATAAGCTAGAATCATAGCCATGACACATCGAGTGAAACATCACCAAATGTAACATGTCTTGTAGTGTGACATAAACAAATTAAACATTTTTTGATTGCACATGGACAAAGTCTGGTAGGGGACATCAGGCCTAAAAAGACAACTGGTTATGAAAACTCAAAGTCTGGTCTGAAAAACTAAACTAATGAGGTGTGTTTGTATGAGCCCGGATCCCTCAGACCCTCAGGGCTATTTGTGTTAATGATGGTGAGCGTTTCTAAAGTAGGGTTCCCAAGGGTCTGCTACGTGATCAGCTGACGTCAATTACACAAAACACATGCTTTCTTAAAAGTGCACTGTGGAACTTTCTGGAGGTGAAAGTCAATTCCACAATTCAATAAAAATAGAAAATTAAAACCATACTGAGGATCAATATGTTTTATGTCATAATTAAAAAAATACAGCTAAAGAATTATTTTTTTTCCCAATGAAACATGCAGGGGGCCAAAACATGATCCTTTTTGTGGTCATGCAAGCCCTCTCAAAGTAAAGACACAGTTTTTATTATTTATTTAGTGCAACAAAGAAATTCAAGTTTAATTAAGGTCAAAATGTTACACAATGCACCTTAAAAAAAAAAAAAATCTAAATTGTAACTACATTCTACTTTTTCTTCCTGGTGTCAATCTGAGTGATTCACAAAAAGACGTGTAGTAATTTCATGTTTGTGTCTGTAGCATGAGCGTCAGGCTGGTTTGAACAAGAAACTACTTTTAGTTTATCGTCACCTTTTTCCATTTTTTGCACCTGCGCCTGCACTTTCTCTTTCTCTCGTCCAATCATCGTGCTTAGAGAGGGGACCGCAGTGAGCCGTGGGAGGGCCTGCTCCTAGGGCTGGGCGATATGGCAAACATTATTATCACGATTTTCCTTGAGACAGATCACTATTTCGATTTTATCCATGTTTCATTCATACATAGATATATTTTTGTAAATCAAACCTGAAAAGTTGCTAAATTCACCTGGAACTTTACTTGAAATTGCAGCATAAAATACCTCAACACATGAGCTTCAAAATTCATAAACTATTAAAAACAGACACACAAATTTGTTATACACAAAGAACTTGGCAATTCTGAGGCTAAGAAAAGTAGGTTGGAAATAAATGTCTGTATTTTAACTGATGCATTAAATAGAGAAATGGAAAATTAAACTAAAAACATGTCCATTAATGCCTCCCCTGACCCTTCCCCAGGGCTCCCCTGCAAAAGAGATTCTGAATCTCAGTGGGACTTCCCTGGTTAAATAAAGGTCAATTAAAAAAAATCACGATTTGACGATTTCTCCAAAAAAGCAGATTGTCACAACAGTGAGCTCACGCTTCCATTTTTATCACGATATTGCCCAGCCCTACCTGCTCCTGCTCACTTTAGCCCCAGCAAGTCTGGCGGAACGGGTACTTTGCGCAGTGGAAACCTTGCCCTACTCTTGCACATAACTATACAGAAAATTTTTAAATTGTGATGTAAACATGTGTCACTCTGACCTAGTTACTCAGCCAAAGAACATGGCACGTTTCTTGTAACAATATCTGCGACTACAAATGAGACACACAGAGCTGGACCTGTGCCCTGGAGACCTTTAAACAGAAGACTCATTCACCCTCAACCTCCAAAATGTCTGCAGGCAAAGCACTACCACCACCAGGCCCTGTCACACGTGCTGAGATTTCACCTCTCCTTGATCAACTCGTACATACTGGAAGCACAAGCAGTGAATAACCGTCATTTTAGGATTGAGAATTGAGAAGCAGGGTCAGTGATAATCAAACGAGACTGGTGAGCGCGTGCAAAACTCCATAGAAGCTCCATTCTAAGAAGCACATGAAAACACTATTGGCACATATGGCTTGGATTATAGAAACGATCGCGAGACAGGACCGTTTTGCCGGGCTCCCAGCGGACTTGTGAGCTTGCTGTTCTTGGACAATTCTCACCCCCTAAGAATGTTTGGTTCCCATCGAGAAAAGGGTGGAAGCCATCTTTAAAAGTCCGCACTGTCAACACCGGAGGCCCCCGAACAGGATTTAGGGGCCCCACTGCACGAGGAGTTCAAATAAACAGGGATAAGGCCAGATTTGCACGTCTGATTAGAGGCCAGATAAAGTGAGGCGCTTGGGATGTCCGCGGTGTCAGTGAAGGTAGCGCCGGAGAGCGAGGTGGAAGGGCAAGAGTGGTTTCAATTAAAGGGCTAATGGGGTGAAACTAAACACACGGGAAGGTGCGCAAATGTAAACACCGAAGACTGGGCTGCTGGAGACAGATTTGTGAAGTCTTCAAGTTGTGCTAAAAGAGAATTTTACAGAATGGACTTTAATGAGCTTTTTAACGTGTTTTAATATTATGCTACTTTGAGTGTGTTTACATGAACTTGAATAATGTGGTTATGACCAGTTGTTGTCAGCAAACTACAAGAGTTTATCACGCTAATTCAACCCCACGACCCATACATGTTACATCCAGATGAGTAAAAAAACAGCAATAAAAACACTCTCAAGCTTCAGAAGCCAGACATCTGTCAGACCGATTCACACTTAATCGAAACAGCAATCAAAGAAGTTTCCCCAGCCAATAATCTCTCTGTAGAATGTTACACAGCATGGCTTAAACTTCCGATATCTTCGTGGAAACAAACATAGCCAAGATAAGAGACAGCTCTGTGGAAAGGTACCCAATGTAAAAAAGTTTAACAATCAGAGTAGAAGAAAAAAACAACAACTATATACTGTATGTTTAATGCCATATATCTAGAATACTGTATTCTCAGCAAAGCAATAACATCACCATGGAGGGAGGCAGGCAGAGTCCCTAGAAGGTTACATAGTGCACTTTTAACTGTGTTATGATGTTGTTTTCTCATTAAAAATACACATAGAGTTGTATTTGGTTTTGGTTCATTCTACAGTTTTGTTCTGTAACTCTTTCTTGCGCAAGACTCAAAAAAAAAAAAAAAAAATTACAACATTAAAGGTAAACTTTCTGTGTGCAAGAGCATGTTAGGTGTAAGCTATCAGATGTTTGATTCTGTGTCCTTTAAATCAATCAAACAGGTAATAATCTATAGTGTGACATTAGCTGAAATGCATGAAAGATCAATTCAGCACTCCCACTAAGTAAAAAATAGGATAAAATGGACGTAGAACCTTGTGGAGAACACTATAACATGTAAATGTTAAAAAAACTGCTCTGCTGTTTACGACTACTGTTCAATAATTTTAGTAATTTTTGATTAACACTATGAAAAACAGTGGTCCGTCAAATGCCAGACAAAAAACATGCCTTTCAACAAGACAGAACTGTCTGTCCACTAGACACACAGCAGCAGAATGATTTGAATTGTAAAGTTATTGGAATGATACTTTTATCTACTAACTTAACCTAACCACCAATCCTCCTTTAACCAGCTGGCTAAGAACAAAATCTACATACATGTGACAAGAAGCATTTCTGACGATATATTTTAGTTTTCCAATAATATACAGTATTACAGCGTCTCATTGTGATCCTAGTTTTGTCAGTTTGAGCAATGTTGATTTCTGTGCTAGTGCTGCCATCTAGCCAAACAAGGAGCGCATTGCCATTGGCAAAAGAAACTACCATCACCACCACTACTGCTACTTCTGCTTATGCTGCTTTAAAAGTACTATGCCTAATTTTTGCTTCCTTAAAAATGAAAACAAGCACAAATAATTAATTTGAATCTCCCTACATTAGTCCACATGCTTTGTTCACTTACCTAATGCATTATGAGCATCCAAAGAGTTTACCACAATGTGTTTAACAACCTTTTTAGAGCTGTTAGGAGAGAGGTGTGTCAGTATGCTAACAGCAGTTAGTCACAACAACAGACAAACTTTGTGGGAAATTATTAGACTAGACAGGACTGTGTGGACAGATTTTCACCTGAAAAAGTGCTACTTGTTTTTTTATTGTAAAACATCGGGTATGAACTGAGAAACTTGTAGTTTACAGCTCTAAAGTACAAGGTTAGAATGTTTTTATACAGGAAAAGACATACTTTTTTTTGCATGTAAAGGCAGTCTCATTGAAATTGATATTTTAGTTTTAGAAGTCTTGCAGGTCGGTAAACTTTTTTTTTTTTGCTTTGGTTATGATTTACTCTTTCCCTTTAAATTACTAAGTTAAAAAAATCTTGCAGACTAAAATCTATCTGCAGTTTGTAGATGTTAATTTGCAAATTACCAGAGACAATCAGACCTATTGTTGTGACAGGTGTGTCTCTTACCTGAGTCTCCATCAGAGGCAGACACGCGCACCACGGCCTCTCCTGGGTCTCTGTTCTCAGCCACACTGGCGTTGTACACTGGCCGGTCGAACAGGGGCGCCTGGTCGTTCACGTCCCTCACCTCCACAGTCAGAGTCTGGGTAGAGGAGAGAGCGGGCTGGCCCTGGTCCACCGCCCTGACGGTCAGACGGTGCACTCGCTGACTCTCATAGTCCAGAGGGGAGAAGAGGAACAACAAACCTGCAAAGGGAACAGATATGTAATATGCAATGGAAATGTTTTTATGGATATAGGTATGTCTTTATGTATGGATAATATGGTATTTTGTTGAGAATAATACAAGCATACTGTAAAATCAAGGGTTTTACAATTATTTGACAGTTGTTGTTTTGCTGTCATATCACACAGCCCTCCTGAGCATTGCTGGGATCCAGAACCCGTGTTTCTTCAGTTGTATTAAAGTATATAGATTTCTATACATTAATTCCAATTCTATGTTTATCAATTTAAAGTACTTGTTTAGAAAATCAGACAATATATTTCTGATATATCGTCTAGCCAGCATTTTATGTATCTAAATTTCAGGGAAGGTGACTGACAGATGAATTAACCAATTATCGACGTGCATTGTGAGAACACAAACATGGCATGTGGGAATGTGCACAGTGTACTCCTGCAGTAAATTGTGGAGTTGATTTGGGATGCAAAGTGAGGAGACCCACTTTTTGCTTAAGCACAAAATCATGATTTAAATCATGGTAGGCTATATACTTACTAGTTGACCCTAACTGAAATCAGTAATGCATCAATCTGATATTGGGATCGGACAGCAACACAGAACCATGGGAAGTGTATTTACAGGTTGATGTTGACTTAGATTGTCTCTTAATGTTTGAACTTGTATTCAAATAAAGTTGCTAAGTTGTTATTCGCACATAAAATATTAGTTACATGACAATATACGACCATTTTTCGAACATGTAACACTAATTGACATTGAATTTTAAAATACATATTTTCAGTCTGTGGTATTGATCAATATCATGTACTAGATACAGCCAAAGTCAGTATTGGAACTGAAAAAGTTGTATTGGTGCACACCAAATAATGTAAATAAGTAAAATAATGAAATATTTCATACAATTATACAGTATTAGGTAAAGGCCCTACAATTTTTGCCTGCGTCCCTCTTCTTCATAATCGGGTGACATAATAGGGCAGACCTGGGGGCAAGATGCGGTCGTGGACCAGTTCTGATAAGGCCCGTGGCACCTTTTTAAGATTATATATATATATATATATATATATATAGAGAGAGAGAGAGACTGAGAGAGAGAGAGAAAGAGAGAGAGATTTTTTATATTTATATATGACTTAACTATGGACATGTGTTTGCACCTGTGTTCTAAGTAAATTCATTATCACAATACATGAAAAATAATAGATTAAAGTTAGATATGTGCTTGTACTGAGAATTTGTTACATCAATGACTTTGATCCAACCCTTCACCATTTGTCTGGATTAAAATATGGCCCTCGGTAAAAAATGATTGCCCACTCTGTAATAATGTGACTGTTCTAATAATACACTAAATGAGAGAAAGAAGAACTTAGGGCATATTTAAAAAGCATGTGTATTTTAACAAATATACTTAAATTATAAACAGACTTGTACCTGTCTTCTCCTCCAGTTTAAACATCCCTTTATTCCCCGCCATGATGACGTACGACACCAGCCCGTTCTCCCCCTCGTCCCCGTCTATGGCCACGAAGTGATGCAGCAGACTCCCCACGTCCACATCCTCCATCACCTGCACCGTATCCGTGGAAACCAACACCGGCCTATTATCGTTCACATCCAGCAAAAACAACTGCACGGTCACCTCCCCGCTCCTCCTGTCCTCCTTCCTCTCCGCCTGGTCCGTGGCCGTCACCGTGAAGGCAAAACTCGCAACTGTTTCGCGATCTAGAGGTGCTGTTACCGTTAAACTGCCCGTAGTCGAGTCCAAGCGAAACGGGAAACGTGTAGATTTGTCGTAGTTTAGAGAGTATTTCAGATCGCTGTTGGCTAAAGTCCCGTCTGCGTCTCGAGCTCGGAAGGCGTAAGCGAGAGAGCCGACTTTTGCGTCTTCCCTGAGGCCAAAAGTGATGAATTTATCTGGAAAAACGGCGAGTGGTCGTTGATGTCTTCCACGATTATGCAAACTAGTATAGATCGGTTTAGGCCTATGTTGTAATCTGAATCTTCAGCTTGGACAGAGAGCAAGTACTGCATGGTGGATTCATAGTCCAGAGGTTGGCTGATGTAGATGTCGCCGGAAGAAGAGTGGATGCCAAAGGGGAGGTTGCCATGTGTTTCTGAAATGACGTAGTTGAGGTGTTTTTTGTCGGAGAGGCCGGCTGAGCCCACCACCGTGCCCACAGCCGTGTCCTCTTTCACAGTGAAGTGTCGCAGGATCTGATTGGACGTGTGGAGAGAGTGTGGGTCTAGTCCATGCACCTACAACGACAGAAAAAAATATATTAAATCACAGCAAGTAAGATATAATTTTGCATCATCAACACTTGACATTTATTAGGACAAAACCTATGAACACTATGTTAAATTATATGTCAGTAAATAGAGTAGGTAATTTAAGAGTATGGATTTTTTAATTCATTTTTAAAGGAAAGGGAAGTTTAATAGTTGAATGTATGAAACACCCTAAATTAAATAATATTAATTGACACAAAATAGATAACAAGTGGGCGTCACGGTGGCGCAGTGGTTAGCGCTTTGGCTTTGGCTTCATAGCAAGAAGGTCCAGGGTTTGACTCCCGGGCGGCTCAGGGCCTTTCTATGTGGAGTTTCCATGTTCTCCCCATGTCTGCATAGGTTTCCTCCAGGTACATCGGTTGGTCACAGTATTTAATTAAATGATTTATGTTAAACAACTCTACAAACTGAACTAGCTTTTTACAAAATACTTTACTGTCTGTCTTCTTTATAGTAAGTTAATGTACTGTATTTGTTAGCATTAAGCAATGAGCTAAACATGTTTTAGCACTTTTATAAACAGTCTTCCCTTGATGAAGTTTATTATCTTGTATGTGAAGGTCTTAACTTGTGATTATCTAGTTAAGCAGTGTCAAACTGATGGCCCAGGGGCCAAATGCAGCCCTCAAAATGATTTCATGTGGCCACTCTAAGAGTCAACTTTCTATAGCAGAAAATATAGGACAGGCTTGTATTGTTGACTATAAAACTTTAAAGTTTACTGGAATGCAGCAAATTGCTTACAATTGTAATGTAATAGAGTATATTATAAATGCAAATGTGGAAAATATACTTTATGTGTTATATTAGCTTTATAAAGCCAAATTGCCATATTTGAATATAACACATTTAAATCTATATTTCTAAATGTGGCTCTCGATCAATTGGACCCCAGTTCATTCGAGTTTTACACTCCTGCTCTAGTTGAAACTGCTCTCTGCTTTGTGAGTTCTCGGCAAGTTTACCAAGGAGTGAATGGAACAAGAAGTACTAGCAGCATGAAAAGGGCCCATAACCAGCACTTGAAAACCCTGATGTAAATACAAAGTCTTACAAGATAAAAAACTGTTTAGCGTGAGGAGACATTACCTGAACATGAATGAGAGCGCTCTCCTCCAGAGGCACAGCTCCTCTGTCTCTGGCTGTGACTCTCAGTGTGTAGTGTCTCTGTGTGCTGTGGCTGAAGAACTGTGTGGTCCTGATGTCTCCACTCCTGCTGTCAATCTCAAAGGACGCAGGTCTTTGGACTTCTGCATCAACTGACAAAAAAGTAAGTAAAAATATTAGAATTATTCAAAATGAAAAGAAATATAGTACAATAATGATTTGAGCTGACCCGTGTGCATTGAAAACACAACAGTCCCATTTTCACCAGCGTCCAGGTCTTTAGCAAAAACAGTAGTGACCAAAGAGCCTGTAGGTACACCAGCCCAGATCTGAATGAAAAAAAGGTTGAAATGAATTATAACTGCTAGCACACAATAAATAAAAAAAAAAACTAACTAAAATCTAAATTACCTTTGCATTTTATAACAAACAACCAGTCCAAAGCATCTTGTAATAAAAAATAAAATTGAATTGCCAACTTCAATACTATCAGCGTCCTGGTTTGTATAGTCAGAAACATAGTACAAATACATTTTATTTGTTTCCCATGCAGTAAGCATTGTTAAAAAGCAGATTTGCACATTATAAACGACCCTTAGACAAAGTAACAGCAAAAAAACGTAAGGCTGGAATTGGCAAGTAGAAATAATAGTTTTTGTTCTTTTATATTCATGAGTTTCAATTCTATTATAGAATTGAAAATATTGAAAATTGTCGATTTTCATGATATTGTATATGATTGCAAATTAAACACACACTTTGTCAGTAAAATGACATGTAAGTGCTAAACATGTACAGCTGTGTGGTAAATGGTCTCTATTTATATAGCGCTTTTCTACCGTACAAGACATTTTACTTTTGTTGTTCCACTGTGGCACCTGGTGTTACTAGCCAGGCTAACTTGCTTAGCTTCTGAGATCTGACGGGATCAGGCATTGACAAGCAGGTATGTCCACTGTGTGCTACTTTTTGCAGGGCATTTTTTCTGTTCCAAACTTCTTAACTTCATTCCTAAAATGTGGACTTGTAAGAAGTTGTGACCATGTACAGCTACATTTGATTTCCAAATACAGACTACAATTGGTTGAGACCACATGTACTGTATATATACATAAGGTTCTGAAAGCTGATTCACAGCCTTGATTAGAATGCTTAGGTTCCCATATGTTTTTGACAATCGGTTGAAATTGTAATAGGCTACTATCCAGTCTTCCTGGCCTGCATGTGTCTCATCACTCACACAAGTCTACTTGATGCTAGCTTGTGTACACTCCAGACCTGTACAGTGCTGTCCTTGCTGTGTGGTAGGTGGGTAAACTGCGGCCTGTTGTCGTTGTGGTCCGACACCATGATGTGGACAGTGCAGGTGCTGTTGAGCCGTGGTTGGCCCTGGTCTGTCACCATCACCTTCAGAGTGTGCTGACTGTGCTGCTCTCGGTCCAGCGCCACCCAGTGGATCAGCTCTCCTGAAACAGCCAAGCACAGAGATAAGACTCCAAACATGTATTTCTGAAATGTGTGAGTGTGGGTGAGATTCATGTGTGGTATGACACATGTCTTATAGTGAAGGGACACAGTTAGAATGGTTTATTGCTGCTGTGAGTCTGCTGTAATACTGTCAGTGTTTGCTCCATAAAACATCCGCTTTTTGCTAAGCAGCGCATACATTTGGGACATTTCTCAATTAGAAATGACTATAATATAACTCCTCTGATTTGTTTGTTAAAAAACATTATTTTGTATGGCTCTTTTACTATGGATATGATGTCATCTTGTGTGAGGGTATGCAGTTTTTATTTGACAATGCAATACAAAATATAGTTTTATAGCAAATGTTTTGAAACTAAATCAGTGTCATTAATTACTGTTGCCAATTAAACAGATTATGTTGACATCCTTAGTTGCTGTGATGTAATATCAATCATGTTCAAAGGTGGCAAGTAACTAAGTATTATTACTCAAGTATTGTACTTAAGTAGTTTCTTGAGTATCTGTACTTTACTTACGTATTACAAAATCTGGTGAATTTTTACTTTTACTTCTTAGATTTACCAAGAAGTATTTGCACTTTCTATTCCCTACATTTTTAAAACAAGTGAGTTACTTAAAGATTCCATAAACATTTTCCCCCACGTTTAAAACCCTACAGAGCTGCTGCTGTTGTGTATCAGAGCTTTGTGAACTAATCAAAAACTGAAAATTGCCAAAAACATTTATAACATTTGCATTTTTATCACATGATAAAAGTCACAATATAAATATATAAAGTGGGCATTTCATGCAAAAAAATAAACAAATAAATAAAATGCATTTTTAGATAGTTTGAAATGTCTTAAAATCAGGATTGAAATCTTTATTTTAGTATTTTTCTGGTTAAGATTGTGAAAATTGATATACCTTGATTATATGACTTGTTTCGGTGTGTTTCTGCCTTGTATTAATACATTTGTTCTTATTTCAAGCCAAATTATTTCCCATTGAAGTAGGACATTTTTACTATCCCAGTGGCAAATTTGATTCAAGCTCAAATCTTTTGAAAACATCAGAAATGTCTTAAAACAAGAGAAATATGCTGCAAATTGTATAGTTTTAACTGAGAGTGGAGAATAACTTTTGGCAGTGTGATACTTTTTTACTTTTATTACTTAAGTAAATTTACACAGATGTACTTTTATACCTTTACTCAAGTAAAGGAGTTTCAGCAGGACTTTGACTTTTACCAGAGTTGTTTTTTAGACAACTGTATTTTTACATGAGTAGTGAACTTCAGTACTTTTGTCGTCTCTGACCATGTTTCAGAAAGAAGAGTGTGTAAGTAAGTTTGTTTTGTCTGTGTGTCTAATGTTGTATTTTGTGTAAGTTGTAGCAGAATCCCTTGAAAATGAGTGACACATGTCAAGGAGCATTCCATAATTATTAAAAAATTTAAAATGTGCATGCATTCATTCAAGTATGTTTGTTGTACAGTGTATCATACATTACCAGTCTTTGAATTGACACGGAAGAACTTCCCGTCTGACAGCAGAATGTAGGACAGCTGACCGTTTTTC